>KZ505644.1:90375-159005 GCA_002844005.1 Limosa lapponica baueri
TACAGATAGATTACAACAGGAAGACCCATTTCTCCAGACCTGTGCAACTAGACATAGACTTAAACATCAGAAAGGATTATGTATAATGAAGTCCAAATACCCTGTTTTAATAGTTTCAACATAGTATCTTTAACTCTGTTTAATCTACAGCAGCTCATATTTTTGAAGTTGTTCAGTCTTGATTTAACGTCTTCAAGTGACAACAGGTCCATTACAGTTGTACATAAATTATTCTAGAGGTGAAATACTGTGAAAAGATTCTGGCTGACTTACACTTTGAATTTGTTTAGCTTTCCCTTTCACCCGTTAGCTCAGATTATTCACTTTTTTGATATAGGTTAAAGATATTTCTGTTACTACGGATCTTTTATCCAATATGTAGGAAGCCCAGGCATGAGACTGAACCCTCTCTTGTTCTCCTCTTTCATGAGCTAAATAGATTCTGTGTACAAAACCCAAAATATTTCTCAAGCTTGACTAAAACAGCTAAGAAAGTGCTTCGTTCCTTCTCATTAAGGTGCCACAGTAGTAGCTCCACTCGTACAAACACAAAGCTGCTCTGTGTCTTCCCTTCACCTCAAGGACTCGGCTTTATGATTTACTTCTTCCCTCTTGTCTAAAGAGGAATGGGTGAAGCGTTAGGCAAAGTATCTTCAACCATCCACTTCTGTACCGTGCCTGGATTTTTTCATTTGGGTCATAAATTATGTAACTCCCTGGTTGCCTCATAAGCGTGCTCTTGCATCGAATTGTTGTGAGCATGGCAGAGGAGGAGATGGACAGAAATCGAAGCAGCAAAGACTAAGCTTATCATTCTTACATCGACTTAATTATAACTATGACAAAATATCAGCGTACTCTTGTTTGGTTGGGGTTTTATCCTTCTAGTTATAACATCATTATGATAAAAATCTCAGTTTATTGTTCTATTCCTGTTCTTGCAAAAGGTGTTAAGTATCCAAAAACCAGACTAATAATAGTCTGTAGGTTTGTAAAGCCAGTTCCACTGTACGCTGCAGCGACAGCAAAGTAGGCTGTGTTGACAGGAGTTTAACAGATACTGTCAGAGTGTATTACTGAATTATTCAGTGTCACCATTATTTTTGTTCTGCTAATTTTCATGGCTTTGCTGATGGAGGAAGGGACAGTGTGTACGCTGTGAGATCAAGAGATCCACTGGATTCTTGAAAACAAGTGACTGACATAAATGCAATTAGGTCTAATTTGCTGCAGGTACTTGACAGCAAGGTGGTTATGTAAAAAATGGAAGTATTGCGTCATAGGGAATCAGCTGTTTGTACACTTGTAGTTGTTTTAAGAAGCAGGATGGGAGCGATGAGAGAAAGCTGATGTCTGCAAAAGTTAGCAGGGTCAAAAATAATCAACATAAGAATAAAACTAAAAGAACAAAAAGTACATTGCATAAGAGATGCAACCAACAGGAGAAACTAATCTTCACCCAATTGTTTCATACTTAGAAGAAAGAGTAGGGCTTGAGAGGCCCATGCTGTGCCTTCGTGTCAGACTCCTAGCTATAGACTCTAATTTATTTCCTCTGTGCAATGCGACAGTTGTCCATAGCTGCCATTTCACCCCAACAATATGTGAGTTTGAAGGCTGTTCCTAATCCTTCTGTGTGTGGGCACTCCTCTTCCACCTGGTCTGATTTAGCCTAATCCACTCTTGGAAAGAAGTCCGTTTTGACAGAGTATTAAGATCAACCAGAATAAGCTTTTCTTGTTTCAGAATAAACCTGTTTTTGCACAGGGTTGTTCAGAAATGGCTATTCTAAAGTAGCAGCTCTGCAGTAACTCCACCATGTAGGCGATCCTTGAAGAAAGTGATGCGAGACTGCTGGGTGAGTGGTATTACATAAAACCAAGGATACTCTCAGGCATGAAGACAGCAGGAAAACTTTTCTCCATGGAAATTAATTTCTTAATTTTCTTTTCTTGGCACCCCTAGCCCCATCAGGTAGAGAAGAGTGACATTGAGAACAGCTCCAGTGGTGTGTAACACAACCTGTGGTTTGGCTGTTGACATGCTGCTGCCTGTCCAAGGCTGAAGGAACTGCTGCTGCTGCTGCTGCTGCCTGGTGACAGAGCCCTCACCTTCCTGTCGAGTGAGAAAGGCTTCCTTTTGCTGCCGGATTTGTACAAAATCGTGCTCCGCTTTCCCACCACACGCGGGCCCGTGGTGATGGGGGGTGTTACCCGCAGTCACCGCATCCCTGGCCCCAGCAGGTCTCTGGGGCTAGGTCTGTGTCCCTGTGCCTCTGCTGGTGTCAACACAGCCCCACATTGCCCAAATGCAGTCTCCCACTGCCTTCTGTCCCTGTTACTGGCCTTGGGGAGGGCCTGCGGGGCCCCGGCTGCACCCATGCAGCCAAATTCCTCAGAAAAGCACGTTCTGGCTGCGTTTTTACCTGTACCACCTTGGCGCCAGCCCTACCAAACAACCTGTGCGCAGACTCCTTTCCCATTTGCTCCCTGGGAGGCAGAAAAGAGTGAGTTTAAAATACAATGTTGTGAGTTCAATGCTGCCAAGCAGAGCTTGTCTGATGGCAGGTGCAGCTGGAGCTCCTGGCTTAGTCCTGGCACAAGTGAATTAAGGAAGGACAAAAGGTCTTCGTTGCTCTTATGCAAAGAGACAATTTCTATGGCAGCTGAGGGCAGCATTAGTATTCATGCCTTGGCTGGTCTGGCAGCAAGGCAGCTAACTTGATATTAACTGTGGCACAATGACTGGTTTTTATGGGCCTTGTCTCAATATATATCACAGGTAGCCAACCAAGTGGCTCTTTATCCTAATTTGCTTGGGGTATCTGCTCTCCTACCCGCTCAAGTGACGGGGCTTGGTTTTTTCTTGCCATGGTGGTGGTTTTATTAAGAGCCACCGGCAGGCTCCCTGCCTGGCTCATGTGTTGTCATGTTGTAATCCTGTTTTGGTTTATTTTTCAGCTGACCAAAGTTCCTCCTAAACTCAAGTCATCTGTGTTTACAAATACTGTATTGTGTAATGTACTAAAGCTTTTTCCCAGTGTTTGAGTGAGACCGTAGATTTGTAGCTGAGACATTTCCATGTTATGTGCATTAGAAAAGTGTTATATTAAATGAGTAATGGAAATTATTTCTGCTCCAGGAAGCAAAATGATGCTGAATGAAAGACAGAAAGAGATATGAAGGTTTATATGGAAACAAGAGTATATTCCCCTTTTTCCCGGCCCACTGAAATGCTCCCTCCCCTTCCCCCTTATGCGTCTCACCACAGCACAAGGGTGTGCCAGAACATATTCCCACAACCTTTCAACCCGTTCAGCACAGCCTGCAACTTTCCTGGCTATTTTTGTGTATTCCACTCAATGATTAAGTGCTGAGGACTATGATAATACATGCTTTCACCAACGGCACCCAGCAGAATGCAGTCTCAGCTGCTCATGGACTGCTTTTCCAGTTACTCTTCCTAAAAACTGGATTATCAATAGATTATCCTTCTGATTATAAGGGCATAAACTTGAAGATGTGTTGTTCCTGGCCAGGACTCCAGCTCTTAGTAATCAAGTATTATTCTTGTTGACAATATGATTTCTGCATCGAACTGAAGCCCTGTGCAGGCTGCCTTTGCCTATTATAAGCAAAGTGGCTCTGCTGCTGCTGAAGATTAACCACCTCTGGATCGAAACAGGGCAGCTATTTAATTATACAAAGCTAGAGCACGCAGTGGTTTCCTGAACACCTCCGGTTGGATAGCGGTACCTTAGCTTTGCTTCAACTTCTTAGTCTATTTACCAAATATGCTACGACACTGCCAATGATTTATACTTTGTAGACAAGCCCCTTTCTGCTCTGACATCTGCCAGTTTTTCCATTCCTCAGCAACACTCGGGTGCTGCAAACCCCGCTACCGTGGCAAGATTAATTCCATCTCACATTGACAAGGCGTAAGAGTTACCAGTAAACCACTGTGGCTCGCCAAACTTGTCAACACCAGAACAGAGTCTCCCATTTTGGGTTGAGGCGCTGCAATGCAGCACAGATAAACCATCACAATTGCTCCTGCAGCATCAACTGACAGCGACCAAGGCACAACACATCCATCGTGACTGACAGGCAGCCCGCTGACAGCTCGCAACCCAAATCACCTCTGTTTCATGTTGTATCCCGGGGCATTAAAAAAAAAGACCCCCAAAACTCCAAAATGATAGTATTCCCATTGAACAGAGCAGGGGAGCATCAGCCATAGCAACGTGGGCAGGATGTGACGGGATCCAAAATCAGCACCTTTGTTTCCCACCTTCCCACTCGTCTTCAGGAGTGCCTGAATCCTTGAAGAGCCTTCATCCCCTGAGCTTCCAGGCAGGCTCTGCAGTGACATTTGAAAGCAGGAGTTTGTCTTCCAAGGACCTTTGGCACCAGTGAACATTTCAACATTAAGGCCCACGTCACTAAATAGAGCAGGGGTAATTGTAGGGAGCCAAAATCGGTATTTGGCCCTGCACAGACCTGTGAGGACAAGCGATTTTTCATGCCGAGGTGACCTGCTAGGAACAGGGTCACACAGAAGGGGAAAGCACAGCCCTGATGGGTTTACTCTGGGTGTGGGAGACATATCTGCTGAGTCCCATGGGGCAGCCAGGGGGAAAGTCTCTATCGAGGAGCAGAAAATGAGACTGTTTTTGGACCTACCAGCCACAGCTGATGTGAGTTGCACAGACACAGGGTCAGACTCCTGCAGATATAAATCAGCCAGGCTCCACTGACACCACAGCTCTGCTTGTTTACACTAATGGAAGGTGTTAACCACTGTGTTCCAGGTGTTGGATTCTAATTTATATTTACTCTCTATCCCACTACAAGGCAGATCACACTCATTGGCAGGCTTTTGGCTGAAGAGGGCATTGCATTATGCCTCTGCTTTCATTTTAAAAAGTAAAAGCAAAACCTTAACCTAGTCCTTCCATATTATGGTATGAAAATTCATGCCAAAACTGTGCTGTAAAAATATTTGGAATGCTAAAAATAGACTGGCATTCAAATAGCTGTTGAAAGGGGAAGCGTTCCCAACCAAAGCTGGCACGACCAAAGCTGTTTATTTTCCATATGGTTATTTCCAAACAGGTTCAGCACGCGGAGCCATCATTTCCTCATAGGGTCTTTGTAAGCCCAGGTGCCACTGAAGGCAGTTCCTAGTGTAACTGTAGCTGGGTTTCCACTGCTGTGACCTGCCTTCCTGGCCAGGCGTCCAGTCTGGGCATTGCCGTCATCAAACCGGAAACTTTTTTCACCAAAGGAAACTATGAAGGTTGAGCTAATGAGAACAAAAATCTCAACTCAGAAAGGATTAGCATCTTCACATTAAAGCCTCTGATGCTCCTCTATATTATTTTAAAGGCAGAACTTACTGATTTATCAAATCGTCAGGCAGATCAATGCATGAAACCTTTTGCTGCTCTCTTTGTGCCTTGTGTTGATGCACTTGCACACTGCTCATCTTCCACCACTGAAGTCATGCTGTGGTAAATCAAACGTTAATATGTAAGCCTCCACAGCATCCTGGCAAAATAATGATACCTTAGAAGCATTTTTTCCCCAGCTCAACTGTAACTACCAATGTATTTTTTATACCTCCACAATCAATATTCATCTTTAGATATGAGAGACCTACAGCACTTCTCATGAAAGCATTTCAAAAGGCCAGAGCACAGGGGATGTAGAAGGCTTATGTTATGGAGAGAAACTGATGCCAAGAGGAGCGATGAAGACAGTGTAGCGTGAACCCAGTGGAAAGGCAGAAAAGCTGTAGATAAATTTTCTTATATTATTCTTGTCTGATTTAAGCCTCAAACTATTTGTACCACATCATTAGCAAGAAAGATCTGCTGCTGGTTCAGTTTGAACATATTCTATGGTATTTTACATGACCGTATTTGCGTGCATGTTTCTAAATAAAATCTCCTTTGCAGCAGACTTCAACAGTCGGCTTCACACTTTTCCAAGGCAGAAAGCTTCACCTTTGTTCTTTCTTGCCAGCCTGCCTCACTTAAATTGAGCCTGGCTTCTTGATGACTGCCCGAGGTGATTTTTCAGTGTGCTAGGAGAATCTTTCAAAAGGCTTACTTGTTCTAAAGTGCACCAGAGGAATGCGGGGAAGTGTGCTGGCAAGGGAAAAGATAAACAGTGCAAACAAAAAGAGCAGTTTAATCTTGCTCAGCTGTATCTCAGCTGCAATTCTACTTTCTCTAGGCAGCTTTGACACAATCACGATGCAAGCGGAGGGCTAGGAAGTGCAGGTTGCAGTAGCACCCAGCCCCACCTTGACACAGAGAGACCAAAACACCCACAGAAAAAGAAAAGGTTTGCTCACTGGGCCATAATATACAACAAAATTTTCCTCTACCATGGCTTCAATTTGTTGGTAGCCTCTTACATTTCTGTATCTATCAATCACGCATAGCAGGAAGCTATGGTTTGCCTCCAGACTTATCAGAGATAATGATTTTTGTCTAGCAAGCCTGCAGCTGAGTCATTAGGTCCACCAGCTCCAGATCCACGAAAAAAAAACCCTCTTGCTCTTTCTTGCCGGGCTGCCACAAACCACCCGAGAAAGCAGGCTTGGGCCAGGGAATCCCTCCCCACAGCCCTCCTCCACGGCAAATCCTGTTCCCGGGACACCGTCTGGCTCCAGCAGGGTCCCTGCGGGTTGCCAAGCAGCAGTGTGAGCACTGCTGTGCCTGCGCACTGGGCTTGGCTTTTATTCTCAGTACTTTGTGAGAACCTACACTTTGACCAAAATAGGATGTCTCCTTCCTCCAGTGAGGTGACTTGGGAAAATATGGACTTATTTCAGATAAAGCCCAGGGAGGTGAATGATTTGAGGTGCGTCACAGCTGATTAACAAAAATCCTTAAGTAAGAATAAGCCTCCCCTTTGAGCTCCTTTGAAATAACCTTTAGCACAAATGCCTCTTTAGGCTCAGGATATCCGAATGCAAAGCAGACAGGTCCCAAGGGCTCCCTCCCCTGCTCTCTTATACCTTCCCTGCGTCTTTTTATCGTAATGTATTTGCATTTAAAAGTAACAAAGGTAGAAAAAGTACACCTTGTGGGAAATTTAGCTCTGTTCACACAAGCTGCTAGCTTTTTTTAGCGCGATGCTTCCTGTATGCTCGAGGAGATCAGTCGCTGTCTCTGGCAAAGTGCATTCCCAGCAGAGAGGGGCAGGCAGGAGAGAAGGGAACACAGGACTGGGCAGTTTCTGTACAAGCAGCTAAGCAGCCCCTGACAGTCCAAGAGGAGATATGGATTTGAAGGGGAGATTTTTTTTCATTAAGAAATCACCCTTCCTTCTGACCCCCTGAGAAGGTGGCAGAGAGAGCACAGCATCTCTCACCACAAACCCACATCTCTGGAGATGCAGCTGTTGATTTCAAGCGTGAGGGTGAACGGAAGGCTTCCACCTCCAGCTGCAATGGCACCACTGGAGAGAGCGGCGCTTCGGGCCAGCTTTCCTCACCCCTCTCTGGAGGCAAAGCTCTGGGTAGTGCCCCGCCGTACCCAGAGTCACCTGGGGGAAGGGGGGAAGAGAAACACTGGGGAGCAGCAGAGCCCAGCATCCTGCGAAGCTCCACGCCCCATGTGCCATTTGGGTTCAGCAGCCTTTTGCGACATCCCCATTTTCAGGTGGAAGAGCAGAGGACATGCCTCTTCTCTCCTTCCTCCAGCACCACCAGGTGCATTTTGGGTCCTTGGTGTGCAGACCAAGGCTGGGAGCCCTTCCTGCTGAGGAGGCCTCCTGCCCACGCTGCCAGCAGCAGCCATGGTCATTCTTTCCGTGTGATAAATATGGTAACAGAGTTTGCACAAGGTCAGAGCTGGGAATAAATTCCATTGCTCAAATAGGAGAGAGCTAAGTTTCATTCACTCGCCGCTGTTCCAGCTCCGCGTCAACGCCGTTTGTTAAGAGTGACCTATTACGGGTGACCCAGAGGCTGCCCTGGAAACTAAATTCACTTACTATCTCTCCTGCAAGCTTGCAAGAGCACCTCGGGTACAGCCAGTGACCGAGCATGCCAGTTGTGCTTGCTCCTGGAGGGGCTGGTGGTGCTTGCACAGGCTACACACATTCAGGCAGCAACACGGACAGAAAGCAGAAGGCCGGGCACGGCACAGCATGCATAGGAGCTATAGGATGGCTGCCTGTGCACGGTGCTATGGACCCAACCGAGGTGGCACGGCCTGGACTCGGATGCCTTTTCTGCATCTAGATGTCTACCACTTGCCGCCGGCGCTGATCTCCCAGGCCAAGCCGAGCCAGGAGCCCGGCACCATCTCCCAGTGTTTGGGCAGCACGTGCCCCCTTCCCAAAAGGTTCGTCTTGGCTCAAGTGGGAAAATCGCTTTACCATGCATCTGGACATTGCAAATAGGTCCAGTCGCTTGCCAAAAAACTAGCAGTTGGAGACTGTGCTAATAGATGCACAAAGAAACAGAATTACACATTACGGGCAGGTTTTTTTAAAAAAAATCTGGTATTTCAACAGGCCTGAGTACTTGCCTTTGCAACCTAAAAAAGGAGGTAAAAGAACATTAAATATTCCATGTGTGGTGTATGCTAAATATGGCAATTGCATATTGAAGACCATTAATCTCTCACTGCTAACCATTTTTCTGAGATCACATAGAAAAGATTTAATTTGGCATACCTGAAATATGCAAGTGTTGTCCAGGTTAATATGTTATGGGCAAATCAACTGTTCATATGCATAATAACTGTTTGGTGAACACGGGAGAGGAAAAAATCTCATCTGACTATAGCTGGTGGCCTTTACAGTGTTCTGAATAGGAGATTACCTAAAAAATGTGTGTTTCATTTGAATGATGAATCTGCTACACATCTGTGCACCAGTATTTGAGATCTGCTCAGATTTGCCCTGCAGTTGGAGTTAAATTAGTACTTATACACATTTATCTCTGGTTGAACAGCTGAGAGTGTCATTTCAGGTAACGATGTTTTTACTAGGGGGAATACACCGCGGAATAACGAAACAGCTTTCTGCGCTATTGGGCAATAGATCATATTGGACAATGTGAATTCAAAATCTTAAAGCTATATTGAGTGAAGGTGAATCAGTCTACTTTGTCTTCATGCAGGTTTGGATACTCAAGAAAAAGCATTCTCTGTCTTTTCTATCAGGAAGAAGGACTAAGTGAAACTTAGGTCGCTCCTTCGCAAACCATTCCTGTTCATCACCTTAATTTTGAGAATTCAGAGAATAATGTCATTCTTATGCTTTGATATATATGGATGAAGAGGGAGAATGTGTTTTCAGGATGGAAAGCGGTGTAATTTACATGAGGAAACTCTGACACTGAAAACTGACCTCTGAAATCCTATAGCTTGCCACTGTTACAGACATAGAGCTACTGTAGCCCAAGTCTGCAGAAGCCAGTTTTAAGACTCTTCAGAAAAACAAAGCAAATTACAGTCATTTCCATTTCTCCTCACATACATTACTAAATTTTTAATTGTCATCCTTACGTGCACCACAACCAAAGATAATTCCTGCCTTAAGGAATTGTCAAATCTAGTTAAAGACTGATGAAAGTATAATTTATTACAGGTAAGCCACTTCCATATTTTAAAAGCATCCAATTAAACTTGAAAACATACCTGCAGAATCATCTGGTACCTTGTATTTATACAGATACGACTTCTCTAATTGAGTTAGGTGAGAATATGCATGCCCAGTGCACATCAGCGATGCTTGCTGATGGGTTTGCGCTATACTCCTTCAATATCTCCCTGGGGCCCCTCAGGCCAATTTGAAACCTGTACGCTGTTTATTTTCATTTTAGGCTCCCTCAGCGACCACATCATTTGTTCACTGACAGCACACTTGAAAGGCTCTATCGCTCTAGTCTGGTTTTACTTACAGGCTGCCCGAGATCTTTTCGGACGCCAAGGCGATAAGCATCACAGCAGGCTTGTAAAGCAGGGCAGCAGGGCTCACCTCTGGTGAAGGTGGTAAGAGGGGAGGTGCAAAGGCAAGCTTGGGAGAGCATAAACAAAGTTGTCTGCACAAGGAGTAAACACATCCATCTCTTGGCACAGAAGGAGAGTAGGAAATGTGGCTGAATTAACTTTCTCTGCATTGCTACAGACTTAACGTGTTTGTAGAATGAGTTTAAAGAGACGTTCGGATGTTTACAGAGATCTTTCTGCTGTTTTCTGTTCTAAATACGTTCTCCTTTGAAATATTGAGCCTTGAGCCAAACACTTTAAGTCTCTAATGAGAATTTTACCTAAGTAATAAAATGAATAATGACTTCAAATTTTGGCCCTGGATAAGAACAAATGTTCTTCCTGTGACAAAAAAAAATAATCCATTGATATGAAGTATCTAAGTGGTTGCTGACACAATAAATCATTTCATAAATCCCTGACCACCGATCTTTCAAATGCTTTGTAGCTTGAAACGGATATACTGCATGCTTTAGAAAGTCCTTAATTATGTAATTTTTCCAAGTATTCAAACCTCTCACGTGACTAATATTTGTTTTTAAGACAAAGCCCAAAGAGCGGTTGAGGTTAGCTGGCTTACGGCGCAATGGCCAGCTAACCTTCTGGGCAGATGTACTGGAGGAGCAAAGGGCACTTCTGAAACATCCATCTGCAGGCAGCAGCAACTTGGCTCTCATCTCCGGGTAATGGCACAAAAATATTCCCCTTGCATGATTTAGATCAATAAATCATCCTCTCCCTCATGATATATTGGGTGATACTACTGCGCTTATATAAAGCGTAATCAATGCTGCTGACTCAAATAATTCCCAGTTTGGTGTATAAGAAGGCTATCCTCACAGTTATCAGGACCTGGCCCATGCACATTATTGATATTGATTATTAAATACCAGTAAGCTATAATACTACATCGCAACTTCTGTTGATTACTGCTCCGACCAAACTATCTTGCCTCCTGTTCTCTTTCAGAAACCTCTTCAGTGGAGAGTTCTTTCTCTTCCTGATGCTGTATTCCTGCACAAATACAAGTGACCAGCAAAGGACATCCCAGAAGAAAAAAAAAATCCCAGGTAATCTGCTGAATTTGATTACTTGATTGAATTTGATATTCCTTTCCCAAGCTGATATAGCATTTGTACTATGCTGGAATTGCTTGCCCGGGGTGGGTGAGGTAGAACAAGTACCTAAACATTTCCTGAAGGATATGGAGTGAGATGCATTCTCAAGATGCACAGTAAGAGACGGGTCCGCGAATCTCCTGGATAGCTTTGTGTTTGTCAGCTCAGTGGTGCATTGTCTGGCCAGGACCATGTGCGCTCTTCCAGGAGCATGTATGAACCAATGTGAGCTACAAACAGGAAAACGCATCAGGACCGGCCATGTTATGCAATATACTTCCCTCACTCAGATATTCAGACAGGGTCCACTGGGTGTTATCTAAGAAGACAATCAAATAGTTTAAAAGTCAAAAATCTACTCTTTTTTTTTCCCACTTTATTAAAGGAAAAGGCAGATTAGAGCATACTTCCCTGAACTAGGCTTGGGTCGGTAAACTTGATATATTCTAAAGGATGAGTTTTTAAGGATCAGTATCTTCCGTCCATAAATTAGCCCATTATCTCTGTGCAAGGTCTAGAATTTTAGCAACAAGGCATTTTCCTGACCAGGAGCACCAAGCTGATTTTTGAACAAAACTGAAAGAATTTATTTCTCAAATACACTGGAGGGTAAAAAAAAAAGTGTGTAGCTCTGTTTGTGTAAAATCTGGAAAAGTAACTATTCTTAAATTGCCCCATTTGTTCACTCAGATGTTTCTTTCTCTCCCATGTATTTTGTAGAGGAAAAAAGCTCTTATCTTGGAGGTTTTAAATCCCACACGCCTACCGACAATGCAGTGCTCAGCCCTTTGACGTCTAAATTTCCTGCATGGCTCAAACCCCTCATTTGTGAGACACCTTTTTTTAGAGAACAGCCACTTTTGAGGTTGCAGGAAATTCCTGTAAGCTGATGGGGTACTTTTTTACACCACTACTGAAATCTGCCGTTCTAACCTCCACCCCAAAGCGAACTGTGAGAGGTACATACGGGACTGGCTATACCTCCCCTCCTGAGATGCAGCACTTTGCACCATCTTCTGCAGCTCTGCAGTGTCTACGCAACCGTGAGGGTTTCTCCAGCAGAACTGACACCTAATTCTGTTGCACCAAGGAAGAAGCCTGACAAAGCCTTTAAAAAGAAGGACAAAAAACGTATGCATTGTTTTTTCTTCTATGCTGGTGACCACAGCTTCATGCAAGAGCGTAAGGAAGGAAGTGAAGAAAGTGAGTTGTCATGCTCTGTCACACCAACAGCTTTCTGCAGCTCCTTGGGCTAGTGAGAAAGGGATCTTTTGAAATGTGTTATAATAGGTAAACACACCACTGTGTGTGTCAAGGACATTGACAGCAATATTAACCGTATCCCAGGGTATCTCTTTGTCTTGCTAGTTCAGACCCTATATGCAAACATCAGACATATGGACAAATAAATACGTTACGTATCAGTGTCATGACTATGCTTCCATCTGGAATGAAGCAGGGTAGGACTTTGCTGAGTAGCTGCCCAAAATTGTGTTTGTTTTATGAGCCAGATCTAGCTGCACACAACTCACACTGATATAAGACCTACCTACTGTATGCCACAGCTAAATTAATTGCTCATGCTTATCAGCTAACTAGTTTGCAGTTCTTTTTCTCCTGACTTAAGACACACTTACAGTCAGAGGGGAGCTGATGCACAGATGGCATTTTCTTTGTCATTGTTTCTGTTCCTTGAAGGGAAAGCAGTTTGTTGATTTTTTACAAAGAAATCCTAATGTTACCTGGTTTTCCACAGTAATGGAGTATTTCTCTCTGGAGCCTTTCCACACACTTTTATGGCTCTGGGACAAGTGTCTCTTCATCGGACCCTGCACAGCTAGACCCCTCCTGTGGGCAAACAAAGAGATTCAATTCCATCCTAAAAACTAATCAAGCACTGGTTTCCAATTAAACACCCATGCCTCTGTCTTCAAAAGTTTTCACCTTGTGCTGCAAACCCCACTTTTTCTCGCTGCCAGCACTGCTAGTCCCAGTACGGCGCCTGCCAGCTTCCTGGTGGTCCTGATGGGGAAGAAAGAAATGGGGAGAGGATTATGAGGGTCCCCTCAGTGCTGAGTTTCGGCTGTTCCCATTTTAAGTTCAAAGCCTTCTACATGGCAGCTGAATGGGAGGCTTTCCAAAATCCACAGGAGACTGGGAAGAAATCCAGCATGACAAGGAGTATCCTGATGGAAACAGAAGAACTGGCAAATAAGCATATGTGAAACGTACCCCTTTTTGTCACAACCAGAGGCACTGTTTTCCCAACAAACACCCTACCCGTTTGGAAAAGAAGTCGCTACCTGTCTCTGTGGATATGAGCCTTGCTGCCCAGCCAAAGGGAGCTTAAAGCAAGCGATCCCTCTTCCCTCTACATTACACTGCTCCTTTTGTTGTTTATCTTTTGTTCCCTTTTCAGTGCTGCTGACCTTTTTTAACAGACGGTATTTTTCTAATATCCTAGACCTACAAACTATGGCAGTGTCAAGCAAACGGGTTCATTTGCATGGGTAGAGTCATCACCAGCACGAGTTTTATAGGACTGGGCCTTATATTTGTCCTTGAAGTCCTTGCAACAATTTCTCTCCTGCCAAATCCCTTTCTGTCCAGATCCTGCTCTTAGATTCAGACTCCATTTCCTGTGGCTTTGGTTTGGCTAGGGTTTGCGCTCTTTTTTCCTTCTTAATCCCTCAACTTTCTTTTGCTGTATTTTTTTGCCTCTCAAGCTCACAACAGCGTCTGTGTAATCAGACTCTTCTGCACAGCAACCGTAATGGCAACGCTGCGGGTCTGTCTCAGAGCATTAGTTTGCAAGCATGGGAGGAGGCAGAGAAAAACTCCTCCATGTCTAAATCCTACCATTTACAGTATTATAATGGATGCTCTTTGCAGAAAGTCCTTTAAATGCTGGTAGGGTTTTTTTTTTAGTATTACGATATCTCAAATGTCATACATGTTTCAGACACAGAGTTTGTAATTGCACTAAAATCAGCACTTCCTCAACTTTCTTCATAAGCAGAGATCCTAGCTCTTTCCTGGTCTGCCTTTCCCTTTCTCCAGTGACTGCAATAATACCAATAGTAATTCAGAGGAGCAAGAAGCTTCTGCTTTGTGCATATCAGTGAAAAGCCCAAGGACAGAGCAAGCCAGTGTTTCTGGCAGCGCAGCCACATGATAATTAAACAGCCCTGGTTACATATCTGTCGGTGCAGGAATGGCATACTTTTCTGGTGAGTTGGCAGAGGCAGGTAATAAAGCTTGCATGCTTACACGTCCATTATGAACAGACCTATTAAGAGCCTCTCCTCCCAAAGGAATGCTATAGTATACATGGAAATGAGTCTGTGGTCACCCAGCGCTGCGCAGGTACCCAGCTGTGCACTCAGCAGACACCGAGCATGCAAAGCTCTACTGCACCTCCCAGGCAAAATCCAAATATTCTTGCTTAGAGAAGCAGGATCCTTCTCGTTTGAGCAAAGCGAGGGTCCATTTGCTTTTAGCAGTATTTGGATCACAGAACAAAGCCATTTCTCACTCTCTTCAAAGAAAGATGGTTGTACATATATGCACAACCCCCAGGGCTTTTTTGCTCCATCTAAAATCCTCCTAATTACTTGAAAAGTTTCTTAGCCAATATCTCATTGATTACTGTTCCTGTAATTCCTCCTAAAAAGATAAAGTATTTCAAGTGTTTCAGAGAAAAGTATGTCCCCTCTCTGCACTGACGTGTGTAGAAATGCTTCTCATACTTTCTGGATCTAGCTTATCTTTCCCAAGGGCTGAGGCATGACGATCCTTTGCTATTCTTTTCCCTAGTATTTAGGACGGTGCTTCTGCCTTTCTCAAAGGATGAGGGAGGTCAAAATCTTCCCCTATACATTTTGCTGAAGTTACTGTATTTCAGACAGGCTATTAACATTAATGTTATCAATTGTTTTGGAACATATTTTTACTGCCTTATAATATTTATGGACTTCATTGTGAACCATCTAACTACTCCCTTCGGGCGTATTTCCTTTGAAGTAAGGGGTACAGTGTAAATATTTGAAATCTCAGAATCTGCTAGAGTTTAGGATCCATATGAGGATGATTAGCATTTCCTTCAGGAACTTCACGCTTCTGGGATATTCTTAACATGGAACTCTTGCATCCCTTGGACAATCAAAACTCCCAGGGGATCTAGGGAAGTTACAGTCCAGCCAAGTCCACTTATTCCCACAGTTCGCTTTCCACACCTCATTAAAAAAGTGATCCAGAATTTCTCTTCAAAACTTCAGCAGCTCCACACGTTAAGAAGAAACCTTTCAGAAACAAACCAGCATACACTGTTAAGTGCATACAGTACTCTGAGAGGGATTCTATAACAATAAGGAGATACTTCTGTGCAAAAACCAAAACAGAAAAATATTTTGAAAAAGAAATGCAATACAAATGAGACCAGCAGCCCTGCCTGACTCCAAACAAGATTCCAAGGTCTTCAGGGACTCGCCTATGCTTACAAGTTCTGCTACTTTAATTATGCTAACACAGAGCAGCATAATGCCTTTCTGGCATAGTAGCAATTATACTGGTATGGTTTAGTCCAGTTACACGCAGCAAAACACAGTATACTGACATACATTTTTTTATAGCTCTGTATGCAGAGTGCATTTGTTACTGTCAATATATATATCAACAGAAAAAATCACATTATTGTTAGTAAAAGCCCAGTGTCAACTAGGCATAAGTCCCAAGTAAAGTCACCTGTGCTTGAACTTGCTTATTTCACTATCACTTCCCCCTGTGATTTTCTTCGGGGATCTTTTTATCACGCCCACCCTTTGCCTTCACTGCCGTGCTTCTGTGTGTGCTTCCACAGCTTCCAAACCTCTTCCCAGGTTTTATTCCTCCCAATCCTCTTGCAACACTTTCAGATCAAACCGACGAGTATGATCATCTAAATTCCAGTTTTTCTTCTAACAGTTGCTTCCTCTTCTTTCCTATCAGATGGGTTAACAAACCAGCTGCAGCAGAAGGCCAACACAAGCCCAGTTATTCCAGCAGGACTGGTGGGTGTTAAGCAATAATGTTACCTGCTTATTCCTGCATTTTCATATAGGAAGATAGGGAATGAATACAATTTGGGAGAGCTATATTTTTTCTTCTTACCATCAGACTGCCTCACCAGCCTATTTTCCATTGCAAAGAGGTTTCCCTAAGTACAGATCCTATTTTTCCCCATGTGAGCTCTCTCTGAGGCTCTTGCACATTTAGATTTGACAGATATTTGAATTAGAAATTAACAGCCACCCCACAAAACTGGATAAGGTGCCCACATGTGTACATCTATCTTCCCTGCTACTTCCCTGGTAGCAGCAAGATAATTACTCCCCACCACAGGAGATCACTACTGGAGTAACTCCTCCACACTTCCTGAAGGGTGTCAGCATCCCCTCAGACCCTCTACACATATTAACACATCCTTCTCTGAGGCAATCACAAGCTGGAGGCAAAAAGGGAGGGAATTTTCCATCTGAAGTGAAGACTGCCACTGCCTCTGAGTATACATCTTCATGCCACAGTTGGCACCAGTAGTTTGAAGAGGGGTCTGAGAGCCCAGGCTCACCTATTAAAAATGAATATGAAGAGCTGTCCATTTATGTTACTACCAGTCAGACTGTCCAGGGAGATCTCCTGCAACTCTTTGGACTGGTCCACTTGCAGATTATGTTGGTTGTGTTGGTTGTGTCAGCTGCAGAAGCAGTTGGTTTTTTGAGAGGGGAAGCATGAGAAGAGCATTGGAGAACTGCCTGCACTTCACTGATGTCCTCCTTGCAGATGGGGTAGGTACCAGGCTGCTGTAAAACATCACTCAGGGAACTAATCCACAACCTCAGCCAAAAAAAAACTTGCTTTCACCTGAAACACTCAAGATTGTATCTCTGGGAGCTGGGGAGGCAAAAGGCTGCACAGTGTTGAGTACAGTGGAGTTTTAATCCCTGCTTACTTCATGTCTGTCATTTAAACAACCTAGTGACAAACTAAGGAAAGAAACTAACTGATGTGACTATCAAAGGAAAACAAGCCAAGCTTCAAAATCTGACTTCCTCCATATTTACTCAACTCCAGTGAGAACAGACAGACTGCAAAACACACAGTGGTAGGAGTAGGAAACTGAAGCCCCGTATTGACTGAAACATTAGCCTGAATCCTGCCGTGACCCAGATCACAAAGATTAAAAGCACCACAATCCTTGAACTAATGAAGTAGGTAAGTGGCTAGGGCTTAACGTTGGTGTGATACTTGGGTTACAGTTTGTGTACATACTGCAATAAAGAGAAACTCTTTGGCTAACTGATGATTTCCCCTCCCCCCGCAACTTTTTCTCAGCCTGTCTGGAACCAGCACTTACATTCTTGTAGCGGCTTGATCCTGCCAACAACTCGGAGACGGACGCTAAATGCTAGTAGTGTCAGAAATGTAGTAGTAGAGAAATGGCTTAACTTTCTCCCATCAGCTGCCCTTTTTTATTATTTACACTGTAAGCTGTTTAACTAGGGCAGGGACAACTTATTTTTGTGGATTTGCATGCCGGATTCAAATAACAGCTACTGTATTTCACCAGGACCATTAGCTGCTGCTATAAAAAAAAAGTCTAATGATTACTGAAAAAAACCACATATAGAAAGGGCAGAAGTCCAACGATAAGTGACATCTAGTACCGTTATGTGACAGTGACGGAGACAGCAAACAAGACACTAACAGCACTCGTTATCAAAGGAACAATTACAGCACTAGTGGTTGTGGGTGAATGTGAAATCTCTGTATTAAAGACACCGAGCTACTGAACTGCTGCATGAAGAGGGAAGATGATACAAGCAAGTCAGGCACCATTGCGAGTCACTTCAAACTTCACATAGCTCCAAAATATACCCCACTTTCTAAACCTGTGTCTAGGCAAGCGCGAGCAGTTAGAGCTTGTGGCAATGGTTTTGTGAGGTATTCAGATACCACAGTGATGGCTGCCACAGAAGTATGCACGCTTAGAAAATATTTCATACATGGTTGCCACTGTGAAAATCTCTTTCCATTTTCATGTGAGTGGGACTAGACTGCCAGGGATGTCATGCAGTGGGAGAGACTGCTTGTCAAAATTATAGACCATTAAAAGACCAGAAAAGAGGATGGTGGGTTTTTTCACTTTAATATAGGAAGAGACAAATGGAATATGATGTATTACAGCAGAGCTGTCTAAGCCTTGTGATACAGGATGGCAGTTTTGGAGCACTTCTGTGGACCAGCTCCAACTCCTCCTGGGCCCTGTGAGCACAGAAGCTGTCAGGACTCGGGGTCCATCCATGCACAGGGGCTGCAGGAGGCCTTGGGCTATGGCCTCACCCTTGGCTATCCCTGTATTATTAACTGCATCTCTTCTAACTCTCCTTATACACTAAACACTTGGGGGATCCCTCTAAACCCTTGTCCTGATTTCAGCTGGAATAGTGCTATGTTTTGGATTTAGGATGAGTAACGTTGATAACGCACTGATGTTTCTAGTTGTTGCTAAGCAGTCAAGGACTTTTTCAGCTTCCCATAGAAGCTGAGAGAGAGCATAGACAGGACAACTGACCCAAACTGGCCAAGGGAATATTCCATACCATGGACATTATGCTCAGTATATAAACAAGGGTTGCCCAGGGGGCAGGGATTGGCGATCGCTGCTCAGGAACCGGCTAGGCATTGGTCAGCGGGTGGTGAGAAATTGCTTTGTGCATCACTTGTTTTGTATATTCTTTTATCATTATTATTGTTATTATTTTCTCTTCCTTTGCTGTTCTATTAAACTTTTTTTTATGTCAATGTATGAATTTTACTTTTTTTCCCTGATTCTCTCCCCCCTTCCACTTGTGGGGGTGGGAGCAGGGGAGTGAGTGAGTGGCTGCATGGCGTTTGGCTGTCTGCTACGTTAAACCATGACAACACTGCGGGAAAGTACATCATCCTAGGCATTAGTATGGCTGCCAGCCTTGTACCTACTGGTGTTTTGTAATCAAAGGAGTGAAGACTGCAATTAGTCGTTCATCTTTCAAGCCTTTATTTTGAAGAAGGTAACACTCCCAGCTACAACCAAAATGATTAAGACAGCAGAAACTGCAGAGCAGATGAGTAAATAATAACCATCTGACTCATTTCCTAACTCAGAGTTGTCTGGAAACTGAAATTAGCAAGTCACAGAGCAAAAGGCTTCATCTTCAGCAATTTCACCTTTTCTTTTCATTGTGCTTGAAGAGAGAAAAGCCTGCAGTGCATGGGTCTTGCAACAGTGTCTTGCTAAGGCCATTTGCAAAGGAGCCTGCACATTCTGATATTTACAGACAAAGCATGCCTTAAAGCACAGTGCATGGCCAGGGGGTCTGGAATGCACCTTCCTGAGCCGTTGGCACTACGGGGCTCTCTGTTTCTGGGCCCTCCTTACTCTCCCAGCTGCAGGTCGCCAGTGGTTCAAGTTGGTATTTATGATAATGGACAGATAGCTCAGGATTGATTTTAAAACAAAATTGCCTTGCTGCAAGGAAGGCTGAGCTTTAAAGAGTAACTACAGTGTGAATTAGAAGAAACCACAAACAAAGAGAACTCTGTGTTCGCGAATGAACTTACTGTCTGAAGGTGGCTGGTTTCTATCAGCCACTGCTGACACCAGCCTGCTTTTCTTTGTGAGTATGTTGATTCACAAATGGACCTCAAGGACTTAGGAACTAAATCCACCACTCCTTGCAAATCCTACATATCCCTTAAGCTGCAAAGAAGCCTAATTTCAAGGGTCTAAATAGCACATAAGTGCTATATAGAGGTTGTGGTCATCCCTGAGCAGGGGAAATTTTATTAGAATATTTAACATAACCTGGCATTCTGGAGGGAAGCCTTGCCTTGAATGTACCCACAGAAATTCCTTACAAGAGTAAATACATGACACAGAAATTATTCACCTCACCTTGACAACTTGCAGTCTGGATTTAGGAGTTTAAGAGGTAAAATGTTAAGGCAAATATGAAAACTACTTCATCTGAATGTAATTTGAATGTCCAACGGAATGTCATTGTAGTCCCAACTCACCCAAATAAACGACTGCTCAGAAATGAGACTCAGGGAACGTTATTCAGAGTTTCAAATTAAGGAATATAAAAAATTGAGGTAGCTTGCATTATTCATAAAGGCTGGTCCTGTGAAAGACCCAAAGAGCCTGAGCTTTCAGAAAGTTCAGCCAGTGATGATCCCCTGTCTAAAGCCATTGGATCCCATAAATCACTCAGCCACAGTGGACTTCAACACTCACAGCAGAGAAGCCCAAGTGAAAAGGGGAAATATTTAAGAAAACAAAAAATCATTAACACTCCTGAGGAGCCAAAGATAACTTTCAAATCTATGAATCATTTACTTCACTCTTATGTTTACATAGTACTCATTTGTTCTCAAGGGTTTACTAAAAATAGCATCCTTTCGAATTTGAGTAGAACAAACCATACCAAAACCATAACCAAAGCATATGGTCTACCTACAATTTCGGTAATTATCAAGTGTGCTATTTTGAGTTAATGCAATTATTAGCAAGGGTTTTGCAAACAGTTTGAATGCTCCAGTAATTCAAAACAGGCATGATATGTATTTGCCTGTATTTACAGCAGAAACAGGCATGTTGAGGTCCTATTGGCCTCCCTCATAGTGCTCTGGAGCTTTTACCTGCCCCAGCAACCTCACAAGTGGGCTGAGACGCAGTGCCTGTACAACAGGCTTTAGCCTCCCCAGTTGCCCCAGCAGTCCCAGAACAAGCCACAGTGGGAGCCTTCCCACCCTCATGTCCTCATCCCCCAGCTTCAAAACTGAGACCTGGTTTTTATCTTTCTGTACTGTCTCAAACTGGCCATCCTGTTGGTCTTTCCTCTCTTCTCCTCTCTTCTCAGCCACAGGCTGTCTTCGCATCCCTGTTACACAGCTGCTCTCCACCCATTTTTCAGTTATCATCTGTCAAACCCGGGAAAAAGCAGCAACAAAATGACAATTTTTATCTCAAATGTGACATCAGCTGAATAACACAGACCCTATCTTTCTCTGGCCTTTTCCTTTGTCTTCAACTGATCATGACTCTAGGAGGTCTCTCATACAAGCATGTCCCCATTTGTCCTACCTATATTGCTTCTCACCTAGTTTTCCAGTTAAATTCTTGGTTGCCATTAGCATGACTGTGCATACACAGCCTGCTCAATGCAAGCAGAATAGCCTTTCGCCCAAGGTGACACAGTCACCTTTCTCCCTCCCTTTTTACTGCATCTTTCAGAGGTGGAAATTTTAACTCCATTTGACTCCAAACGTTCGAGCCTCTTAAGCATCAATGACTAATCATCCCCTGCTCACTGGGAGGTTGCAAGAATGTAACTTTAGCCCATCTGTCAACTGCCTCTCTCTGCTGACTGTAGAGCGAGCGTAGATCCCCAATTCAGACACCTTATTTATGTTCCCAAGATTAGTTTGTATGAATCCATGGAGTCGTGTGTTAATCCATATGAGTATTGGGGTCTGATATATGTATCTTAGTTGGAGCCATTACTGTATTTCTGTGGGCTTTTCCAGCATCTGGAGGAATGGACCTGGAGCTCTTCTGGAATATAGATAAAAATAACCATGTGCAGATGCACGGCTGGTGCGGAAGTGCAGACTCTCAAGCCCTTGTAGAAAACCTGCCCCAGGCAAAGGTCCTTTGCAGCCTCGGATGAGTTCTGTGTCTCAGAAACCCACCATCAGATGCATGCTTCATGAAAAACAAATATGCCAGGTCTTTAAAGGACCCAGTTTGGATCCTAAATTCTACCTGAGCCAACATACAAGTGGTCCTACATGGCATTAGCAATAGTGAGATGTCAATATTCAACTTTATGGAGTATTTGCATCACTATGGGTAGGAGCACTGCCTTGATCTGTTTTTCACCTGGGCCCTGGAATCACATCTAGTTTCATTTCTGTACAGCTATTGCAAACTAAGCCAGTGAGCACAGCCCAAGGATTTTGTTTTGTTTGTTTAAAACCTGCTTGCAGCCGTAAGGTTTTGAAACTCACGCTTCTTTTCAGCTGCTGAAGCAATGCTCTGGGATGACATGTCACAAAAGCGAGGCCAACTGCTTTCCAGAAGAAGATATAGCATAAAATAAATAACAAAGAAAAATGGGCCACTGTAAAAGCAAAAGGAAAATAGTGCAAGGTGGTAACATAAGTAATCAAAAAAGCGAGCAAGCAAAAAAAAAAAAAGTACAAGATCTCACACCACTCTTTCATTTCATAAAAATACTCAAATAAGGACAGTATATTTAGTAGAAACTACGCATCCAGCTGCTTTACGCTTCTCTTATAAAAATTAATCTAATATTAAACACTGCAGCTCCTTGGTAGGATATGAGGAACTAATGCTGGCCTCACACTTTGAATCATGGTGAGTTTCTATCTGCATTTAAATTTTCTGGACTTTGAACAAACTGACCGAACAGCTGAAAATACAATCCAGCTCCCATTTCTAAAATCCCATTTCTGCCCACCCTAGCAGTTCATAGCTGGTGGTGGTTCGCTGTGAAGCTACCAGAGATGTGATGCAAGCTCTTACTGATTGGCGTGGATAGGTATTGAAACAGACACTTTCTCTGAGCTATAAGTTCATAACTTCTGCATTGCCCAGACATGATGACAGGGATCTAAAAGTTAATTACAATTACCTTGCAATTTTCCTTGCTTAAAAATGTTTTCTAAGACTGACTTCTGGCTCCTGCTACAAGACTGTGGGAACACTGCTACCACCTGTGTTCGGTCCTGAGTGGCACTGGTAGCAGGAAGCAGTGAAAGATGTATCTTCTCACGGGTGGATCTTAACATCAAAATTACCACGTATGTTACGGTTTCTCTAAAAGATACAAAGTTCCACACTGTCCACTCTGACTTAACAAAAATATCACTCAAAGATAAACTGATAATTATGAATTAGTGGCTGCATCAAATTCTCCACAGGTAGCTGTATCATGCTACGCAGACGAGGCGGATTAGACCTGGAGATGTTTCTATGGGACATGTAGACCAAGTAAATACGGAACCGAGTTTTTCTGTCCTGCATAAAGCATCCATATTCCATAAGTCAAGTTTGGAAAATGATAATGATTCTTATGTAGTCATGTAACTACATCACTTAGAAACTTCACTAAATACTGCTAGTCTCACAGCACATTTAGCAATGCCGTATAGTGCAAATAAAGCAACTCCATAAACCAGGGTTATGGAGTATCCAGCATATGTATCATCCATCAGTTTCATTTGTTTAAAATAACTAGCAGGTCTGACTTAAGAGCACACATTCCTTGAAAGTAAAACAAGTCTTCTCTTCAGAGGAGTGGTGCCTCTTGTGTGAAAGGTATAATCCCATTTAGCTGGCAATTGCATTTTGACAAGAAGCATGTACAATTATATTTTTACAATCCTTCAACCATGAGAACAAAAAATCCCTGCTAGCTCATTAAACACAAATCATGCTAGAGAGGACTTCTGCAAAAATCATGTTGGTAATAAAATTATGTATGTTATAAATTGAACACTTTACCTCATAAATAAGAGTCATAGGAATTTGTTACAAGTGAAAGAGCTGTAATGGCAAATTTGGAAAACCTATTTGTTAACTGATATATTAAATTAGCTATGTAAATGAAGCAGCAAGCTCTGTAAGTTTATTTTGCAAACAATACTACGGTTTTTTCCCATGCAATATCCATTGTTTGTATCTCATGCTCATTTTCTTCTATCCTCGGACCGGAAACAGCACTACAGCAAGGTAGCCAAATTACGACCCACCATTGGTAATTCCTTTTCATTTTGAAAACCACAACCCTACCCCATCCTGGAGCAGAGGGTCATTGTGCTCCTCAGAGGGGGTGACACAATCTGAGACTATCCCTGAGAGTCAGGATATCATTACTGCTGAGAAGTCAGTGTCTCTTGGGTACCCAGTAAAGATTATCCACATCTGACTAATGACTCCTCCTGGCCTCCATGGAAGGGTTTGTGGGGCTGGACAAGGAGCGTTAAAGAAGCCAGCAGAGCTGGGGCTTGCCTCATATATGACCCTGCAGTTGCAAGGGAACCATGGGGATCCTGTGCAAGCTGAGGGACAGGCCCCAGTGGAGCTCCTTGGCTCAAGGCTAGTCATGGTAGCCAGGTCTTGTACACTTGCGGGATAGGCCTCATGGAACCAAGGGAATTCACGGTGGCTAGGGCTGGGCATGGGTGAGGTGTATCTTGGGGCAGGGTTGAGCCCCGTGGTGCTGATTTGGGCAGCGATGGCCAGCTGTGCCCCAGCACTGCATTCCTCAGTCTCCCTGGCTGCCACTTCCAGCCTCACATTGACTGACATGCTAGTATGTAAAATGGAGGTCATATTATTACTCCCAGAAAAACCTGACGGCAGCTACATCTTTGCCTGCTTTCTCAAGGAAATGGGACTTATGCAACCGTACTGTCTGTTAGTATGTCCGTTAGACGTAACCCTACAATAAATCCTGACTCCCTTGGCCAATTTTAACCACATCTGACAGAACGGCAGGGGTCTTAAAGAGAAAAGCTCTTCTGAATGTCATGCAAATGAGCATGTGGGTTGTGGTGGGGAGACCACAGCAGTAACTGCAGCATGAGGAGAGATTGCTATGAGACCTCAATAGCTGTGGGGTTTTTGGCCAGTTAACGTGCAGCAGACTTCAGAGCCAGCCAGGCACTGTCTGCGTCCTGCCCCCAGGAGCGCTGGAACACTGAGAACTTATAAGGACTCATGGGGGACATCTGTGGTTAGTAAGGTGCTGTAGGACATTGGACACCTGTCATAGGAAACCAGGCTCCATTAGTTTTGCTGCAGTTTTTTTTGTTCCTTTCTTTAAATTAATCTACAGAAAAAGGATCCTTGTTAAAGGTCACTGCAACAGAAGTGAAGTTTGCAAGAAAGTGTTGTCAAGAAGCCAGTATTTTAATGTCTGATAGTTTCAAATGTATCACACTGACAATATAGCATGACAACATTATACTATTCTAAAATAAGTCCTGATGCTCACATAATCTGTCAATTACCACTCTGAAGCTCTCATTCAAAAAAATATAAAATCCTATTGCCTTCTTGTTGTTTGGAATTTTATGTTGAACTAGACCTTTAGGCCTCTAACTCAGATGCAGCAGTGAGTGAAAATGGAAGACCAGTGTTTTCTCTTGTAAGGATGAACAAACATCTCAGGAAAGCCACAGCCCAGCCACTTTTACCCTCAAAGCCAGGGCACAGCTCATGCATGACATAATGGGGCTTGGGAAGGTCAGCCTGGGCCAGGCGCCGTTCCAGTAACACAGTGATACAGATGGGAGAGCCCCGGTACCTGGGAACAGTCCTTGCACTGTTTTATTTACTTGAATAGTCATAGTCTCAGGTTCTCAGTAATCTTCATGAATTCTTTTCTATAACTCCAGCTTTGTAGATGTTTTGGCCTTTAGAAGCCAAAGACCTCAGCAAGTCATGCCCAGCACCTACATGGGATGATGGTCATGGTAAGCTACTTCCGTAGTCAGTGTAGAGACACAGGCAGTCTCCAGAGAGTTTTTCAGCCCACCTGAGATGTGACTTTCCACTACAGCATGCCTAGCTCACTCCACTGACTAGAGAGAGCCATGGTTATCAGGCTTAACATCTAGTGCCTTGGGTAGGTGCTTGCAGCTGGGTAGGATCAGGCTGCGTGTAAGTACCTGGGTGTCTGTGCAAAGCAGGGTTCACAGCCACATAGACTTTGTACGGAACTCTAAAACAAGTGACCCTGCACTTAGCTCTCAAAAGAAATATACAATTGTGCACAGAATAATAAACTTTAATGATGTTTTCCAAGCCCTAGTTTCCACAGCATTATTTGGCAATATGTCAGACATCCCCTAACATATCTACAATCTTCTTGCATCTCACTGCTTCTCCTCGAAATCCAGGTGCCTTTCTTTGACACTGTAGGGTCTCATAGTTAAATCACATCTCTTTTCTCCCACTTCAAAAAATCGCCTTCCTTTCCCATTCAGAACCTCTGAAGGACTTCATAAATCTTCCCCCTTGCTCCCTCTGCAAGTCCCCCTGGAGCCGCCGCTCTTTTAATTTCTGTTCCTTCTTCCTGTTTGAAAACTTTCCACTTTATCTGGTACAGCCATTAAGGTTAATGGCTCTTCATCACACTGACAAGTATGTGGTATAGACCCAGTCAGCAGACGGTCTGTTCCATATTAAAAATACGACATTCATAACAACATTGTCTAAAATTCATAAGATGTGTAGAACACGCTGGCCACCCCATATGCCTGGGATCAAATAGAGTTTAAATGTTGTTTAAAAGGAATGCTTTTGTGTTCTTTCTAAGACACAGTGCAGGACTGAGCCTACGTTAATCTCATAAACAGCAGCTGACCAGCTAAGTCAATTAACACAGATATTTAATTAAGACTTTGGTAACAATGATTTTGAAATTTCACCCTTTTTTTTTTTTCTCACAAAAAAGGTAGTCAATGGTAACAATAAGACCACAGAAATAAATGTGTTTGAAATCCCCACTGCCCTGCTGGTCAGGGCAAATAACTACTAAAGTGACAATAGTTTTATAGTCTTTAGTAATTATATGTGTAGACAGCAGTACATTCAACACTGGACTACATTGAAGACACTTTTTAAATAAAAAGCCAAGGACTTACGCATCCTCTGAAACCTCTGTGGTAAAAATGGCTGAAGACAGAAAACAATTTTTGATCTAGGACATATATTTGGAGGTATGAATGGGTCATTTCCAACCATAGAAATCAAATATATACGGTTATTATAGCAATTTTTCTACATTATTTTGGAAACGCAGTGAATATTAACAGAAGTTGTCATATGAAGAGATCCCATCTTCTATCCATTAGAGTGGTCTAGAAAAATAGTTGACTATGCCTGTACTGAATAAAACTGGAAGACATCTTTTAACTATACGCTCCTCTTTTTCTGAGCACTTCAATTTGCACAGTGGAAAAGCAGGCGTAGTTTTCACAGCATGACACCTGACACATGGCCCAGTACAGCTGTTGACATGGAGAGAATAAAAACATACTACACGAGAAATTCAGGGCACAGCAATAGCACTTAAAAAAACTCTCTTCTCACTTAGTGAACTTACTAGCGATGCTTCCTACCAGCCATAAAAATGCAAAAGTCAGCGTAATCATTCTCAGGCTAGACAGGAGCAAAAAAGTCTATGCAACAACATCTATTTTTTGAAGTCATACTTCAGTAACAACATTGAGTATTTTGGGATCAGTGAAGATCCTTTTTTCCAAGGATTATGCTGAAAGAACATCTAACATTTTTCTGCCTTATTTTTCACACACTGTTTATCAAGTACCAGCTCAGGTGCATTGATGCTACTTTGTGATAAACACGTGTTAAATGTCTTTCATCTACAACGTAATCCATGTCCAAACCCAATTACGGTTTTCCTTGATTGCCTTAATTTATCAGCCATGAAATGCTCTCCTGTTTCATAAGTTTCTAAGCTGCTTTGAAGACATGGCCCCAGTGGTGGCTCCCCAGAAGACAAGAAGCTTCTACAAGCAGTGGGGTAGGGAGCAGGCAGTGCAGGCAGTGACAGCACAATGCGTCCTATGGAAAAGGTAATTGCAATTTTTTTTCTTATAAAAGCCCTCTCAATCATTATTATTTTAAGACAGAGTAGACTCAGGCACAGTGCTCCACTTTGTTGCACTGGTTCCCAGCTAATGAAGGCCTGTAACACAGGCGAGATGTGGAGCGGGCTGATAAAGTCTGTGGGACTCGTGCCAGCTCTGGGCTGAGAAAGCTCAGGACAGACTCATGTGAATTTTCCATCTGGAGCCAGAAATCATCCTGGCTGCAGCCAGTGGAAGTAGTGGGAGAGCAGAACACCACCCAGGTGAAAAAGGGGGAGGGAAGGTGTCGGCAGCAGCCCCAGGGACAAGAAGAAGCACTAAGATGCTGAAGGCAATTAGGGGAGGAAGGGACAGTGTGTGGGGTCCAGCAAAGCACACTGTGAGAAGTGAGCATCAATGGGTGCCAGCTACAGAAAGGCTGGAAACCAGTGCTTTGTGTGATACCCCACTCACACTGGGTCAGAACCCTTACCGATCATTCATTAACTTGTAGAAGGATGCAGCAAAAAGCATCTGTCTTTGTCGGATGTTTTTTGGTGCTGGGGATTGCATGGACCTGGGAGACCTGACACCAAACTCCGCAGTTATTAGGCAGGTAACCCAGCGAAGAGCTGCTGAAGTGGCGCAGTGCAAAGGAACATTGCAGGCCCTTTTATTCTGTCAGATCGAGGGGCTGTCTTGAACTCAATTTAATCTTAACAGAATAACTAGAATAGAACATACAGTATAAAATTAAATGCAAATTTGTCATTTAACATAATACAGCAGTAGGACACTAGAAGCAATGAGACAGCCAATGGCTATGGAGACGGATGCTAGCCTAGCAAGATGTCTAACCCAAGCCAATAGTGTACTCAAAGAAGTAGAGTTATCCTGGTCTGAAGTATACATATTTGAGAATATATAAACCAAATGTATATATTTACAGTTGTATATACGTATAGTCTTAGTCCAGTCTATCCCTGCATACATTTAATGTTTTTAACTGTGGCAGGGAGATCAGGATCAGGAGTTGCCTTTAGAATCATGTCTCTCAGAACAGCATCAAGTCTTACAGACCAGCTTGTACTTCGGCTGCCTACTTCTTCTGTAAGAAAATGAACGGCTTTACTTTCCAGACACCCAATTTAATGATAATAAAAGAAAAATTGATATTTTAAAACACATTTCAATTTCAGAAAAATGCATTCCTGCATATTTACATATTTTATTACAAAATCTGGTCTTCAGGCTCATTTGAGGAGTTGGTCCTTAATGATGTAAGTTAGTACATTCTATGTCAATGTAACTTTGACAACATTGGTGGATTTATGGCCTCCAAAAACTTCAGCAGAGAAGAATTAGGACGCCAGTTTTTACAGAAGGTGAAATATGGAAGAAGATTCTGAGATACTCGTGTATGAGGGCATACATTACAAAATAGTTTAGCATATTTTTCCTTTAAGGTCTGTTTTATGTTTTAACTTACTAAACAGTAAGAAATAATCTAAAAAGGAATTACAGCAGGTGATTGGTTATACTACAATCATCCTGCTCCACCACAGACAGTTCTGAGGTCTGTTAAGACAGAATATAGTCTGAATTTTTTTCTTTTCTTAAAGGCTGGCAGCTTTTTAACAAAGAGACTGGGGTAGCATATGTAGTCATCGCAATCTGTTCTGATCAGTGCTGGCTAATTAGGGTTTAGCTAATTTAATTTTGAAAGATGGTTTGAGTTAGAATTTGAAAACTCTTGTTAGGTAATACAAATGAGAACTGAAAACATATGTTACAACTGAGAATGAAACAGCACTTGTACGGCTCATCTTAATGGAAGCTGTAGGTATCACTGACAGCAGTTCATTTCACAGTAACAATTTTGACTCAAGGAAGACCGTATCTTTTTAAAGTGTGAAATAACCTGCTGGTAAACTCCAATGTTTGAAAAGGGACACTAAAAATGAGAAGGTCAAAGTAATCAGTGGTGGGCTTAAGTGGAAAACCTTCAAAAAAGGCTTTATTCTCTGTAAAATACCTTTTCCGAGGATTCAGTTTTGTTTCTTTTTAAGAAATGTCAATGTAATTTTCTATTAGTTTGACTAGCTATGTGGAATATTTTTCCCAACACCTTGAACTAACTTTCCCTGCTAAGACATCAACAGGACAAGAAGTTCTGCCATTGCTTCTTGGCATTTTCCTGAAGGGCTAAGCAGGACTGGTAGGACTTGCGCACAGGCAGCTTGTATAGCATGGCTTCTCCATGGCACTGTGTGATTTGAGCCAGACTAATATTTAAGACGGGCTCATCATTTACTTGCTAAGAGCATTGAATTATCCAAGTGTTGTCCAGTACACTCCTTCCGCAGTAAAGATGAGATTTTGAAGAAATGAGGTCAGGTGAAGTGATTTGGCCTGACAGAATCCCATCCCCGTCCTGCTCCAGCTCTCCAGGGGAGAAGTGGGTTGTGACTTCTGAAGCCGGCTTTGCACTGAAGCCAGGGTGCCTTGTAATGGCATGGTAAACCCCACAAAATTTAGAACGTATACTGAATGTCATTCAATATAAAAATTGCATTTTTTTAACGCTTTTACATGACTGCCTAAAGGTAAGTATGTTTACAGCAAAATTTCAGGTTGGAGCCCATTATACTTACTGTGATCAGCTCATTTTATACTGTTAAAGATGTTATCTATTAAAGAAATATGGTTGGCTCACCTTTTAAGAACACACAGACATACTTAATATTCCTGACATTTGGCTACCTGTTTGCATTCACAAAGCTCTTTCCTGAAAGTGAAAATACAGCACTATTTTCTGGGAAATGTTTAACTTTCTGCTTCTTAAGTAGTAGAGCAATACTGCTATTTAGATTGCAAGAACAGAAAGAAGAACATTTGCTCTGTTTAAATCTTCCCTTTCTGAAAAAAAATGGTTCATTTATTTATTTAAAATACATGAAAACACACTTGGAAAAAAAAAAGTAAAAAAAAATAATAAAAGTAACAAACCAGAACCAAAATTACATTAACAGTATGAAAAGGCAAATATTCAGAGGTTAATAACATGCTATCTTGATAATTGGTAATTCAGGATGGAATTCATCTCTTCCAAAAATGGCAAGGTCACATACTGTCTAATCACATTCATAGTACATGAAGTTTTATTTCTCTCAAAATCTTTGTCTTTTTAGTTGGTGTTGATCTAAGATGTTAGAAATGATTGCAATCTACAGCAACAAGGGAAAAAAAAAAATCAGTTGTTAAACATGTCTGACTCTTGGAGATAATTCAAATGGAAAAAAATCCAGGTCATTGGCCTTTTTAAATAGACCCCCGGCAATATTTACTCCTCCATAAATAGCACAGTCACATGAAATAAAACTGTGTTCAGTAAAGCCTGCAAAACAAAAGAACAATTTACAGACTGAAACGCAAACTGTGGCTCATGTGTTCGCCGGGTAGGATTAAGTGAGCTGCTGCACGGTCTGTGCTTAGTGACTGTGGTGTCAGATCCGCTGGAAGGAGAGCAAGTCAGGTCACTGAAGGTGCTCCATCCTTCAGCAAAAGCAGGGAAAGGCTGGGATCCTGCTCTAGACGGTGACGCGTGAGAGACAGCTTTTGCTATAATGTCACATTTCACTGCAGCAGAAACAAGCGCTGCTGCCTTTACCGTCATGACTAAGAGCACATCTACATAAGGAAAAATCACTGGCATTTCTATGGTCGTTAATTCAACCACTATGGCTTTATGGCTATAGGAAAGGCAGTACATTTCGCCAAGGTAGACAAGTCCTAACATGCAGGTACGTACTTCTGAAATCTCAGTAAGACCATTTATTTCCTCTGCTGGCAAAAATAAATCTTTTTGGATGTTACAGACAAAAAGACAAATGACTAAGTTGCTATAAACATTATTTACATCTCTCTAAAGTTCACGTCAATCTCTTCTGTGTGCTTACCCACGCTTACTGCTTTATCTCAAGTCTTCCTTCCCTCCCCCCAAAAGATCCAGCTCTGGGAATCATGTTATTACATAAGAACCACAGCTGTCTCTTATAAGTCTCTTTTTCGGCTCTCAAAACAGTTGAGAAAAACTTGAAAACATGAAACAACTGCACACAAAGGTTGCATAACCAATGTGACAAACTAGTAGTATCCACAAGTGCGTGTGACGATTTCATTCATTAAGCCGGCAGTGGAAGGATTGATTATAATTAACCAATATTTAAGACTCCTCCTTACTAAAAGTGCTCATTCTGCTTTTGCAAAAATAAGTTTAAAAATTGCCCCTGAAAAGGTATATTTTGAAATAGAGCGTTGTTTGAGAGGGCAGATTTGCAGACGATGGGTGCCAGCCCATTTGTTAGCAGGCTGTGGAGAACTGGCTATTTGGCAGAGTTGGCTCTTTGTTTCCAGTTGCTAAATCACAGCAGAGACAGATGAAAATATAAAAATACTTTTCTGCTATTATTCTCCAAGGAGAATAGAATTACAAGGGAATAGAATTACACTTTGAGATGCAAAACCAATTCTTTACAGAAAATAGCCTACACTGTCAAAGCGCTCGGAGACCCTGGTAGAGTGAACCCTTGCCACCTTGGATTTACGGAGAGATTTCCCCATCCTCTTCATTTCTCTTTGCTACAGCCTATATTATATCTGGTTTACATCTCTTGGCCACATTTTGTACTTCTCTGGCTGCCACAGTCATTAAGTTTCCAAGAGCAGCTGATTCTTAGCATGCAGTAATTCTCGTTAGCCTGCTGAGGAGCTGACAGAATAAACCTTGCTGTTTGTTTAATTCCCTTCACTGAGCATTAGGAATTATTTCTGAAAGAACTCAAGATTCCAGGTGTTCGCTTTGACATGCAAACATTTCATAACAGAAATAGTTCCCTTTTATTTTCTAAATGCTGTGTTGAACAATCTTTACAGAAGACTGGAAAGCTGAGGATAGCACTCGCTGGCATTTACAGAGGTCTGGTTTGCCACAGACAAAAGCATTTAGAAAGTGGTAGTGGAAAGGCTACAGTGTTTTTTGTTGGCAGTTGGTTGTTGGGGGTTTATTTTTGCATTTCAGTAAATACAGGTGCCAGTCATTACACTTAACAATACTATGAATCCCCTCTTCTTGCTGAAGCTCTTTCCTCATTTTATATATAAAATGGAAACTCGGCACAGAGAACAGGTTAATACATACATATATCCTTATGTTCTGTAGATTTTTGCTAAGGAAATGTCATTATGGCAAAGATGCTAACTGAATTTGAAAGCTTAGTTGCAAACCTATATCCCTGAGGGTTGCTTTGCATCTTATTGAGCCAGAAAGACTGCTGTTGAGTTCTCACACAACACTGTTTTCACACAAAATGACAGTTCAAGACACAGGCAGAGTTAAGGAGTTAAATTGGGATACGTTTGCATTGGGCTATCAGTTAACGATAATCAGTGTACGTGTGCATGTATGTGCCTGTGTGTATGAACTTCTTAAAATACATTTTTTATTTGCAACACAATCACGCTGGATTGTCTGACAGAAGATTTAATTAAAAGGTTTTTAAAATAACAACATGAATCACAGCTAGTTTTAACAATCCATTGCCTGCGCATACCCATACACATAGTTTTGCCTGGAAAGACTGTAGTGACGTACTCATAGGTATGCCGAAGGAAATCGAACTCAGGGCCCGTACAAAGAAGATCTCGCCAACTAATCTCTGAGTTCCAATTCCAGAATTTCAAATCCTGCTCTGGGAGGAAAGTGACAGATGGTCACTGAGACAACTGATTCTATATTATTTAAGGATTTATCAAGCAGAAGACTTGGGAACTCTTCTGCTAGATAGCGACTAGCCAGTGCAGACCACAATACATAAACACACAGTTTTAACCTGGAGTATGTGAATAGCTCACTTGGTTTTACTGGGACAGTCCAAGTGCTTAAACTTAATTCCACGCATGCTTGAAAGAGCACAGCTTTAGCCCGGAAAGTATTTTAAGTTAGTTGAAATACCCTGAAAAACTGAGGGACTGGTGCAGTAGCAAACATAAGCACAGCTGCAGCCAACAGGGCTTTTCCTTAAAGATTTTCATTTTGAGAAGGAAATAAAAGTAAGTTTTCACAACCTTTCTCCACAAACCTTCCTGGCTGAGGGTTCACCCACTTTGGGCATCCTCTTTACTAAAATATTCCTCCCACAGTCTCTGAGAAGAGCTAGATTTCTGGTAGCTTGGCCTCTAAGCATCTGCAGGGAAGAATGGGAAAGCAGAACTATAGTTAACTCCTCGTCTGCTGGCAACCAGACAACTCCCTGTAGCAAAAACTCGGCAGCAACCCAGTACTCGAAGCGCCACGCTTCCAAGCCAAGCTGATCGGGATTATGAAAGTTGATGATATGTCACGTTCTCATTCACCTTTCCAAAGGTCTCGCTCCCAAGTAAAAAGATGCTAAGAAGGTACAGGAAATAAATCTTTATAATTGAATGAAAAGAACTGCAAATGTGACTTTCAGTTAAATCTGTTCCAGAATGTTGCTTCGCCTTTTTGAATAATGATCATGAATGATAATGAGCTTTCTTCCAAGACAAGCTAGAGACATGTGTGAGATTTTGCAGAATCAATGCTTCAGTACATATTGAGGGCTCTGATTTAAGAGTGAGAATAGCTTGGCATAAAATTACTATTCACAACATTCTCTGTGGACACCTCAGACTTTTATGAATTGAATTTGGAGCCAGCAGCTTATAACCTGTCATCATCCCTGTGTGCCTTTAAATACACTCTAAAAACCAGGGGGCTCAGAAGCTGACTCAGAGCAGCTCTGACAGCTGTGTAGGAAGCAGTATGTGCAGAAAGCAGGGAAAGGCAGTCTGCAGCCTTCTCAAATGCAGCTATTTCAGACTGCTAGTCAAAGCTCTCACTTTCATTTTTTTTTTCTCCAAATACCCCAGTCCCGCAGGCCTGTATATTCCAATGGTTCTGTACATCCATGTAATTCCATTGACATCGATTGTACATTAATTCAAACATTACCATTTCAGTTTGGGAAACTGTAGCTGGTCTACAGAGCTGCTGCTGATTCTTTTCCAAAACAGAAGAGTTATATTAGTAAGAGAAAAGAAAACTCAACAGCTAAAAATACTTCTCATTTATTTGAGAAAAGTTTTTTTCTGTTTGGCTGACTCAGGTTTCATCAATGTTTCTTTTATAAGCGATACCTGTCGGAAAATATCTTCCAGTGCAATTGATATGAAAATCCTATCATTGCAAGACTACACCTATTATTTACTGAGGTCTTTGTACCATGAATGTCAACTGCCAACAGATTTTTACAACATAGTTTTAAACAGCATGGCACCCATACAAAAGCCTAGGAACCTTGAAGAAAATATTTTATGTATCTCAAAAATATTTTTATATTATTTAGAACTTACATAAGGCTTTTCATTAACAAATTCTAAAATATTTAATTGATGAAACTTTTAAGGCAGACTGTTTTACACTGGGAACAGGCAGCAAGGCTTAAGTTGCCAATAAGCAGTATACAGGACACACTGGACAGTGTCACTTTCTAAAAATGGGTGCAGAAGAAAGTGACAGCTGTTGGAGGGCAGGCAGGAACAGAGGAACACACTGATACAGGGTCTGGGCCTTACCACTCTCTCAATACCTGTGAAATGCGCATTAACCAGGTAAGGAATGCAAGGATTTCCTTTATTGCAACTTATACAGGAGTAGGCAGTTTAAAGGACAAGTGCCTAAGACTGCCTTTTTGTCTGTCAAATGGATTTTCCAATATATTAAAAAAAAAAATGAAAAAGCCCACACACCTACAAGAAAGATAACAGCGTATTAAACTTGTCCCCTATCATTTCTAGATACGCTGCATCCAGAATTGAATCTAAAGTATAAGAAAAGAATTCTCTTACAGTACTGTCCCTCTCCCTATTTGCAAACACTAAAGATTATTTCACCAAAAGCAAAAAAGATGGAAGGTACACAAGTAATCATACATTAAAAAGTTAGTTGAGAATGTGCTGACAGAGGAAAGGAAAAAAGGAAAGAATGCAGAAGGAAATACAGCAACAGCTTCTATTGAACAGGCTTCCAGAGTCAGTCTTCTTTTACACTCGCATAAAGCTGTAATCTACACTTTTGATTTATGGTTTATACATATAAAGATTAAACTCTAACTCATGAAAGCATTTAACAAACACACATGATTACCTTATGGTATTTATGTCCTACTCCAGCTACTGAAACTCGAGTGTGTATTTAAAATACTACAAATACTTATTTGCTGAATTGGTACATAAAACCATGTAGCAAGAAATGTGCTGATGTTCATAAAATTTATCTTTACGTGAATGACTACAAGCTAAGGCATCCCACAAGTCCGCAGTTCAAAAGAGGTGTGGGGGGAGGCTGTTCATATACAGAAATGGCACTGGGCAAAAGTCAGACTTTAAGGCAGCCATGTACTGCACACACAGTCACGACTTTCACCTGCTGTAGTGGTCACAAATCCCATTTCTCATAGCCTAACTTCATCCTGAACCATGAAAATTGTACAAAACAGAAGAACTAGCAATCCCACACATATTCACTCCTTGAAAGTTAAGCACATGCTTGTTTCAGGCAATTTTGTGCTTTCAGCCTGCAAAATGAGACTGTGACTCAGTGGAGAAAGTAAACACCATGGTAACACAGACTCCTAGGAGCCAAAATCATCTGGAGATGTGAAGACGACCATAAACGTTAAGGTGCCAGGAGACTGGGGGAAAAAAAATAAGCCAGAAGCACTTCGAAGATGGCATAAAACGCATTTCCATGCTGTCCTGAGTCCCAGTGCCCGCCGCTCAGGGTTCAACACCCTTTTAGTAGCCTCCTCCCGTGAGGGGCATCTCCAGCTACGGCGTGCGGCTGCCAACGGCTCGTTGAAGGCATCGAGCGCGACTGCTGCTGTCCCGGCAGCTCTACTACACTCGGGCAGCCCCTGCCCTGCCTCGCAGCCCTCACACCGCGGGGGACACCGGAGTCCAGCGCGCCCATGTCCCGGCCCCGAGGGCGCAGACATGCCTCAGGCCCCGGGGGAGGCCCCCAGCTGGGAGAGCCGTCCTCTCGCCACAGGCCTCCCCCTTCTTGTCGTGTCGTCCCCCCCCCCAGCCCAAACCCGGGTGAGCCACGGCGCCCGCGGCGGGAAGAGGGTCCGGGATCCCGGCATCCCCTCCCCGCCGGTCTCCCTGCCGACTCGTGTCTCCTCAGAAGCGACAGCGAGCGGGCCTGGGCTCTGCGAAGAGAAAAGGCCTTCGCCGCCTGCGACGGCCGCTGCGGCTCGGCAACGGAAGCTTCGCGCGCGCCCAACGTCCGCGCTCCGCCGCGCACCTCTCCCGGCCTCGCGACCGCCGCCCTGAGCACCGATTGGCCACTGCCAGCTCCACCCGCTGTCCCCACCCCTTCCCCTTCCCTCGCCTTTTACGTCCGCCAGGCAAGCCCCACCCACCTTCCCCTCCTCTCCTCTCGGTTGGAGGAGCCCACTGTCAATCACGCCGTCCCCGCGCACCGCGTCCCAGCTCCCGCGTCCTCCCCTAAACCCTGAGCGGAGGAGGGGGGAGGGGGTAGGTGTTCCACGACCCTCTCTTTTCATTGGCTGCCCGCCGCCGTCAATCATTCAGCGCCGCCGCTCCTCTCGTCCCTTCTTGCTCCTCTGCCGTCGCCCCCGCCCCGCTCCTTCCCCCCTCTCCCTCCCCTCAACTCCGCCAAGTTGCGCGGACGCTTGCTCACCCGCCGGCTCCGGGGCTTCAGCGGGCGGGGACGCTTCGTAGCGGCCGCCGGTCGTGAGCGGGAGGGGGCAGGATGACGGCGGAGGCGCGGAGAGCAGCCGGCGGCGGTTGAAGGCGGAGAAGGGGCGTGTGGGGAAGCCAGCGACTCGGGGACCGGGGAGTGGAAGAGCCGCCTCCCCAGCGAGCTCGGCCCAGGGGGCGAGTCCGGCCGATGATCGCGGGCTCGGCGCGGGCTGGCGCAGGCGAGCCCGGCTGAGGGGGACGCGGAGCGAGTCAGGCGGGAGCGGGGCGGCAGCGGCGCCGCCGAGCCCGGCCCGCGCCTGCCCTGAGGAGAGCGGGAGCCCGGTGTGTGTCCCGTCCCCGCCGCCCCCGCCGCGGGAAAGTTTGGCGCCCGCCCGCCCCGCCGGGCAAAGTTGTCTTTGGGTTTGTTTGTTTGTTTTTCCTCTTTTCCTTCTTCCGCTCCCCCGCCGGCCGCCACCTCCCCCCCCGCTTCCCCGGCAGCTGGCTCCCATCGGAGAGGAAACTGCGAGGGAAGCAGGAACTGAGGAGCGAGGCGGCAGCCCGGACCCAGGAGCCTCCCCAGCGCCCGGCAGCCCGCGCCGGCACCGCCGCTCGGACGCCAGCCTTCTCCTCCCCTCTTCCCGTCGGTGTGCGTGTGTGAAGACAGGGAGGACTTGGTTTTCTTTGGTTTGCTTTTGGTTTTTTTTTTCCTCTTTTTTTTTTTAAAGACCTTTTTTTTGCCCGCCCGCTTCTCCCTCCGCTTTGATATATGCTTCTGGAGAGCGACGTCCCCCCGCGCCGCCTCACCGCCCAGCCATGTCGGCGGCCATCTCTGCCGCGGAGAAAGTGGATGGCTTCACACGGAAATCGGTGCGCAAGGCTCAGAGGCAGAAGCGCTCGCAGGGCTCCTCGCAGTTCCGCAGCCAGGGCAGCCAGGTGGAGCTCTCGCCGCTGCCCCAGCTCAAAGGTACCCGTCTGTCCTCCTCCTCCTCCTGCACCCCCCCAGTCCTGTGTCCGTCCCGTCCCGTCCGTCCCCCCCCCGCGCCGTCCCCCCCGGCTACAGGTGCCCGCTGCCCTCGGCCGCCCGGGGCTGCCTCTGGTGACAGCACTTTGCCTGCCCTGTCGCCGCCTGTCCTGGCTCGTCCCCTGCCCCCGCACCCTCTGCCCTTTAGCCGCCTCCTTCTCCGCTCCCCGTGCTTTCCAGGTAGGGACCCTGCGGGAGGAAAGCCGTGTAACGGGCTCGCTTCCTCCGCTCGCGTTTAACAAGTGTCGTACGGGTCGGTTCCCGCTCACTGCCCCGGGGGCTGACTCCTCTAACTCACCGCCCCTCTTCTGGCTGATTTAGGGGTATGTGTTGGGCGGGCAGGTGCGCCTTTTAAGGGCTTATAGCGGAAAACGTAGGCGCTAAGTGGAGTTTAGGAGTGCAGGGAATTGAGCGCTGAAACCTTAGGAGCGAGCGGTGGCTTGTCCCACGGGGGGATTTTGCAAAGAGGAACTCCGTGCCTGTGGCATAATATGCCGAGTTACCGGAGAGAGTTTGCGTCTGGCTTAGTGGTTCCTTCCCGTCACTTTTGGGCAGTGTTTGAATGACGTTTTGACTTTTCCCCGCATACTGCTGCATGCGAATGCTCACAAGTGATTAAGAGTTGCAGATGCTGGCAGTAAAATAGATAGTGAAGTTTTTATCCTTTGTACTGGAGCTAAAATCTGAAAAGACTTAGATCGTTCGATTACAGAAGTGAAACGAAAGTTAATATCAACCTTCCACACCTCTGAACAAAATAATCAGTGTCTGTATATTTCTTCTTTTAAAAATTTCAAAAATAGTTATTAGGCAGAGAATACGAAGTTGTTATTAAAGTATTTGACAGGGACCTGGAAAATAAGGGAGAGATATTACCTTGACACGAGCCAGGATATTAACTTTACTTTCACTAGTGTTAAAGTCTTAAGGTTCTTGAAGCTGCACCGTATAATGGTGGAAAAAATCTCTGATGATTTGCAGCAACTATCCAAAATTTGAATGTCATACATCAAACTTAAAAATATTCCTAGATACTGAGTACTTTTTTTTTCCTGTTTGATTTTTATGGCTTTTACAGTCATCTCTGTAGTATTTCAAAGCAATATTTTTTTTTTCCTACTTTTAGGTGGCAGATGTACATGAACCATAAAACTGGCAGAAATGTTATTAAATGCAAATAAGCTTGGGCAGGAGAGTAACAAGGGGGGATAGGGTTTTGGTGTTTTTCAGCATGTTTGTTGCAGCGGTTTTGGGTGTTACTTTTAACAACATCAGGGATGTTCTTGCTGCTTGTTTTGGCCTTTCTTTTCTCTGTTGTGTCCTGTCTTGGTATGCTAGTTTGGTTTGAGCGATTTATAACCAGAATAATTTGTTTGAAATCAATATTTAGTTTCTGCTATTCACATGCTGTTTAGACTGTATATTTTCCTCACAGATCATTTTTGTAAAACCACACTTGAGACCTTGTAAAAGCATTTGGTAAATATCACACATAGGTGGCAGACTTCAGAAAGTTTGAAGCTAACAGTGAAGCTAACCAGCTAACAGTTAAACATACATACTTTATGCAGGGAGTAATTCCAGCTTAAATCGGCAAAATGTCCAAGTTTACATTCTTTGTTGAGCTGGGGCTTTAATATTAAATTTTTAACTCTCTATGATTAAATTTTATAGTTTTGTGAGTGTGGTTTTACATCTCTTTACTTATAATACAAAGAAATTTTGCATGGCATCAGCAGCTCAGATGTTCAGAAATTTGAGGTCATAAACTATCAGAGGAATTTCTTCAGTTATGCAGAGTTTTATAGTAGTTTGAATTCCCTTAAGTTCTTAAAGGAAAATCACACCTGTCTGTATGCTTATGATTTAAATTTAAAGACTTGCCCTCTAAACCAGCTTCAGAACATAAAACTGGCCAAAATATGCTTTTCTGCATTATAGTGTCCCAACTAGCCAGTTAGCAGAAAGTCAGGCTGCACTCTTCTGCGTGTTTGCTCCCTTGGGTTTGTGATGCTAGATTTGTCCTGGACATAGGGTGATTTCTCTCCATCTGCTTGAGGCTTCCTCTCTCCCCTCCTCTTTTGAACCTCCCCAGCCCCCTAAACCAAAAAAAGCTTCTAGAAAGATAGTAGTTGCTCTTTCTATAAATGTATCGTTTTGTAGAACTTCTTGTTCTAATCACGTACACCTTGGGAAGATGGAGCTTTGCTGTATTCTTTAAAGCCGATATGGAGTTCAGTAATAGTTGTGGTGCTGCCAGTGTAGTATCATCTACAGAGTGGTAGCCAGCATTCCCAGGGAGGGGCTGAAAAAGGAAAGTACAGTCATTATACTGATGCCTAAGGGTGCTCAGCGTACACTTACGAAATTAGATTAAAGCTTTTTGCTTTTCCAGATATTTCAAATAAATGGTTAAATCTGATGTGTTTGAAGCCTGTGTTGGGAGAAAAGTAGTGTTTTCTAGATGAAAAAAACAGTTTGGTATTGTGCTGTAAAATATTTCATCTTTTATGTAGTTACTCTCTTGTTTCATCACTTTTAAGAAAAAATATTCTGAAGTAAGTGTAAACAGCATTCTAAAACTCCCCTACAGGTTTGTCAGACTGGCCTAAAATACTTGCATCAATTTTACTGGAAGGAGAGATGTTCCAGAAGAAGAATAAAAATTACTCATCCACTTGTAAAAGTACCTTCTTGGGTAGATAGTGTTATGGTTTTTTTCCCTTTTATCTAGGGACTGTTGTTTGTTTGCCACCGAAATGGCCGGATGAGATTGTGTAACACACTTCCATAGTTTGAAAGCCTGTAGACAGATAATCTTAAAAGTACGTATTTCTGGAGTTAATTGTACTGCTGCTTCGTATTACCAAAATTCCTTAATTTGGCTGCATATTATATCGCCGCTAGAAGAAATGTGTCTTTAAACAGTAGGTAACAGTCCCAAATAGTAGGTGCTCTTCACTTCTGAGGTTTTGTTGGGGGACTGGAATTGAGAGGAGGGGCAGCGAGATTGTGTGTTGTCATTAACATTCAGCTTATTTCTGTGTGTGATGTTATCTGTCGTTTTTAGACAAAAGCTCAGCAAAACCTGACTGATGTCAGGATACATAAAATGAATTAGTAATATGTTCTTCAGTTAAGTTAGCAGGTTTCCTATGTGCTTGTCATTCGGGAGAGTGTCCATTTTTCTGTATTATTTAAAAACTGAATAGGAAATACTGAAGACCAAGTGACTGTATTTAAAATAAAAAGAAAAAAAGAGCACTTGTTAAACCCATTAGAAGTTGAAGTTGCTTTTTTTTTTTTCCCTTTCTCCTCTCATTTTGTTACTTTGTAGTTTACATAATACAAACACGTGGAAAAATCTGCAGCCAGAATAACATGTGGGTTTACAGCAGGATTTTATCACTTCATGGACAATTCTGAGAGCGAGTTTAAAGAAATCTGGCAAAGGAAGTGTTATTTTTAACATCTTAAGACGTGGTAATTTTGTCCCAATAGCAAGTAATTTTAAAAGACTGCAATAGCACATGCAGTTACCTTCATTTTTGAAAAAAGAGATACAGCTTGACCTTGGAACCTGATCTGGCGCATTACAGTAAAAGTATGCGTACTTGTCACTTTTGGTTGAAGAAGCATGTAAAAATACAGGTGGTAAATGGTGAATAGAAAACACAACTCTTTCCTTTTGTTTAGCACAGTTAATGTGATCTGTCAGGTTGTAAAGTGAGTATACCTTTTTTTTTTTCCTGTATACCAAACATGTCAAGTGCAGCTGGAATGAATAAACATTTCCTGATGCTTTTCTGTAATCTTCTCAGTGGCAAATACTCATTTGGGAAAATGCACGTCACTGCAGGCTTATTTCCTATATCATGCTTGGAGAACAAATCTATGAAAAAAAGTTCTTAGTATTCAATTCCAAATTAAACTGTCTCCCCACAGAGAAGATGCTGGCCCTTACAGCAGAGGAACTGGAAAGTGGTCCAAAAATCTTTCAACCATAGGCTAGTGATGGTTATCACAATCTCTGCGGGGCTGAGAGTTACAGCGGTGAAGTATACGGGAATAAAACATTTTTAAAAAGATATAGTTAAGAAGTGTGTAGTTCCAACATTCAAATATGGGGTCTAAAAAAGGTGTTAATAGTTGTGTTTTCTTTATTTAAACCCTTGAGAGAGAGCTTGGATTTGACTGAGAACCAGGTGCTGTGCTCAAGCTAAGCTTTTGTGGAGTTATTACAGGAAGGCCTAATAAGCTTGCTTAGGGATAAAATTTTAACTAATTTAATTTTGGATTTTTTATTAAATCTATCAGGGTCAGTTCAAGCCTTAAACTTCGAATGTTTTGAGTCATATAGTGTGTGCTTCTGAGTGACAAAAATAAGTGGAGTTAAAAACAATAAGAGGAATTTTCTTCTCATATTTGGTTGCCTTTGCTCCTCAAAGGAAAAAGTCCTTAAAAATAATAAATCTTCATAAGCTAAATGACAGTTTTCTGTCTGAGATTAGTACTTTTTTTTGTACCCCGCATGATTCATTGTTATTTCCTCTTCTGTAGTCCCCCATCTTATACGTTTTGATTTCAACAACCCTTGCAACTACAATCTTCTTGGGTGAGTTTTTCCTTAAGAGACATAATCTTTATTTCAGGTGAAGAATGAGGATCTTCTGTGTGGAATTTAGGTTTAACTCTTATGTATGATCTCAGCAGAGTGCACTGTAAAGTAGTCAAATCTTCTGTATAGTGAAGTTAAAATCTCGAGAAATAGAGAACCTATAATAGCTAAATAAGCTTTAAGATTATTTTTTTAATATTCTAGCATATTTCCATGAAAAATGGGCTATTTAATTTTTTTTTCTATATTAAGGAACTGTTCCTAGTTTATGGAACTAGGAACATTTAGTCTTTAATTCTTAACAAATTGACCTTTTTTTATCCTTAGACTTGAATTTTTAGGTCTTAGAATATACTTCCATCAAGAGCCACTCCTAAATATAGAGCCTATTGACAGTCTTCACATGAACTTTTCTATTTAAATCTTTCACATCTTCTGTGTGCCAGCTTAGTATCAGATTTCTTTTTCCATATTTGTTGCTTTCTAGTTTAGTCAGATATTAGTTTTGCAGGTGCTGAATTTAATGTTAGTTGCTGTAGGAAATACAAATGGAGTTACTGCTTAAGGCTATCTGATCAAAAGATTTCTTGGGTCTACAGATTTATTTTTTTTTAATATCTATCTTAAAATCATTCAGTGCTTTTGAAAAGATGTCTTACTAACAGTTCTAGACAGATTAAAATTCTGTTTAAGCATAGAAGGGATACGTGTTGTGTTCTTATGAAAAAAGATACTTCCCTTGGGAAGGGTATAAAATTTGGCTTCTATGCCATCGTAGTCCTGACTCCTGTTGTAATCTAGCAGGCTAAAATTGTATTTATAGTCTCATAACAGTGTGTGGATTTTGAAGGTTGGAACTACAGCCTAACTAGGTGAATAGGTAGTAAATAACATCTGTTGTATAAGACTCCCTTGGCAAAATGCTCTAGTAGAAACTGGACTGACAGTGACAGCTTCTTTTTAATGTCTGAATCATTGATTTTTATCAGTCACTAAGCTAGTTTCTGTTAAGTTTTGCTGAGTTCATGGCCAATGAATTATGTTGTCTGCAAGATGCCTATTTCATAGTAGCTTTTTGACTTAAAGGGAAAGCTCATGGTAGTTAAAGTTGCCTACAATTTTCCTTCACAAGACCTTATTCTGGGCTGCTTACAGCATTGCTGAACTGTTTGGACTGAAGTTTTCCATGCCAAGTATGGACAGTTTTATTTGGAACTGTTCCTCAGGCTAATTTTCTTAGTTTCAGCAAAAACAGTTCAAACTGCGTCTGAGACTGGAGTAAAAATAAATTGTGTATTGTCAATATTAAAAAAAAAAAATAGTTAACTGTCTTGAGGTTCAATGTTTGTTATACTCTGGAGCTTAGCACATGAAAATTGATCTAATTTGGTCCAAATTCTAAGACATGCTCATGAACTCCTGTAGCTCAGTAGCAAGACTAATGATTTGGTATCTACTATGCTGTTGTGTATAGATACTTCAGTATCTGCTACGCTACTCTCAGCCGTTATGCTCCGTGAGACTACTATGCGTGGCTTTTCTTTGGTTTTCTTGTCTGCAGTAGTGCTAGGCATGGCAACTAAGCGTATGGAGAACTTGTAATGTGTTCTTCTACAAGCAAGAACCCAGAAGCGCGTTAAAGGCGAGGGGACAGTATGGAAGTGGTGGGCTGATTGGAGAAGCTTCAGTGGGAAGAGAGTGCAGAAGCTTCTCCTCTCCAGTAGCTAGCTTAAGCTCAGTGTTTAGAGCCTCAATGCTCCTGTTGGCTGTGAAACTTTCTGGAAATGTTCCTTATCATACTCTCTTCTGGTTTCTTCATGGTTTTTCATTGCAACCATGATTTTTGAACATCCCATGATCTTCCTGAAACTTCATGGGCCTAGAGTTTTTGTTCTGTACGTCAGGAACTGATTGCAGATGAGTTGGTTCATCAAATGAGAGTCTTGAGTATTAAAAATGAGGAGAGCATAACTGCAGTGACTGTGATGAGAGCATGACATTAACTTTAAATCGTTGTGTTTAGTAATACTGCTTCTGGCTACTATATGTTGGGGGGGGGGCGGGAGCAAAGCTGAGAAAGGCTGGTGAAATGTAGATGCAGAATACTAGATCTTAGTATTTTAAGGATATGGAGGCTATGGGAAGAGACTTCAGTCTGATCAAAATTGTAGATGACCTGTAGCCTGCTAAAGTAGTAGCATGTATTGCTGCTATGAATATGGCAAAGGGAAAAGGCTATAGATTTTTTTTTAAAAAAAGATTGTGCTGTTGTGTTGCCCAGCTACCATTGGAAAAAGGTTTCTGTCTCATTCTCATCCCAAGTTTCCTTTCTTTGCCATTGTTTGTCACTATCTTAACAAACAAAGTGTTGGTGAAATTAGTAGTTTTTGTCAGTTTCATTAATATGATACAGTTCAGAAGATAAATATGAGTTTTGCTGTGGAGCTGGGAGGTCAATGTTTGAGTAACAGTAAAAATTATATTTGTGTGTGTGTATTCAAGAATAGTGCTGCAGAAGGAAGATGTTCCAATTCTAGTAAGTGATTTTTAAACCCTTGACAATTAAAGGCATTAAAGCTTGTTCCTACCATAGCAGGAAAACTTTCAGTATGCTACCCAAGTTTAGTTTTTCAAATTGCCAATTAGAAGTTTACATCTGAGACCATCACACACTTGGAGAGTTGACAAGCTCTGGATAAGAGTGGTGAAAGCAGCACAGCAGACTTTCTCAGAAGCACTGGAAGAGCAGCTGAACTGAGTGAGTTTAGAGAAGGACAGTACAGCACGGGCCAGGAGTGCTGATCTGAAGAAGAGCAGGGATGAAAAGTCAGAGCAATTTGTCTGAACATAAAGGGGGAACCAGCTTTATTTCTGCTGTTACTGTATTTGAGAATTAGCAGGGGGCATCGCTGCACAAACAAGCGAAGGTTTAGAAGTGATTTAATAAGTTAGTTTGTTTCTGTAGATGGTTGGTCCTTTAAAAAATAAAAGCACAGCTTTTATTTTATTTATTTCTTCTCAAGTAAAATTCTATGGGAAAGTGTGGGGGAATAAAATTGGTTTTAAAAAAGTTCCAATTTAGTGTAATTGGGTAAAGCTTTTGAAAAGTGCATGATGCTTTTAATTAAAAATTCTATGCTTACTAAAAATGTCATACATGTAAGTCTGAAGTCCTGTTAAGCAGCATAAATCTTGGTTCCTCATGTATGTAACAGCAACAAATGATGAGACTTGAACTTAGGTTTTGAATTATATGTGTGAAATAAATTTGTGCATTTCAGCATTGTTGGATTTTGTAGGAAAGAAGCCATTATTTTGAGATGAAAAATTAAGATGCAAGTGTCAGAACCCCCTAGAGAGGCACAGGCTGTGTCTCACAGTACAGTCAGGAAGGACAAGGTTTGGTAGTTAATATTTCTATGTATTTTCCCTTAAAAGTAGGAAGCAGGAGCAAAATAAACTCAGAACATCAAAGTGGTGTACATTGAATTTAAAAATAGCCAAGAGATTTTTGTCAAATGGAAATATACTTAAGTGTAGGATTCCTCATTACTGAACACTTGGTTTTTATGGTTATTGATAGAAAGAATGTAACTTTTTGAGTATGATTAAAATTATTTAAAAAAAAAAGGAACTCAACCTTTTATTTATGAGGCTAAATGCTTAATTTAAGTGAAGTGGGTAAAGAGATCCTGCAAATGCTTGAATATTCATCTGCTCAGAATGACCTACTCCCATCGAGGTCAGGGAGAGTTAGGTCATTGAATACAGCAGAACCAGGATTTCACCTGTCTTTCCAGTCTAATTTGATCTTAGCTCTTCCTACTGTAACCCTAATCATTGTGAAGTATCTCATTGTCTTATTTGTCTGAAATGTGAACATTAAGAAGCACTGGTTTAGCCAATTTGTAAAGTGTATATTTATCCAAGGAATTAATCCAATACCTGTAACTTCCACCCAGATTTACACAGGCATTGAAGGGAAGAGGAGGTTCTTCCTTAGCTTTTGAAAAGCTAGATTGCATGTTTCCTCTGGCACAGATTTCCTATTAAGTTACTCCCCTATACATCCTTTTCACACATTTAAAATAGTTATGTGTTAAATTAACTGCAAAATGAGTTTCTCTACTTTGTGAAGTAGTGTTTAACAGCTACCCCTTGGTTTCAAATAAAAGGTATTTTTATATTGCACTCAGTGCTAATTTTGCCGTGTGAAAATGGCATGAGTGTTTCTTCAGTTTCTGGGAAAATACAAACAAACTTGATTTGTAATGTTGACATGCATTTTCTAGTGTGATGCCAAACTGGAGCAAGTCAGCATCTTATTCAAATGAATTTTATTCTTAGGTAAGATAAGGAAATGATTGGGGAAGAGTACAAGTTAATGAGTTTAAAAAAAGAATATCCCACACCAGATCCATTTATGGCATATTTCATATCAATGCTCACTAACTATAACATACCATAATTTCAGTCAGATAGGAGTTTTGCAGTTGACTTAATAAAAAGGGAGCTTATTCAAATGATAAATACAATTTCTGTCCTTTCAAGCTTAAAAGGTGCAAATCAAATCGGTTTGGTCTTCTCGTCAAGCAAACTGTTCATGTTCCTATGAATAGAGAGTGTTTTTAATACAGTACTGTATAATGGGTATTGAGCTTAAGTGTTTACTGAGCCTGTGGCACACAACTTTGTCACCTGCTTTTCAGCTGTCTTTATATCCTGGTAACGTATGTACAGAGCACTACAGCTGTTGGGGGGTAAAGAGGGAGCAGAGCAGTTCAGATTATTCTTCTTTTAATTCTTAGCAGGGTAGATGTGAAACAGTTCCTCGAGTCTACCTTGTCACAACCTGAAGGGTTGTTTTACATCTTCAAAATTACATGTGAAAATCCAAAATTGTATTGAACACTTAATTTCAACAAATAGTATTTCTTTAAGAGCAAATCCTGGTGTTTGAGTAGGAGTATAATTAACAGTTCCTGTGTCAGGAACAAGCACCATCCTACTGATTGTCCCTTCTGATCTTTTTTGATTCGACAGTCTCAGAAACGTGGTCTGTAGTCTCTGTCCCTTTCTGTAGAGCCTCTTGGGTCTTCCTGGTGGTTAATTTTCCTGGCACATGGGTGAGTTACCAGGGGTAACAAGTTGTTGTGTGCCAGCCTCTCTGTGGGCGCTTTCAGCTGGTGGCTAATACAGCGTAACCCGAGTTAGACCTTAAAGAGAGGACCTGTGTACATACCCAGGGCTTTACCTTGACCTTTATTTGCCCTCCTGTTAGGAGGACTTCTTGAAAGCATGTATGTTTTACCGTAACAAAAACCTTTGTTACATTTCAATGTAGCAAAAGCTATTCAGGAGTTGTATTTTCTGTTTTGGGAAAGCAGTTTTGATTCTCAGGCCTTTGTGTCAACTTCTGTAATTTTAAGTTAAAGGTTACCATCTATTCCATATTTGCAGCTCCAAGAAACAATTTCCCATTCTAGTAATCAATTATTCCCCCTCTTTCCCAGTTTAATGACCTGGTTGTGCATGTTAATTCTGTGATAGGATTTAGCACTGTATTCCTTAAAGAGGCAGGGTTCCTATTTTAAATTATTTTAAGATGTGGAGCTATTGCACTTTCATCAAGCCAGTGAAACCATTATTTGGGCTGATGTCTTGCATGTAGGAGAGAATGCTAAACTCTCAGAGCTTCTTGTTATATTAAAGATAGGCCCATGCTGACATACGATCAGTCATTAAAACTGCTTGATGGTTTTTAAATGAAGACAGCAAACACAGTAGCAGCCAATGCCAAAACCATAACTGAACGCACTGGGGAACATAATAGTTGGCTTGCTGGTGGGAGAAAGCTTGTTTCAAATACAAGAGGAGTAGCTTAATGGTTTTTTGAAAACATACACTTCAGCTGTATAAGTGAAACTTCTTTGCCTTTTGTTCAGAGTGATACTATGTTTATTATAAAACTTGCATACCATTAACCGTGCACAAATTGCTGGACTTCTTAGTACGTTCAAAAGCAGCATCGATTCAACTGTGTCGGGTCATTGGACAATATATTTTTTTTCCCCTGTTTTTTATGTGTCGGTTTGGTTGTTTGGTTTTTTGTTTTTGTGGGGCATTTTTTGTGGTTGTTGTTGCATGTAGCTGAATTTCAGTTAGATTCTGAACTGATGGTGTGCTCTTCAGGAAGCCTTTGTTTGTTCAAGTTGTACATTTTGTTAAATTTTGTCAGGGTGTTTTATGTTCCTGTTCTAGTGGTTGGCATGTTTGGTGGATTGGTTGTTTGTTTAAGGAATCAATGGTGCTTTAAATCTCCTTTTTGAGAAAGTGTGGTAGAAATGAAGTAAATTGTGGCAGACCTGGTTACTAGAGTCTTGCTATTTAACTCTTCGAGGATCAAGAAAATAATTTCTATTACTTTTTGCGTCTGATTGCATGTTGTCTTCTGTAATTAGACGCAAGGAAATAGGGCTATTCATATGAAAGCACTTCATCAGGATACTTTCTTACTGTCTAAAGCATCTTGGATGATTCAAATATTCGTTAAAATAAAGGGATTTAACGTGGTAGTAGCTGGAGAGTCTTAACTGTACGAGATTATAAGAAAGCTTGGAAGATGGTAGAAACAATCTAGCTAAGACACTTGCAGTTTACCATCACTGCGAGGAGTCATGTCACAAAATTTGTGACAGATGTTGTTAGATCAGCATAGGCTTTTCAGATTTTCTGGACTGATTTGTTAAGGTCAACTGCTGGCCACGTGGAGTGGCAGATGAGACTATCTGAACAAACAGGATGTGCAATTGGATGGAAGATAGCTTTCCAGGAGTACATTCAGTAAATGACTTTAAAATTATCTATAGGCTAGTCTTCGTAACTAACTTAATAAACCACAGTGCTGTGCGTGAATAAAAGTCATTGTTGATTGTTACCCTCATCTAGTTTTACTTCTTTCTGTTGTGGTTTGGTTTTTTTTTTTTTCTTTTTCTTTCCTTTCTTCCCTGGGATGTATCACAGAACTACTCTTAAATCCAGAATATTCTAATGAGCAAAACTTGTGATTTCCTAGCTATTTAAAAAAAATAATGGAGAATTACTTGGATAGTGGTGTGATTTTTAGCACGTTGGTTGGTTTTGGCAGTTTTAATTTGACTTTGCACAACTGGTTGGAGAAATGCGCTATAGGGACAGTTTAGCAAGTAAGGTGTCACAGTATATTTTGAAGTATTGTTCATATGAATCTCTTAGTGCAAGTCCTGCCCGATGACTGCCTGCAGAATAGTTTACCTGTAAGTGGAAGCACAGCAGAAGCTCGGCTTGTTTTCTTGATTGCTGTTTTGCAGTTCTTTTGATTTCTGAAATGAAGAGGTTAAGTGGGACACGGGTCCTAGACAGGATTGACCAATGTGCCTTCTGTGCCTTTAATTCTGTGCCAAGTCTTTGTTTTAGTTATCTCCTATATGTAGCATGAATTTCCTTGTAGCATAATGTTTGAGAATACCATTCTACTTTGTTGTCTTCCAAAACTCCTTATCCAATGAACAAACCTACTGCTGTATCGGGAGCTGGTTAACTTTTAAGATACATAATGTTGTTCTATCTGACTCCCTTATCTGACCTGGAAAGTCAGAGCTGTGTTTACTGAAAACACCAAGAGGAACTTACTCAGCCCCTCCTAGAGTTCCAGCATCAGCTGTAGGCTTTGGGGTAACAGGTAATTTGAAAACATACGCTGTTGAACTCTGAATAGAAGGGGTGGGGGGAAAAACTTACAACGCTAGTTTACTAAGAGATTGTACTTATCCCTTAGGGTGGCAATTTTTTTTCTGTGTGGAAAACCTACAAATATTGATGACAAGATTCCTTGGCTACCTAAGGTGCTGCATGAGTGCTCATCTCAGTAGCCCCACCAGTTTCAGTTTGGCTGTTGAGCTACCAAAAGCTGGAATTGCGGGAACTTCTCTTATGACTGTATGGAGTTACTGGAGAACGTTACAGACTACCAGTACAGCCAAGTATACTGTGAGATTTTTCTACAGGGGCTACATTTTTCTTAAAAAAGGAGCATAAGGCGATTAAAAAACCCCAAACAAACAAACGACCAACAAAAAAATCCAACAACAACAAACAAAAAAAATCCCTAAACAAAAGCTCAAAAAATGTTATTCAAAAAAAGCAGCTAACTGAATGTGTGGGTAGGATTTTTCAGTTATCTCATACCTCTGTAGTGGATGATACGTTCCAAACAAGACGGTGAACTAACTTAACAGCTCAGTACAGCTGAAAGAGGAGTTTCTGCTCCCATCACTAATCTTGTGCCAGAGTTGATACACATCAGGCCCCTCCAGAAGCTGTTTAACCTCACTAATATGGCCATGTTATTGAGTTAAAGCAGCTTGCAGAAAAGTCTGACGAGTTCCAGAGCCGGTGTTGAGGGATGGATGTGACTGGGAGCAGAGGAGGAGAAAAGAGAAATAAATGGCAAGGGGGTAACAGCGAGAGAGACCTCTCCTTTTCATTGTCAGCTATCTATTTTGCTGCCTGCCATGCTGCAGGTGTAGACTTCTGAGAACCCAGAGACATGTTCTGTCCGTCCCCTGTTGTAACATCAATTGCATCAAAACTCCATTTTTTTAACAATGCTTTACCATGCCTATAACATAAACATTGACACCCAGATGCTACAAGAGATTTGCAACAATAATGCTCGCAAGAACTCCCAAGCACAAAAATAAATCTGAAATTTAGGTTAAATGGGACTCCCTGTGCTTGATTTATGTAGGGTAGGGCAGACTTTACTGGACCAACCCCTTTCCAGACTTAACGGTATCTCTGAAAAGAACAGGTTGTACAGCAGTGATGTGAATTTACTGATGTGAAGAAATAAATAAAAAACCCAAACAAGACCAAACACTTGATGTCTCATAGTACACGTGCTCCTCTCTTCGTGTCAGCGTTAAGGCTTCCTTCTGCTCGAGCAGATCCCTCCACTGTTGAGTACGGGTGCACATGGCACAGTAGATGGAACCAGACCACAGAGACTAAATGCTGAACTTCACACTGTGGAATACGACATAACCATGGCACAATCCTTGTCATGTATCTAGCCTTGTCTGTATTTCAGTTTGTCAGGGAGCTATGTAGAAGTGTAGGATTGACCACCAGGTTTGATTTATGCTGAGGGATGCAGTACTTTAGCCCATAATATCGTTGTCCTCTAAGTGTTTGAAAGGGCCGTGTGTGAACTGCTTTAAGAGGCTGCCAGAGTAAAACTTTATGGTTGTTTCTCTGGCTTCTGCATATTCCTGGGGTAGCTTTTTCAGGAAAAAGCAGAAATATTTAATTAGAGATATTTTAAAAAACAGAATTGGAAAAACTTATTGCAAATATTTGAGAGGGATTATTTTGTATTAGCAGGGAAAGTAAGTTTGTTGAACTTCCAATTTGTATAGTTGAGGGAGAGGAGTTTTTGTGGACCTCAGTTCCGTTTCCTGCTGCTGAAGCAGGGATTATTGTAGGTTCTCTGGCTTTGTACAGAAGGTCCTGGGTAAACAATTCCATTGAGAAAGGAGAATTATCTATCATTCCCTTCCAGGAGAAATGCCTGTAAACATATGAGGTAAATATACTGTGGGAAGATGGCATTGTAGTCCCCTGACTAGTGATATGGTGGTGTTTGTCTCTCTAGTTATAGACTAGCAAGATAGGGAAAGAGTTCAAAATCACAGAGCTATCTGTGTTTTGTTTGGGACCTCCCTGAAAAAAATAATCTTTTAACTCAGACTTGGATTGATGACCTCATAAATTTGAAAGCATATGCTTTAGAGACAAATCTGTACAATCATGCAGTTTTAATGTTTAATAACTTCTGTTTGAGAAGAACTTCCAAGTCAACTTATTTGTAATGTTTTATCCTCTGATATTGTTGCTACTGTCTGTAGTGATCAGGTTTTTTTAAATAGTAGAATAGTCTGTTGAGAATTTCAGTATTATGAATTGCAGAGATCAAATGAACTGTTTTTATCGGTTACAAACATTTTACCATCTGTCGTGGAAATGACCAGAGGCAATGAATATTCTTAGGAAAAGTCATGGTGGGTCATAATTTACAATCATTTTTATGGTATTTGATAGAAATTTTTGTGTTTAGGATTTCCTGCCATCATATCTGATTAAGAATTGGCTTTCTGTGGCTGCCTAAAATCTCATTACTACCTTCCCGAGGATCTCAGATCAGCTGACAACCGGCCTTTCAAAGAAGGTTAGCAGTGGATTTAAAGAATTTCCGAAAGCATGCTTCTGTTGAGCAGCCTCTAGAAAATAAAGTTGAGGCAATTGCATTTTGATGACCTCAATCAGATGGTGTGTAGGCCATTTTCTGGGGTGTGGTTCAATGTATGTGTTTTTCATATAGGATTAAATGCCTTTGCTCCTGTGTTCTTGGGGGTTTTTTGGTTTGGGTTTTTTTGGTTTTGTTTGTTTGTTTGTTTGGGGGTTTTTTTTGGTTTTTTTGTTTGTTTGGTTTTTTTTCCCCGTACTTTAGGCTCCCTCATGTTTTGTGTCCTTCCATCCTGTATTTTTCTAAAGTTTCTTTTCCAACCATGTGCAGCAATTCACGGACAGGCTGGTAACGGAATTCAAGCTTCTTCCCTCTCCCTACAGCCCTCCCACCCCCCCAATACAGCATGTCAACAGGGTTATTTTATTGAAGCATCCACTGTCTGCTTTGGACCTGTGTTATCTTCTGTGATTCTTATGGTACTTGGTGTATTTGAAGAAAAGCAGTTACCTTGAACTTCAGATGTATGGTGCAAGTCTTGGTAGATGTTAAATTGAAATCTAATTAATTTAAGAATCTTGCCACAGGTTGTTAAACTACTGAAGCTAAAAGCTTTGGTATTGATGCAATTATGGTGGCACAGTTTATTTTAGTCATAGAACTGGAACAAACTATTGCAATAGTATTTTATTGTGGCATAGAGTTGTCTGGCTTCCATTGTGCTTGGGATAGTTAAAGACAAGGCCTTTATAAGTTAAGAAAGCTATCCAACAAACAGGTTTTCCCAAATCACTTGGTTGGTTCCCATGATACCTCTCATAACATTCCTGGGATAAACGTGCTGTATGTCAAGCAGGGATTGAGTGCATGAAGACAGGTAGTGCTGATACAACAGAACTGGCTTTCTTTTTACCTTATTTATTACCATGGTTGCACATAACTTTCATCTCTTGCTGATATCTTTATTTTATAATTCCCCTTATAAGTATGGAAAAGGGATGTATGCATAAAAGAAAATACTTCCTTTGGTTTTGCTTTAAATAAGAGTAACAAAACAGATTAATGGGCAGATTTTTCATTTGAGAAAACACACCTAACTGAGATCAGATTGCTAATGAAATGGACTGGTGGTGGATAGAGGAGAGATACTATCTCTGTTACTCTAATGTCTGACTAAAAGTGGCTAATGCAGGGATTTCTTTGATATTCTAGGAAAGGTAATAAGTGATTTGATTATTTAGTCTGAGTTTCTGTTACTTGCTTTTAACAGTCTGTTTTAACCACTATTAGGAGTATTCTGATGTTATCTACTGGTTTTTGAAACTTCTAGGTAAATTTTGGTTAATGCTGCTTCATTTTGTTGAACATCAAACATACACTGTATTATCTGCACCTCACTGCTGCTGCTTTTGTAACTTGGAGTACAGTTAAGTTTTTAGAGAGAAAAAATAAAAGTAGGTTTGACTCCTGTTTGAGTCTGACTATCAGCTTGGGGCTAGTGTCAAAAAAAAAAAAAAAGCTGTTCCCCCTGTGTCAGTTCCTTAAATTAGGCTTTTTGGATTTTATCCTCAGCATGTCAGTGTTATTGCCTTGTTGCTATGGTACAGTACTTACTCATGCAATCCGCTGCAGAATATTAGAAGATCCGAGCTGAAATGTTATGTAACTTACAAATGTTTTTACAGCTGATGTTCATTATTTTGCAGGGTGTAACAATTCATGTCTTTGTAGATCTCTGAGCGAAATAAGCATCTTGCAAGATTCTTATTTAAAAGAAAAATGGTTAAAATTGCAGAATTAACATTCAAAAGTATCAATTGCTCTTTATGAGGGAGTAGTAATTGCTAGCTTTTTCAAAAGCGCACTGAAGTTGTTATGCTCAGTTAATAGGATCATAACTGTCAGATGGGGAAAGGGAATACAATATGATATTCTGGTGTTTGAACTTTCAGGGCAGAGCGAGCGGTTGGGATTACAGTGGAGGCGTTTCAGTCCATTTTAGCAATTACTTTTTGCTTATGGAAACGAAAGAATTCTATCAGATAATTACTGAATATTAAAACCACTGTTGACTGTTGTTCCAGCCACTAAGTGGAAGGTGTTTTGGTAGGAAATTTGAGGAACTGGCAGTCTCAAAGAGTGTTTGAGTTGTTAAACTTGAAAACTTAAAATGAAGTTTGTTTAATTAGAATAATCCTAAAACAATAAGGAGAAGCATGTGATCTTTTTGTGATTTGTTCAAATTTTAAAGTGAGACTTAAGATTTTCAATACTCATGTTGCAAGGCAGTTGCCTTTTTCTTGTCTTGATAATTTCCTTATGATGAAACAGCAGTGGTAATATCAATACTGCAGTGAAGGAATGAAGCTAAGGTATTGATTAGTAGTCTGGCTGTAGACAAGCCTTAAATTCTTCAGGGGGAGAGGAGTCCATATTTGCAGTTAAAATTGGAAATAAAAAGTCTTCACCAGTACAAGTGAAATCCCAACTGACTGATAGGTAATGTGAAGCTGTGTTGGTGGAGTGGCTTAGAACCCAAACAAACAATTAAAAACAAGAAAGAAAGGCGCATTAAACCAATTTCTCAGTTAAAACCATGGCTGCTTTTGTTGTAATGGTGCAACTTTTGAACAGTCACAATATTTTAAGGCTGTATTAAATTTTTGAGGTGTACTCTTTGTAATAATCCACTTTTTTAAAGCTAAAGTGAAATACTAATGGAGGAATTTTGCTTACCAGCTTATAGAGAAACTGCACTCTAAAATGAAAATGCCAAGTCATAGCCAAACACCTTGTCTTAATAGGCCAAAAAAGCTGGAAAACCTTACATGACTAAGATTTGTAATAAATTACTTAGACCAAAGCATGTAAATTCAGGATTAATCCTTTTGAAATATTGGAGTTGATTCTTAAGAGAAACATTCATCACATGATGTCGAAAGTATGTGAAGTATTTTGCATTGGGGTAAAAAGACAAGGTTCCTTCAAAGCAGATTTTACAGCTTTTAAGCAGGTTACATAATAAAGGATTAGGGAACAGAATGAGACAAATCGGATGAATGAGAGGTTAGTATGGTGCACTGCTTCTCTAGATGACTTTTGGTGAGGGAGAGTTAGGACTTATTAATGTCTATATATTTCAAATAAAGTTAATTCAGGAACTTGTTTTTCCCTAAATACATTTACTGCCAAATGTTTATCCACTATTTCTTGTATGAAGCACAAGTTTAGAGTGGTGGGTCTTTCATTCTAACATGCTTAAGCAGGTATTTTTGTCTTTGAAAATATTGCTTATTAATTAGCTGACTACAGAGCATACTATTCTCCATAATAAAAAAAAAAGATAGCTATGGAAATTTCAGTCAACAAAATAGACTTAGAAATCCTGAGTTTGCTTCTACAGACTTAAGTGTTGTGGTGGTGTTTTTTTTTTTCTTTTATAGATGCCACCTTCAATGAACAGCAAGATCTTTTTTGTCAGAAGTTGCAGCAGTGTTGTGTACTCTTTGACTTCATGGACTCTGTTTCAGACCTGAAAAGCAAAGAAATCAAGAGAGCAACACTGAATGAACTGGTTGAATATGTTTCAACAAATCGTGGAGTGATTGTTGAATCAGCTTATGCTGACATAGTGAAAATGGTAAGTAGAATGCTCTTGTTACATTTTGAATTTTAATAAAATATCTTAAATTATCAATTTACTACTGTGGTGGCATCTAACTCAGAATTGCTGTTGGTTATTCTGCTTATGAAATATAATTTGTTAATGATAACTTGGCTTACAAGATTGTTTAGAAAGGCTTGTAAAAACAAACGACTTGTAAGCTTTAATTATTAGCCGCAATATGATGCGTTCAGGTTAATTAAAATGAAAGAACTGGTATATTGCAGATGCTTGCAGTCTGGGTAAGCTTTGAAGTTGTTCTTATTCAGAAAATTGAAAAGTTTTGGTGCTGCCTGTCTTTGTTTATTTAAGAATGGCAGTAGAGTGGCAGGCTGAAGTTTTCTGGTAAAGATTCTTGTGGGTACAAGTGTCAACAGAGAGGGTTATCGGTGTAAGAAAGCAACCATACTTTGTAAATACTTTTTTTGTCTGTTACTGTTCTGGCTTTGGAGAGCTGTGCTAGAGTAGTCTAAGTGGTTTGCTTGAGTTGTCAACCACAGGATGACTTGTACCGTGCAATTTCTACAAAAGGCTTGTTGAATAAGCAACAAAATATTTGTGGTCGTTATCTGCTGACTTTCCCAGGTTTTTTATATGCATTTTCAAATGCTGTGTAAGTGTTATACTCCATGTACAGGGAACGCCACTGAAAGACGTTTGACAATAATTTTAAATATTTTTAAATTGTTTTTTCTAGAAATTCGAAATGTGTAATGAATATGTTTAGTTCCTGTGCATTTAGGCTAATGGTTCTCTGACCTTCGGTTAAGTTTAAGTAGGCATAATGCTGACTTTAGCTGTTGGAAACGTAAGGAGACCAGTTCAAACATATGTCCTACAACTTCTGTAGTCTTCTATACAGTGCATGTTATTTTTAATTTAGGGCTTGTTTTGATTGTTCTGTTGTTTGGTGGGTTTAGGTTTTGGTTTGGGGTTTTTTTGGTTTTTTTTGGTTTTTTTTTTTTTGTTTATGAGCAGCTGAAATGGAAGATCAGATGTTTAATATAAAGAAGTGTAGAAGTTTTGGCATTACACTGGAGGGCTAGGATTATTGAAACACTCTTAATAATTTTGGTTGTTTCACAAGATGCTTATTAAGTTTTACAAAAGATCTAGGACACTGGTTTTTGCAGTTTTCTAATATGGTTTTGTTTTTTAAAGAACCTGTGTTTCTGCCCTAAATGTTTTGTACATGAGAAAATAAAGGACAGAGTATGTCCAGCTCTTCTTTGGCTGCTTTTTTTTTTTCGCTGCTGGTGGCAGCAAGCCTGAATCCTTGCAGTATTTTCTTACTTCGTGTGCCCTCTGTAGCTCTTGTTAGAGGAAAGAACAGAGTATACTAACTAGCCTATCATACTTGTTGAAGGGAGATTTTCTTTTATAATGGAGTTGTTTTCTTTTTTTGGAGATAAGGTGTTGTTGAGCTGTTCTTTTGAGGTTATTGTTGTTGTGCAAATGATTGGGCTCTGTGGATGCTTGTTTTCCCTTCCATAACAAATTTCCATCTCATTTTCTCCCCTAAAATGACAGAAAATGAAGAAGGCCTCAAATGCTCAGTGAGAGCTTTTTCAGAGCTTGAGACAAAAGATCCCTCCAAGCCTGAATAGGATTTCTAGTCTCCCTGGCAACTGGCAGCAGAAAAGGTCTTTGCTGTGAATTAGGACTAAGTACCAGCTTTCAGAAAGAACTCTGGATGGGTCTCTCCCTCCAAACAGCACGTGTGTCAGGCCTGAGGCCTTTCTTTGTAGCAAAACTTCTATGAGATTTGAAAGATCTTTTTTTTTATACTGTTCAATGTTACTACATTATAAGAAAAAGCATTTGAGTGTTTTGCAGAGTTTGCTGGACAGTGTTTTTGGGACGGAAAAGTAGAAATCGGCCTTAATGAAACTCAGCTATCATCTGACTGGTAGTAAAGGATATACAGACTACAAAGATTCCATGAAAAAAGCCCGAGTGACATTAGTGGCAGAAGCGGAGCTAATTTCTTTCCAAAGCCCCTTGTCTTTCCCTGGGCCTGGGACCCCTTTCCTCCAGCTTGCAGAGGAATCAGTCCAGTTTCCTTGGAGTTGCCCGAGTCTTGGGGAAGCAAAGTCAACAATCCCTTACAGATATCAACAGGAAAAAAAAAAATATGTTTTTCCTGACCAGTGCATAGGCAAGGATTGTGCAGGTGAGGAGGTCTTCTAGCATTCTGTCCCTTCACATGGTCTCTGTTACCTCGTAGCTGCTGGGCCAGTACCACATAATAATGGCTTGTTTAGTTGTCCCTGCTCTGCTTGAATGCCGAGGTAGGGAGCAGTAGTTGAAATGGTACCAATGTCTTTTCAAGCCACCAAGGATGGAACAAGATCATAAAAAAAGAAAATCTTCTTGTTTAGGCAGATGTGCAGGACATATGTTTTCTGTTGTCCCAGGCAACCTGATTTTCCTTTGCCAAAGCCTTAAGAACTGAGGAAGAGTGTTGCTTACAAATAGTTTTGAAGGGGTAGCACAGCAGTCTGTGCACCTCCTTTCTAGGTCATCTAAAATTATTGTCTTCTGTGTCTGGAAATTTACAATTGAAAGTATTCTGAAGCTAACAGCAAATTAGGGTTTGGCATTGTGAATATTTTAAGTTTTAAAACTTCCTGGGAAGTTAGAAAGCTCTATCCTTTATCAGGTTTCGGAGCATAGCAGAAACATGTCTCCAGTACACATTACTGCTCCATCTCCTTGTGCCTGCCAACCTCCCTGCATTCCCCACCAGCATGTAAAAATCCAGTGTAAATGAGATTGTCCTAGAGCTTGCACAGAAGTTCAAAAATGCAGAATTTCAAAAACCAGCAGGTATCCCTATCTGCATGCTCAGAAATGGGGATTGAATTTAATATCTCTCCAAATGCTTAGCTCCTTGGGAAGTGTACAGACAATAGGGGACTTTTTAAAAAAAAATATGGTTTTTTTGTTTTAATAAAATGTATTTGCTCTATCTTAATACCTTAACTGGCACGTTTTCAGATGTCACTTTCAAAAACTTTGAATTTAATTTAGAAAGCTAATGCTGGGTTTCTCTGGAAACCTATGCAGCTGTAAAGACCTGTTATGATTTGTATTTTTCAAATCACAGTTTTCGGCTAAGACCTCACTTACGAAGGAAAAGGGATGTTTTAAATAATATGAGAGGATATAGAGAAGAATTCACCCATATCAAAAACAATGAGGGTTTTAACCCAAGCCACATTTTTCATTGATACTATTAGCGGTACATTAGAAAGAAGCAAATGAGACAGGAAGCAAAAGTATTTAAAACATCATAAATTAAATGAACTAGTTATTTAGGGACGTGGGCTAGTACATAAAAATGGGTACACAGTTTGTTCTAAGTTTCATGTGATCTCAGGAGATCAGTAATGCTAGTAGAAATACTGAATACTCTGAAAATAATAAAATTAGTTTTCTAAAGATCTGGCCAAGAGACTTGCTCTTCGTTTCTGCTATAGAAGTATGTTTAGTAGTTAGTACCTTTGTTCTGGACTCAACTTTTGCATTCTGTGCTCTGAAGTTCTGTGCTAAAGGGTTGACTGGTTCAGTTCAGCCAGTGCATCTAGCAGTAAAAAAATGCAATTTCAAGAGATGTTACTAGAAGACTTGGAAGCAGAGGTACGGAAGTCTCTGTAGGGGACTGATTTGTATGTTGGGAATTTTTTTTGAATACCTAATAAGAGTAGACAATATCAAATAACAGAACCAAGATTGGCTTGGCTTTTGGGCTTGTTTAAAATTCACATTCTCTCAGACTCCTATTTCCCCCTCCTTTTCCCCCAGCCAGTTTCTCTTGTGCTCCTTTGTGTTTACAACTTTAAAGGGCAACTGTACTGCTTTGGTTTGGGGAATTTTTTTTTTTTCTGCTGTGCAATAAACTAGGAGACTGCTGTAGTGTCCATCCATACAGAACATCATTGCCCGTCTACTCTAGAGCAGCAGTGCCTGAAGCTTTACCGTGTACCACCAGGAGACAGTGGCAGGGCATGGAATGAAGTGCATAGGAGGAAATGAAAAGTCAGTTGATGCAATAGCTTTATATCTTGTTTAATGAGGCAGCTGATTCTTCTACACAGAGCCAGCTGGATGACTTCAGGATCTTTTAAAGTCCTTTTGCAAGATTCTTCAAACACCTTGGAGACTCCATGGAAGCTGTGCAGCAGCATTTGCTGCAAAGAGTCAAATGTTCTTTCTTTTGTGTTTAGTAGGCTTGCGTGGTTAGCAGCTATTTGGAACAAGTTTGATGGAAAAGACTAAAGAGTTTGAAAGGTGATTGGAAAAATTGGGTTAAATGTGTTCCTGAAAAAACAGTAGAAAGCGCAGAAGCAAAATTAACTTGATGTTCTATTTTGTTCATGATGGAGATTTAAAATCTGGTATGTTACATCTGACATTTATTTTTCTTTTGACATTCTTTTGAAAGATTGGTCTTCTATCCAGACTTCCATATACTTTGAAAATCCCTGAAGAACCCTTTTGAAATTGATTTAATATGACTGTATCATACTTACAGTAACTTGGTAGCTGTTTTTCTTATTGTTTTTCAAAGTTACTTTGTAATAAATCAAAAAGTCACAATTGTTACTTATTTCTGACTTCCCAAAACCTTGAAACACCTTGAGATTATGAAAGGTGGGAAAACTGTAAGCAGTTCTTCAGCTCTTAGTTGAAAGTGAAAAATATCTTGAAGTTAAGTAAAGTGAAGAACTCTGAAATTAGATACATTTTTGGGATTGTCTGTCTTACACGTGAAGAGAGCTCTGTTTAAGTCATAACTGGTTAGTCATACTGTATTTGATGTCTTATATAAAACCTCAGCTTTCAGTGTCACAAAGTTAAAATTGGTCTTTTTAAGGGGAAACTGAAATTTTAACTTCTAACTTTCATGGTTTGAGAGAAGACTTTTAAATATGACCATGTCTAGCTACAAACTTCTAAAACAGTTGAGATAAAAGGTACTTTCTTATTATTTTCGTTAGCTTGCTTCAGACTTTTGGCTGTTTGGATTTAACAGTTTTCACAAAATAAAGAATAAAAGTGATTTATTTTTTAAGCTGGTTTTGTTTCATGTAATTTTAGGATAAAATCAGTACATCGCTGACTGTGGCAGTATAAAAAGTGATACAATGAAACTTTTTTTTTCTCTTGCAGATTAGTTCTAATATTTTCAGAACACTTCCACCTAGCGATAACCCGGATTTTGATCCAGAAGAAGACGAACCAACTCTTGAAGCCTCCTGGCCCCACATACAGGTATATGATTCCTTTATTTTCAAGCCCTGTTGTAAGGCAAGAACTGTGAATGGGTACTTCATTTTTGTGCCTTTCAGCACAAATCCAAGACATAGCCCCCTACTAGCTGCTATGAAGAAAATTGACTCTGTCCCAACCAAAACCAGCACAATTGCCGAATTTAAATAACTAGTATCTGTTAAATAAAAGTTATGTAGCAACTTCTACCCAACTAGTAGTGGATAGAAGATAAATTGCTACCACACATCAGCATACCATTCTTTCTCCTCTCTTAAAGGAGTTAAAATTCTACTCTGTCCCTATAATATTACACTTCTAATATATCAACAAATGTATTTTAAAACTGGACTTCTAATATTGGGTAGAAAAAGCAGATGTTCAAGATAACTTGTTTAAGTCTCAAATACTATCACAAAAAATAACTCTGCAGGCTAAAGTCTGTAGTGATTATTGCCTGACATATGGCTGATTCTAATTCATAGGCAAAATGGCTATAACTGAACTAGATGAGAGGCTTGACTTTGGAGGGGTGGGAGGGTGCAAGGGCTATGCAGATGTCTCTTATAGTCAGTAATGGCATCTGACTTCAAAATGCCCCAGTCTTTCGGGAGTACAATTTCTGAATGTTTGCTCAGCACACTGTAGGTTATCAGTAAACTACAGAGGTTTTTTTCTCTAAAAAGACTTGTGGTTTCTGTGACCAGTTCACTTGTGCTTTAGGTTTGTCTAAGATAAATTGAAAGAGCTTTTTCCTTTGCCCTTTTCTAAATGAGTTTTGGCCAGGCTGTCTGATCATTGATTGTGGATTTCCCTTTCCTGCATCAGTTGTTCATCCTGTCCTTGGAATAGATTGCTCACTGCAGCACAAAGGAAAGAGTTTGTGTTTTTCTCTCCTTTCTTTTACAGTTCATTTGCTAATGGATGGTAGAAGACTGAGTTTGACAACTTACTAGTTGCCTTCCAGGAGCACAAAGCTACTGGAAGCATGAAATTTTGTGTATAGAGGAAGGGGGTGTGCACACCCATTCCCCTCACCCCCCCATCAAAACCCTTTTACTTTTGTTGTAGTCTAAAGAACTGCATGGAGGGGGGTATGTTTTGCTGGCTGTGACTTGTGATTGCTCAATTACAAACAAATTCAGAATTCTGTCCTGATGTTGCAGTCAGGTAACCAGTTTTCTGGGAGGGAAAAGAAAAAAGTTTGAATCTCTTCTCTGATTGAACCTGTTTGCATTTCTGTATAAAATAACATGATAGATAATGGCTTAGTAAGTTACTGGTGTGTGTAGTCACACAACAAAAGACTCCAGACCTTCAGTAAAATGAGCGTCACTTGAAAGACATTGCTTTAAAGCAATACTGAAGGTGGTTTGTAGCAGCCAAACTAGGTTGAACAGGTTAAAGTCATTGTGTGTTTTGCAGCGTAGGGAATTGCAGAGTCAGTGGAATTGTTAGCTTAAAGTCTAGTGGTCTCTGCAGGAAAGAAGATTGAATCACCAAAGTAATAGTTACATTTCATAGCTCTTTGACCCAAGCAGACCAATTCTGAGAACCAAAATGACTAAATCCAGCAGTTCTTGTTTGCAAACGTTAGCATGTAGGAGAAAGGAGAGGCTGACTATCCAGAAATGGCCACTGCGGCTTGCTTCCTGAAATGTCTTGGGTAAAGCTTCATGGATCTCCCAAGGATTTCCAAAGTTATTTGATGCCTTTTGCCAGTTGTACATGTTCTAGGAGCAGTGGTATTAAATACTAGGAAGCTGGAAATTTTGTAAGCATCAGAACTGCATAAATACTCCTTCAGTGCACGAATCTTCCCTATAATACAGCCCAGAAACTGGATTTTTGAGCACTAAATTTTGCTTTCTCTGAAAACTTTAAGAATAATAGCAACAATCGTGGTTCTGGAATTGCATGTGTTTATATGAAGCAGTCAAATGGTTACTAATGCATGTTCTCCCTATGTTAGAAATGAGACATGTAGCTGATTAATTTGTTGTCATATATTGAGAATCTTTCATTAATAGTGACTTGTTCTGTTTTATAGATGAGATGTACCTTGGGTTTCACCCTAATCGATATCCTAAACTTAATCTTGGACAGCTTGTACCAAGATGTTACAGCATTATGCTTTAACTTAGCTCTTCTGCTTGATGATTATTGCAGTCCCTATATCTATTTATGGAAAGAAGCCTTAATTGTCCTTCCTCCCCTGTCCTTTAGGGGAAGCAAAACACGCCTGTTCAGTCTTCACTCATAAAAGCTTCTCTATCGATGACAAATCTAGTGGCTCCTTCTCTGCATCCTTGCAGGTTTGAATAAATTTTCTCAAGCATGTGTAGGACTGCACATCTCTGTCTGTACTGTCAGTATCTTCCTGGAATATCCCAGAATTTCATCGGTCACTTCTTCTATGGCTTCATTGTGTAGATGGATCTTCATCGTACTATGGTTAACCAGGATTCCTTCCTTTCTCAGCTTAAAGGCTTGCAAGTGCTTAGCAGAGCTTTTTCTTGGATCTCTAACTGTGACTTTGCAATCCTTGAGTTTCATCCTGTGTCTATTACTCCAGGCCTTCAGGATCAACTTGCCCTTTCTTACTGATAACCTGACATACTTTTTTTTTTTTTTCCCCTCTTTTCCCTGGTGGTAGCTTCCAATATTGTTGCACGACTATTCTTTGTTGTGGTCACTGACAGAAATATTTAATATAGGAATTTATTAAAGAAATATTGAATGAAATTTAATTCCAAAATTAATCCCTATGAAACTGTGCTAATAACCTCCCTCCGGCTATATATTTCCCATTTCAGTGCAAATCACTAATGAATTTATCTAGTTTCTAGCTTGAAAAAGATCCGTAGATGTTTTGGGTTGGAAGAGACCTTTAAAGATCACCTAGTCCAACCCCACTGCAATAAGCAAGGACATCTTCAATGCAGTCAGGTTGCTCAAAGCCCTATCCTGAACTCGAATGTCTCCAGTGATGGAGCACTTACTACCTCTCTGGGCAACCTGTTGCTGAGTTTCACCACCCTTATTGGAAAAAACTTCTTCCGTTTCCATACATCTAGTCTAAATCTGCCCTCTTTTAGTTTAAAACCATTACCTCTTGTCCTATCACAACAGGACCTGCTAAAAAGTCTGTCCCTATCTTTCTTATAAGCCTCCTTTAAGTACTGAAAGGCTGCTATGAGGTCTCCCAAGAGTCTTCTCCAGGCTGGACAACCCCAACTCTCTCATCCTGTCTGCACAGGAGAGGTGTTCCAGCCCTCTGATCATTTTTGTGGCCTCCTCTAGACCTGCTCCAACAGGTCTCTGTCTTTCCCATGTTGAGGGCCCCAGAGCTGGATGCGGTACTCCAGGTGAGGTCTCACCAGAGCAGAGCAGAGGGGCAGAATCCTCTCCCTTGACCTGCTGGCTACACTTCTTTTGGTGCAGCCCAGGATACAGTTGGGCTTCTGGGCTGCAAGCACACATTGCCAGCTCATGTTGAGCTTCTTATCAGCCAGCATCCCCAAATTCTTCTCCTCAGGGCTGCTTTCAATCCCTTCATCCCACAGCCAGTATTGATAGCAGGGGTTGCCCTGGCCCATGTGCAGGACCTTGCACTTGGCCTTGTTGAACCTCATGAGGTTCACATGGGCCCAATTCTCAAGCTTGTCCAGATCCCTCTGGTTGGCATCCCATTCCTCAGGCGTGTCAACTGTACCACACAGCTTGGTGTTGTCTGCAAACTTGCTTGCTGAGAGTGCACTCAATCCCACTGTCTGTGTCACTGATGAAGATACTAAAAAGCCATGGTTGATCTCTTTCTAAAACAGAGGATGGAGTATGGTAATGTTTAAAGCTATGTTGGATTGTCTGTTACCAAGCTTTTAAAAATTCTGTCATATGTTGTCTATTGTGCAACTGTGTGCTATTGTGTTTCTGCACGAGAAGACAAATTAAGGCTGTACAGGGAAACCTGGGTTTTGGTACAGTTGTGTTACATGAAATTTGTATCCATGTAAACTGCTGATGTGAAAAGCTCTTGTTACAGTCTGTCAGAGGGGGAGGAAGTTAAGGGAAACCTGTGTTTCTGTGCTAAAGCTTTGCAGATGCAGCATACCCTCCTTGAGGCTATGTGTAAGTAACTGTCATCTCAAATGTTCTAGATAAAAAGTACTTATTGTCAAGCAGCTCTCTTGAGTGATCTTCATAATTGTAATTATGAATTACTCAGAGTTTAATAAGTACTCTTAGTGGTAATAGTTGAAATACGTGCCTGTGAGTATGACCACAGCTCTGTGTAGGTTTTATTTAGAAGTTGAATCAGTGATGTCTTTATGTATCTAAATTGCATCTTCGTATTATTACTAATCAGTTATTTAACTAACACGGAGTTAAGAAATAAGCATTGACAACATAAGCAGCCCTGAATGGATCTAAGCGTAAGACATCTTTCCTCTGCATTCTGTCTTAGTTAAGAGATGCCTTATGTGTATTGTATAAATCGGTATGGAAGTACAGTATTTTCTGCCTCGGACTTCCAATGAACCCCAAAACATGGGACTTGTGCTCTGGCTTCTTCATGCCTCTCGCTGGCTCTGTCTTCTGTCTGGTTTTCCATCTGTGGGCATTGTGGGATCATAGCAAATGGGGACTTGAACTCAATAGAAACAATATACGACAAAATATAAAGGATGCGGAAGATAAATCTGCAGAGGGTCCTTTTGTTTGAATTTGAGTGTCCAGGATATAGAAAGCTAACGTTAAGCCGATCTCTCAAGTTTCTATGTATACATTCAGCTTTTTAATCTGGCTTTTCATTTTTGGAGTCTGCAGCTGAAACTGAATTTTAACACTTAGTTACCAGACACTTCTTCATCTGTGTAAGGAATTCTGTGATGTTAGAGCGCGTAATTTTACCCTCAGTGTTGATAAGTGTTTGGTAACTTATTTCTACATAATAAATTCGTAACCTAGTAGGAAATGTGAATGCATGTAATACTTGCAGCTTGGTTTTTTATCTAATAGTGATATTTTCAGTAGATTATTTATTAAGCTTTGACTCTTCTGGGAATTAAAGTGTTCTTGATACTTACTGTAATTCTTTCAGTAAATTCCAGTAGAGGCTGTGATTAAGCAGTGATGTGCTAGGCTTCGGTTTCCTTTTGTATCTTTTAAGCATGTGCACAGTCCCACTGACTTCGTGGTGGTGGCGGGGCTGAGATCATTATTACGGTGTACTTACTAACTTCAAAATTTTCATTTTAATGTTTGTAGTTGGTGTATGAATTTTTCCTGAGGTTTTTGGAGAGCCCGGATTTTCAGCCTAGCATTGCAAAGCGATACATTGACCAGAAATTTGTACAGCAGGTAAGTAGAGAGTTTTCCCACCCCCAGATTTAAAGATCACCTCTCAAGCTTAACTGAACAGATGCCTGTACAGCTAAGGAGATGTTAAAGCTTTCATGTTGACAGAGGGTTAAATTTCAGTTGTTCCAACAGTGGTTTCTGCCAAACACTAAATAAACAGCACGTCTTACCACACAGGCTGTATGTAGCCAATAACTTCAGAAACGCGTTGTTTTCAGGTATCAACCTCAGCGCTTTGCAATGCGAGATATTTGCAATTTGTAAATACAAGTGTGGTTTTAATGATTTGTAAGTTAGTTCCAGTCATATCAACAATGTGCTGATTAAATTGCAGTGCCTTTATGTTTGGTTTTTTCTTCATAGTTTTATCATGGGAAAACTTAATAGCAAAGTTTTTTCTTGTAAAAAGCTCATATACTTATTGTACGTGAAATGCGTTTCAACGTCTTGGGAGCTTGGGACTAGGTAGTGTCACTCTCTTTACTATTGTGTTAAACCACAGAAAGAGATTCAAGTGAGAAAGTACATAGGAAAATCATGCTTCACTATGCAAAGTAACTATGAGCAAGAAAGTGAAGTGAGATTTCATTTTAAATATAACTTCTCAGGGAATTAGGCTGTAGAATACCATAACAATTTTTGCCCAGGGTTAGCTCAGTGGGAATTTTTTTACCATGTCCAAATACTTGCTTGTCAAGGAAAAGCTCAGTATCTGCAGATGGAATGCTGGTAGGCCAACACGGTACAGCAATGAAAAGTGAAAACATAGATGGACACT
>KZ505644.1:179533-192483 GCA_002844005.1 Limosa lapponica baueri
GCAGGAAAACTTTTTTTGTTTTTGAAAACTAGAAGATGCCAGCAAGTGCAGAATGAAAACGGAAGGGAAAGAAGCCTAGCTGTTAACAATTAAAACCATACTTTTGCCCATGAAGTAAGTTACCATTTGAAACTACCAGCGACCAGCAGAGTGGCAGCACAATTCCACAGAGCTGGGATAGCCAGGGTACAGTTTAAGATACCAGCTCAATGTCACAGCCACACAAAACCACAGTCTTAAAAACCACAATCAGGAAAGTATTAAGACATCAGGCTTCAGAAAAACATTTATCTTGTCTTGTAACACACGCCACGGCCCAGAGGGGCACTACACAGAGTTTGTACAACTGGCAGTAACACCACCATTTGCACTACCCCCCTGCCGCTAGGAGCCAATATAAAGCACCCCAGAGCCAGGCAGTTACCTGACAGCAAGCACACTGGACTTACAGCTGAACAAACAAGGAAGGACTGCTCCTGTCTCCAACCCTCAAAGGGGTATTTATATTTACATCTTGGGGGGTGCACACAGCAGCACCACTGCTCTTCCAACATTAGTTCAATACTGTACTGGAAACAGTGAATCCAGCAGTACCTTAACGTCATTTCAGGGTTGTGACAGGAACTACAGATAGGAAGAGAGCGATTCAGCAGGTGTTGTATGAAGGATGACCTACTACAAAAACTTCCCCTCTAACATGGCGTAGTTTCTTTACCAATACTTCAAGATGTCTATCGGCCTTCTCCACACACCCTGCCCTGACCAGACTTTAGGCTGTGAACACGTAGAAGAGGGAGCTAGAAAACTGTATGTGTCTATTCAGAGCGTATGGGAGCTTCACCACCCTGTGTTTTCTGGTCGAACAGCTTTGCTGCAGACTTACCCTTTACTTCTACAGCTCATTTAATTATTGCAGCGTACCATCACCCTAACTACACTCATTCAAGAAAACTGCACACCAGGAAACACACAGTACACAAGGCTAAAGTACGGCAATGGGAAAGGAAGAAAAGACAAATTAATGACTACTCGGGTAGTCAGCAGACTAACTGACTGTGCTATTTGACCTAATATTTGTATCCATCTTTCTGGTATGCCAGCTCCCAGTTTTAGATCTGAAAGCCTAATGGACTTCCTTATGCAATTTGAGCAGATGTTGTACTGTCAAACAAAGCAAGTGCAATTTATGTCTGAGCTATTTCAACTTCTGCTGCATTATTAATAGGGATCTGAAGCCCGAAAATGACATTTGTACCGATTCCTATTTTCCAAATTGTTTGTTCTTTAAAAAAACATCCCACAAAACCAAAAAAACCCCACAGCGGTCACCTACCCAGACGAGAGAGGCCATAACTACTGGACTAAATGGATGTTTATGGTCACAAAGAGCTCAGCTTTTCCTGAGTTTGAGTCAGTCTTGTTTCCACTTTGTGACACATTGGACTTGGGCACACAAAGGAGGACTTTAAAAAATCCTACACTAGGTAAGTACCAAATGGCAAGTGATACAGAGCTGTAGGCGATGAAGGACAGACAGACAACTGCTGTTAGCGCTTACATGGCAGCAGCTGACTGATACATCCCTTCCTCTCCAAACTAAGGCATTGGTTTGGGACTTGCATGACTTTGGGGTCTGCCTCCACCTCACAGCCAGAGCTCTGCTCTTCCCTTAAGGCTTTGTCACATAAAGCCCTAACTGTGAGAACTAAAGACAGAAGAACTGAAGATTTTGCTTCATTTTAATCTCCACAAAGTACTCTGAGTGTACCATAGACTCAGAGACAGTGTTGTCTCTGAGACACATATTCTCTGAAAAGAACTACTTTTAAAATTCTCATTTCTCATCACCAATGAGATTCTTTCTCCTCAACCAACACTGGAAGCAAAATAACAAACTCAAAACATAATTATTCTTCTGTCCATTAGTGTGAACAGAACAGGAACAAAAGTCAAACTCATTTCACCTCTAGCTAAGTTTGCATCTTCCACCTGCATATTTTCTAGTTTTAAATGATGCAAGAAGTTAAGTTACTCCTTGTTTCTAAAGATACTCAACAGATAAAAGTCCCAAACCCAAACAAAAAGCAGACATGAGAATGCTACAAAGGATACAAGGCTTATGTTTACCTCTTCATCCTACCATCCGCCCCTGTGGTAACCTAAACAATACCTCTTTCCAATACTAGCTATTATTTAGACAATTCCCTTGGCAATCGTTCCCCACCTTGAACTAAAGGTAGCTGTGTTAGTATTTCTATGTCTGTCTCTTCGGACTCCTACCTCAGACTACAGCTGTCACTTAAAACACATTCGAGGCCTGGATTTGTTGGCCTCCCCATTAGGAGAGGTTTTCCTGAGATGTGTCACTAGGCCATACCATCAGCCGCACACATCAAGACAGTTATACTTTTACAGAACCTCCCCACGTTAAGAAAGAACACAAGTAACTGTACAGCCAAGGCTGCTCAGTGGCAAGTAGCGTAATGGGTGCAACAGAACAAAAACCAAGCTCCTGACATTTCACTTACTGAAAGAACCAACCAACCAACGAACCCATCCACCCTTTTTCCAACTCGTATTGCTATTCGCCCCAAGAACTAGTCTGTTATTAAAACCATGGCAGCAACTAGTTTGTAATAAACTAATAGGTCCCAAAAAACTCTTCCTGAGGATTCTTTTTTATTGTTTACCTCTTGTTTGAATTCAACAGTCTCACTACCATCTTCTTCTTTTGTTTTCACCAAGGACATCTTGACCCAAGTTCGAAAGCCTCCGGAAAACTTCCAGCTGGAGTATGAACTTTCACAGTCCTTCATGAATTCTGCCTTTTCTGGACTAAAGAAAAAAAGACCATTACATTACTCAGAGAGGTCCCTGATCACTGTAGGGAGGAGAATGTCGGACCTACAGGCACTTCAAAATGTGTTCACAATTCCTTTTATGTTTCAGCTGCTAGAAGTCGGCATACCTAAAACATTGTTAGTAGTGACATTTTCATTAATGGTAGCACTTGCACTCCTGTGTTCTTAACCGCAGCAGACTTACCTGGTGCCACCACCCTAGAGTTCTGCCTTATAGGGGAGCTTCATTCTGCTCATCTGTCACTGCTGGGACAGACAGGAACAGAGACAGGACTCCAGGAAAACAGTATGCCACAAGGCTCAGGAGTAAGAGATGGAAGGAACAGCCTAGAGGCAGGGTAGGCTGCTTCACCCTATTTCTGGGATGCAAATAAACTGGTTGCAATGCCGACATACTTAAAATGCTTTGAAATTTATGTTCAGCATATTCCTATTATTTTGGGAACACTACACCTTTGATGTAAGGCTCTGATCTGCAATAACATGGCTGTTTTCCCAATATGCAATCCCAGATATTTGTAGCCCCAGAATGGGATTGCTTTGTGCCTTTTTTAATCGTTTTTTTATTTTTTTTAAATACTGTGACTTTAGCTCATTTTAAGGCTTCCAATACCCCTTACACTGCAAGTGATAAAGAGGGAGGTCTAAGGCCTATCTGGTCTCCATCCTTTCTTTACCAACTGCACAGGACACTGTGAATTAACCACACTACTTACTTGGAGCTCCTCAGTACTGTGATTTCAGCCATTTTAACATCATCTCTATAAAATAAGTCTGGCCCTGCCGCTGCTTTTTCAACAAGGTCTCATTTGAAACGAAGGGGTAAACCACTGTTATAAGTCAGATTCATAAAAGCACAGACTGCTTATTTTTACTAAAGATAGATTTCAGGTTGCAGAGATATGTCAGGGTATGCTGATCCCTAAGACAACAGAAAGGATTTTTCACTGAGATGAAATCCATCTTCCAAGGTGAAGGTAAAGAGTACACTTTGCTCATATAGCAGAGGGAACGCACAACTAGGTCTGCTGGGAGATGAAGGTGTTTTGGTCTTTCAGGAGAAAGATTCGTCCTGTACCAGCCCTGACCAGATTTGCACTTTTCCTGTCTCCTTCCCCAGTTTTCTGAATCAGGGCTCCTTTTCTTCCTACAAACCAAGATGGCTTGCCTATGAGGGCTCAAACATAGAACTCCATTGTGCATACAAATAGAAAAGAGAAGTGTTCCTGGAACGAAAAGCTAATACGCTTTGCTACTCATCAAGACATTATATTCCAAGAGCGTTTTAGTTTAGGAATATCTTTATGGATTTGTAACATTAGCTGCTTGCTTACTGATCCCAACAAGATGGCACTGCACCTCCCTCACCCCCCCAAGGAAGATAAGAGGAAAGCATAAGAATGAAGCTCACCGCCTGACCGCTCCTCACCATACAAGCCAATGACATAGGGAGACCTAATCTGACAATGATTTCTTCCCCCTTTGGTATGTGGGTACAGCAGCAGCCAATGGGACAGTATGGAAGAACACAGTGCTTTGCCACTCAGAGGACCATACATAATTAAGACTCTGCCAGCCAGTCATATGCCTAATGCACGACTAAATACAGCAGCCCAGAAAAGTTTTCCAAACCAACATGGAAAATAGAGGCAGGAAGCTATGACACAGAGCTGAACGTTACAGCCGCAACTTACATGGTAAACAGAGAGCAGCAGCATGCTTTGCCTTTGACAGTAATTGTAGGCTTGAAAAAGAAAGATTAATAATATCTTAGGAGAAGCTGTGGAGGAGTGATCTGAGAAGGCATCTCCTTGCTTGTGCCCAAAACCCAGACCACTGCCACAGAGTCAGGGAAAAAGGAGGGGGGGGAGAAACAGAGCAGAGGCACAAGGTTTGCACAAATGATAGCAGAGTGCAAATAACACAGCTTAAAAACCACCACAACTAAGTGAAAACAAGACAGGCAAGGGACTTTAATCTGAAGAACAATTCTCCAGACAGTTTCTTTTCATTCCTTCTTCACCGCAATGACAGACAATCTGCAAAGGCTGCACACTTTTTTTTTTTAGTTGTTGTTCAGCAATTTCTTCACCTTTAACACTTTCCTTTAGCTAAACTGCAAGAATCCTGGAATATTCTACCCCAGGCTCTCCCAAGATATTGGTGGTACCCTCAAGGCCACGCAAAAAATTCCTATGTCACAGCAAAGAAAGAGAAGCAGAAGAGGCCACTGTTGCACTCAGGTGAACTACAAAGCCCTGCTCTCCCCTCAGCCAGTGTTTTCAGGTAGCTACTGACAGTGACCTACCATTGCCCCAGCTTAGGACGTCCCACCAGCAGATTCCAACACAACAGCATGAGCCAAAACCACAGACAGATCAAACAATTCCTGTTTATCACTTTAGCTTTTGCCTAGACTAGGAAACTCTCAGACAGCCCTGGGATCTAATAAAGGGTCAGATGGCACAGAACCAAAAGTCTCGACCCTTCTATGTTATGATTTATTTCTCTACACGTAGAAATCCGGACCAGAGATGTGAACACGGAGATCTCTTTAGACCCTTAAATAATCTCTGACCTGCTCAGACTGGTAGTCATCATTTCACATGACTCCAAGTTATTTTACATGCTAAGCTAACAATAGTTTTGTCAGTAATATGTTCAGAGGATTTTCTTCTTAAACCCATGTATTATACTAATGACAGTTGAGGAAAGGAACTTGTATTTTTAGCTACACTTTTTTGCTAATTTGCAAGGGTTTCATTGTTTCCTTCCCTTCAATTAATATGGTACAGACAGCAGCTGCCACTGTCAGGAAAAAAAAAAATAAAAGAAAGAAGAAAAAAGCCAGTGGCAGCATCTCTCCAACTCACAGGCCAACAATAGCACACAGTTCAGCAGTGCTCTGTGAAGGCCAGAACAAAACGAGCAAGCAGTGCCAGTTTCATGTAGTCTGTCGATCCAATTTTAACAGAAGAGCTGCAGAGAATAAAACCCTTGACAGAAACAACTGGACCTTACTTGAGTCCTCACCACTTGCTATGCCCCAAAAAAACCCTTAAAGACACAAGTCTCTAGATGCCATTTTCATTATTGCTCACGGCTGATGCTTGCAGCAGCCTTCACTGATATGATTAATGCTATTTAAAGCAAAAGCGAACTGTGAGTAATACTGTCTGCACAGAAACTGTGGTATAGATACCACAGTATAGATACCGCAGGACTCTTCTCACCAATTTCAAGAGGGTTTGGATTGTGATTTAAGACGATGGAATACCCTAAACATGTATTTTATAGCACCCTGCATGCCCAGCCCAACCAAAGCTGTTTGCAGCCATAGCAAAAAACTGTAAAGGTAATTATGGTCACTCATGAGTTTTAGCATAGATCTCAGCGTCTTTGATGAGACTTTACATGAACTGCTGGACACAGTGCTAATAATATGCTCTCATAACCAGTAAGTGAGATATTTTGTCAGGAAAAGTAGTTAACAGTGGCCAGTAATTGAAGTTTCTAGAGGCCGTATGGAAGGACAAAATTTGCATTGTCAACACCCAACAGTTTCTTAGTCCAGACTTCCCACCAACTAAATTTAGCATCTGCTGATGAACCGGAAATCATTTTTATTTTCTCTTCTGCTGGAAGTTGGACAGAATAAGTACATTCCACATACACATGCGGTTTCACATGCATTTCGTAGTCAGGACAAAATGTAAACTTTCAACGTGCCCTGAGCCTGTTCATGTCCCAGGACACCAGAACAGCAATGTACAATACTAAGCAAGACAAGCCATACAATTCGTACCAAGCTTTGGAGGATGCTACAAAAAAGACACTACTGGCTTCTCGCATACAACTGGTTCTCTTACTGTATTTCACCTAGACACGCAGATTATTTACTACTAAGTTTAAAGGCTACATACCTTTGCCAATTTTACCGTTATCTGGGTTAGTTCAAACCGGTTCTAACTTGCGTTCCTACTGCCTGCTGCAAACAGCCACAAAGGATGCATCCCCAAAGAGACAACACCATTTCCTATCTTTTGGCTTTGCTCCAAACATACCCCAGGCTCAGCCTTCGCTCTCCCAGCTTCAGTTCTGGTGCTTTCCAACACTGAGACAAGGCAGCTTCTCTAGTAACAAAGCAACACCTTCCCACTTCTTCGTGGATCGATTCTGCCATCTAACCAGTTTGACCTGGCAAATCTGCAGGCAGGAGGTTGCCATCCAGGCTGCTCCCAGGCAGCTTACAGATTGATTCTTACCGATTCACCTACACTGGCACAAACAGCCTTGAAGTGAGGACCTTTGCTGTACTGCTTACTGCTGGTTTGCACATCTAACCTACCTTTGCATAACATGTGGCACAAGCATTTGGGACAGCAGCATGCAGACTTGCAGCTTGCTTGCAGAAATACTGCCAACTTAAGTAGGACATAAATGGCTTAACTTGGGAAGAAACAACTCTGTAAAATGGCTTATCTGCAAATTGGTACAATGAGCACAGAGATGTGGCTTCCAAGACTTGAGTATGCATAGACCAAGTTGAGTCTCGGTATGTGGGCTCATTATGCAAAGAGGCAGGAACCAGATGCAACACAACCGTGCCTCCTGCTCTGTTTCACAGGGGGTGGTCTCAGTGCTTGTGTCTTGAAGTACAAAGCAGCCGTGCACCTTGCTGGAATTGATCTCACTACATACCCTAACTGCAGCACAAGCCACAAAAAATGAGAAAAAGCAACACAGAAAGAAAAAGTAGCACCTTCTACATCACTACTCTTAACTGGCATTTTCTCACCCTAAAATATCAACACCTAAAATACCTGGAACATTAGCATTTTACGAAGTGTTTTAGTACAGTTACAGAAAGTACTTAACCACTTAAGATCTCCCCTTCACTGAAGTAGAAATGCTTTGTAAGAAGCAAATTCAGATAACTGGTCTTTGGCCGCTCAGAGACACTGTGACTGAACACTTCCAGTCTTTGCTCCATCTGAAAAGCACCAATATGATCATGTCCAAGACTCCAAGAACGCTTTGTTACAATAAAATCTGTTATTTCTCTTCCCCTCCTTCACCTGATTTTGTTCTGCATATGATCTTTATCCCTTGTCCCCTTTTCACTTAACTTATGACTATTACCAAATTAAGGCTTTCTATTAGGTCTCACTGTGACTCTCTTGCCTAGTTTTTAATCTGGATTACAGAGAGAAGAACTGAACCTGAATCTAAATTAAAGCAGAAATGTAACCGGTAAGTACAAAATTTATTATGGCAAAAAGGGTGGGGCTTTCAAGAAAGCTTAGGACAGTATTAATTCCACTCCTGTAAAAATTAAAAGAAGGTTGATTGGTCACTCCAATGGCATTAATGTGAAACCAATACAAAGCAATTTTGAAAACCTCATCTATGAAATTACATCATTCTGTAGAATCTTATAGTAATACGAAGAAATACAGTTATGCTTTCAACAAAATGGCAACAAAGCTATCTAGGAATCTGGTCTTCAGAGTAATTGCTTTAAAAAAAAAAAACTATAAAAAAGATTAAAAAAAAGCAGTCATGTTCTCAGTGCACTTCCTATACACACTGCCCAGGACAGCACACTTCCTGCTCACCCACAGCAGCAGACAGCGGTAAGCCAACACAAACTTCAAACTTCTAGAAAGCGCAGCAACAAATGGCTGAAGCATAGCTGAAGGGCAGTTTTGGTCACTGAAAAAGTCCTCAATTCATTTTCTAAAAAGTAAGATTAGTAACCTAAGACATGAAAGAGCATCAACATAACCCAAACATTAAAAAAAATAAAAATAATGAGACTATAAAAGCCTGTCTGATTTTCACTAAATAAGCCCTGCTTTTGCTAGTATTGTTGTAGCAAGTTGAATGCAGCTACAGGTTCACCCCTTTACATACCTGTTGATGAACTCTTGGAAAGAAGAAAACAAAAGGTAGTCAATGGCACTAAAATCTTGGTCTGTTTCATTTAAATAAAACTGCAAAAACACAAGTTCCTTTTTCTTCACATCACGAGGGCCTTGAACAACCAAAGCATACTTCTGTAAGCAAATAGAGAGATAGTGAGAGTAGCACAGGAATCGTTTCCTGTTCATGAATTTGCCATCTGTCACTAGTACTCTACAGAAATGTAATCCACACCGAGATCTTCTTGGCCTCTACTAAGAATAATACCTAACAAGAATGCCAATTGAATCCCTCCTTTTAGTTTAACAATGAAGTCCTTCCATCAAGTTTCAGTGTTCTTCTAAGAAATCTGCTTTAGTTCTACTGCTTTAGCCCTTTAGGTTCATGAGGAATTACCAGTCAAGATCCTGCAACCTGCATTCTGCAGAATGATAATTAAAACTGTTTTGAGTATTAAAGTCTAGAAACTTTCAGCTCTGGACATGCAACAAGTTAATTTGGAGTCTGATGTAGAGAGCATCAGGCTTCTTGAGAAAGAAGTCTCACAGCTCCCAGCACCTCAAGTAAGCTGCTGAAAAAACAAAATAAAATAAAAAAATGCTTGCAGGCAAAATACAATTTAAAGTAGCACAGGCATTATATCGAACAGCACTTGCAAAAGGACTCAGCCAGTTTGAACAGGGCTTTCCATGGTTCAGAGGTCTCTGCCTCAGTGCCTCACCATTCAACTGTGGGACTAGAGCCTACTGGATCAGCAAGCTTCTAAATGCATGTACCACACAGCATAAAATGCAGGTTCTTAGTTTGTTAAAACATGCAAAAAAGAGCATATTAGCAGCAGGAATTAAATTAGACTTGCACCTAGAATATTACTTTCTAACATACTAAGGAGCTGCTTCCCAGAAAGAAATGGTAACCAGACAAAAGACAAAACATGAAGAGGACAAAAGCTGACCAAAGAGATACCTTGACTATTCATTTGTTCATGTTTAGTTTCCTTAAAAACAATCTGAGCAACCACTTTAGATACAAATGACCATATTTAATAATTTATTTTTTGAACGTCTATTTACACAGAAGCTAGATTCCCAGCATTTTTAAAGGCAATTTAAGACAGACTATCAATCAACGTACCCAACTTCTTGGCTCACAGTTTCAGTGTAATGAAACACTTAGTGCCCAGTTAAGATTTTTCCAAGTGTGACAAAAATAGTATGTAATTCCCAGCAAACATATAAAAAGAGATAAGCTATCCTGCTTTAACAGAGTAACTGCTACTGCTTTCAATCAAAGCTAGATCTACTATATCAAGGAGTATGCTTGCCAGTTCTTTTAGGTGGGGAATGAAGCAAGAGTTTCATTGTGAAAAATGACTTATTTTGTCCCATTCAGGTTTTCATGCTGCACACACCCACACGACAGCTGATCATCCATAGCATATATACACACTGACTGGGGTCTTTTTCATTTCTGAAAGCAAAAGGACAGATGGCTTGAAAAAAAAACTAGAAGCAAGGATTTTTTGCAGCATTAAGTAAATATTTTTTACTTTCAAATACCATTACGAGCAGAAAACCCCCACTGAATAAGCTTTGTTCTATTATATTATTATTACCATTGTTTGATTAGTAAAAGGATCTGTGTAGTTGATTCTCTGAGTGGTGCATCCAATGACTCCTGGCTGCCCTGGATTTATCAGAGGCGGAATGTGATCGTAGTAATGATGCTTGCAGCTAAGCAGCCGAGCCTTGCCTGGGTAAAAGGCAATGCCTGTTTGGGGAGAAAAAGCATTGAAGAGAGCTGATTTCTTTCCCAAGTACATAGATTTTAATTCTGGAATTTAATCCTAGAGGAAACTGAGGTATCCTCAAGATCATCCAGCAAAACAATCAAATTAAACCACATGCTTCAGCATTTTTCTGGAGCAGGACAAGAGTGCGTTTCTCTGCATCAGGACAGAACCCCTGCGATGCACTGAAAAAAATCAGGGTTTGTGTTGTTACAGCAATTCAAGGTTCCCAGAACCTACTAAGTTTCCCTAGTCTTCCCACAAGCCAGCAGCTAATACATCAGTCCCTCTGCCCCAATTGAAATGAATGGGTAAAGTAAGTTAGGAGACCACTGAAGTCAAATGGGACATGTAGCGCTTCAGCATGTACATGTTTTCAGATATTATCATTTAACACGTCAAACTTTAATTGGAAAGAATGTTTGTACTATACATGACAGATCAAAGATCACTAGCAGATCTAATAAAAGTGAAAAGATGCTCTTCAGAACATCTAACATCTTCTTTGCTAAATACAGTGTCACGATAAAAATCAAAGCAAAAAACCCAAATGAGTACTAACTGTTACCATCCCTTAATAGTTATATCACTAGGTAGGCAGGCTACTACTTCACCTGAATGGAAATTCATACATACCATAAACCTGTGGTTTCAGACCAACAGCATACGTTAAAAAACCAAAAACCCTCAGTCATCTCAGCTGTAGAAGGATAAAAAAAAAATAAAAGGCCCAAAATCCTGCTATGCCACATTTAGTATTGGAAATGAGCTTGCTTGAAGATCATCTATACCAACTACCAAAAAAAGTATGATTTGAGTTATTAGATATGATCAACTCACACAACTGAGATGACCTGTCCACCAAAATGCAAGATATCAAAGCAGTTGGCGCATATCAGTCTAAAAAAGCTTTATCCCTTTCTTCAGTGCTCCATGCTTGCAACTTGCCATCTCATCATTTTAATAGAACAAGGAAATAAAGGACTACATTAATTTAGATTCCCTGTTCTGGCAGGGATCCCTGACAACACTTGTGGATTTATATGTATGTTGTTCTGCTTCTTTAAATGACATTTTCTTCCTGTTGCTGTATGAAAAGCTCATGTGGAAAAAAAAAGGGGGGCGGCGGGGATGGGAGAGGGAGAAACTTGCTCTTACACTCAGATCCATACGGTCCAAATACAAGGACCTACTTACAAAACTAAGCCTAACTGGCCATACAGAAAAACAACTACAGGAATACGGCAACAACTTGAAACACTCACCTTTCAGCCACAACCACTGGAGTGGTTATTTGTAAAATGTGGTAACACTTCAAACAAAATTGTTATTTTTAAATCAGAAACTGACATACGACTGTTTGAGTTGCACTTGCTACGGCAAGCCTATTTATGAATGGTTACTGGATAATTGAAAAAAATAATGATAGAACTCACTATTCAAAAATGCTTCGGTGGCGTAATCCCTCCTGCAAACTGCAACACAGTTTTCTGGTGCCACACTGCGTTTTTATGCCAACATTGTTCCCTGCAGTCACATCACATTTTCATTGCCTACTGATGTAATACCAAGTTGTAAACAATGCAGAACAGATGCAGAAAGTGGCACTGTGGTTACTTTGTGGTTGGTTTGAGAAATTCATCTTCTTTACTGTCAACAGCATCTCACTGTCCAGTGCAGAACTGAGGTCCTGATACACATCCTATGTGCTACCCTGTTTGAACAATACAGTTTTGGGAATATTTCCATAAAGAATTATCTTCTTTCCCTATAAGAAGGCCCATTCCAGAGTCTGCAAACACTTCTTATCTACCAAACATTGCACCATGCTCTGCAGCTACTGTCATTCATGCTATTGACATGAAAACCCCCAAAATTTGTCCTACAATATTAACACTTCCATGCAAAGTTAACACAACAAAGATTAGAAAAGAGGAAGTGAAAGACCTGGTTCGAAGCATTATATGCACTCTGGGCCCTGGAGAAGCAACACCAAAAATGCAAAACAATCTAAGATAAGTGTGAACAACAACTTAACCCATTTTGTTTGTTACCAGTCTTACCAGGTGCATCGTACAAGGACACTTCCTTGTAAGAGACAGACATCACTGGGTGCTTGAGCTTCTCCCTGAAGTCACTGATGGTTTGGTAGACAAGGAACACAGCTACAGCCATGAGCAGCAGATAAATAAACAGGAGAATTACTGAAAAAACATTCTTTAGGCAGGTCTTGCTGAAACGCAAAGAAGGGGCAGTGGTCCCCAGTTCACTATCTGGAACCAAACAGAATAGGGATTAGGGCTTTAAAATGCAGACATTTGGCCTGAATTTATGTAGCGTTCATTTAAAGATGAATCACTTGAGAGGACAGTAAG
>KZ505644.1:209120-250562 GCA_002844005.1 Limosa lapponica baueri
AAAATATATCATGTCTTTATAGAGTTTTGTTTAAAATCAGTTGATGCAATGCTGCTTAACCTGCCGTATATGTTGTGTTATTATTCAATTGTGCTTTTTGTTTATTTGCGGTGCTTTGGTTAGGAGTTCTGGGCAAAACGTGCTATTTGGCTATGGTTTTTTACCACAATTTACGCTGGAATAAACTGAGCCACGACTTTACCTGCACACGCTGGGCGTCACCTAGTGGATTTTGTTACTAATTACACGTTTAATTTTACCTTGGGAAAGTTTACCTCTGCTTTTCATCCCAAGCTGACACCACTAGATCTTGGGGATTTTGGAAATGATTGTTACTTCCTCAGGACTGTGATTTTATTATTGACTCTCCTGAATGTGTTTCAGGGGTTTTATATTAGTACTTCGGTGCAGGAGTAGGTGTTGTAAGGCACGCACTGCTGCTGCTGAAAGCCCATGAGCCACTCTGCCACCTGCGCTGATGAGCACTGCCACTACTCCAGCTCCAACAACAAGGTCAGTCCGTTCCCCTGCCCCTTATGCCAAAGACCAGCTCAAGTCAGATCACACAGGAGAGAATTCTTTGAACAAAGATCCAGGAGAGGGTCTAAAGCAGATAAAGGAAAGGGTTCTTCTAAAGTAGTTCCAGGAGAGCGTCCTTCTCAGCCAGTGTCAATAGATGGGGATGACTCAGTAACAGAAGTAATCATTCAATCCTTCTCTATGAAGGACTTGCAAAGTCTGAGAAAAGTGTCTCACAACGGCTGAAATCCTATCACCTGGTTGCTCCGACGCTGGGATAATGGAGCTGATACCATTGACTTCGCCAGGCAGTTGGGAAACCTGGCCAGAGACGGAGGCATCAACAAGGCACTTGGGTGAAAGCCACAAGCTCTCAGTCTCTGGAGGCAACCTTTGTCAGCCGTAAGGTGCAGGTATCCCTTTAATGATGACATTGAATGCTGCCTGACGAAATGGACCACCATGGAGAAAGGTATTAAGTACCTGAGAGAACTGGCTGTGCGAGAGGTGATTTATAGTGACTGGCGAGTGATTATAGACCGTGACGAAATGCCATGCCAACACCTATGTTGCGGAAGTTTGTGCAGAGTGCACCACCGATGTATTCCCACACGTTATCAGCAATGATCTGGGGAGGATCTGATCCCGATCACCACTTGACTTACAGTTGGCATAACAGAGTATGACAGTATAAAGACAGTTTCTCTCGTCCCTTCACTGTTGTGGCCATGGAGAAAATAACTTAGAAAATTACTGAGAAAAATCAAGAAATTATTTGAAAAACTGTTTGATAAACTGTCCAGGTTGGAGACAAGATTCCACTCTTCCCCTGCATGGACCTGCATTGCAGCTGTTAGCAGAAGATGCCCTCCTACAAGACCAGCTCAAAACAGACAGAACATTCCACAAAGTGCCCTGTGGTCTACTCTCCATGAATATGAGAAAGTGGAAAAGACAACCTACCTCAATCCCACAGGCACAAATATATGAGTTTTTTAGAAATAGAAGAAAGAGTTTTTCCAGGAGGATAGCTGCCCTGATCTACTGTGAGTGAGTCTCCATTCCAAGTACAAATCCATTTGTTGATAGCTACGCAAGTCTCAAGTCTCATTAATAGCAGGTACTATGCTCAATATTAGAGAGGCCCTGCCTCCAGCCAGGTGGATGAGAGGGACAACCAAGTTTATTGGACTGTGTGGGTTCAATGGCCTGGTAGAACCACAAAAGTACACAGTGCACCATCAAATCATAAAGGGGCAGAATCCATCACTATTTCTAGAGTGACAGGGGATCTCAAGAACTGTCTGTATTGGAGGCCAAAGTGAGCCTAACTGGGGATAAATGTGAGAAGCACCTCACTGTGACTGGCCCAGATGCTCTACACATCCTTGGCATAGACTGCCTCAGGAGAGAGTGTTTTAAAGACTCAAAAGGGTATTGGTGGGCTTTTGGTATAGCAGCTGTCTACCTTGCTTGGTCTTTCAGGGGACTCTTGTGGGACTGCTGAGGGTTAAAGAGCAGCAGGTGCCAAGTACTATTACCACTGTGCATCGATGACAATATTGCACCAGCTGAGACTCCCTGATTCCCATCTATAACCTAATTTGTTGGCTAGAGTGCCAAGGAGTGATCAGCAAGACTTGCTCACCCTGTAACAGCCCTCTATGGCCACTGAGAAAGTCTGATGGAGACTGGAGATTAACATTAGACTGTTGTGGCCTGAATGAAGTCACATCGCGGCTGAGTGCTGCCGTGCCAGACATGCTAGAACTTCAATATGAACTGGAGTCAAAAGCAGCCAAATGATATGCTACAACTGAAATTGCCAATGCATTTTTCTCTATTCCTTTGGCAGCAGAGTGCAGGCCACAGTTTGCTTTCTCTTGGAGACACGTCCAAGTATACCTGGAATTGACTGCCCCAGGGGTGGAAACAGCCCTACTATTTGCCATGAACTGATCCAGACTGTACTGGAGAAGGGTGGAGCTCTGGAACACCCAGAGTACATTGACGACATCATCGTATCAGGTAACACAGCAGAAGTTTTTAAGAAAGGTAAGAAAATAATTGAAATTCTTTTGAAAGCTAATTTTTCTATTAAAAGAGACAAGCTCAAGGGAACTGCAAGAGAGATCCAGTTCTTGGGAATTAACTGGCAAAATGGGCATTGCCAGATCCCAATGGACCTGATTAGCAAAATAATAGCTATGTCCACACCTACTAACAAAAAGGAAACATAAGCCTTCTTAGGCGTTTTGGGTTTCTGGAGAATGCATATTCCAGGTTATAGTCAGATTGTGAGACCTCTCTATGAAGTGACTCGAAAGAAGAATGATTTTATGTGCAGCCCTGAGAAACAACAGGCCTTTGAACAAATTAAACAAGAGATTGCGCATGCAGTAGCCCTTGGGCCAGACCAAACAGGACGGGACGTTGAAAATGTGCTCTACACTACAGCCAGGGACAATGGTCCTACCTGGAGCCTATCGCAGAAAGCACCAAGGGAGACCTGAGGTTGACCCGTCAGGTTTTGGAGTCAAGGATACAAAGGCTCCGAGGTCAACCATACTCCAACTGAAAAATAAATATTGGCAGCATATGAAGGAGTTAAAGCTGCTTTGGAAGTGGTTGGCACAGCTCCTGGTGCCCCAATTACAAGTACTGGGCTGGGTGTTCAAGGCTAAAGTTCCTTTTACTTATCATGCCACCGATGCTACATGGAGTAAATGGGTTGCATTAATTACACAGCGGGCTTAAATAGGAAACCCCAGTGATTCAGGAATTGTAGAACTGATCACAAACTGGCCAGAAGGCAAAGACTGGAATGCCACCAGAAGAGATGGTGAGATGCACTGAAGAAGCTCCACTGTATAATGAACTCTCAGGTAATGAGAAGTGGTATGCTCTGTTCACTGATGGATCTTGTCATGTTGCAGGAAAACATCAGAGGTGGAAAGCTGCTGTATGGAGTCCTACACGACGAGTCACAGAAGCGGCTGAAGAAGAAGGTGAATCAAATCAATTTGCAGAGGTGAAAGCCATCCAGCTGGCTTTAGACACTGCTGAAGGAGAAAAACGGCCAGTACGCTATCTCTATACTGATTCATGGATGGTGGCAAATGCTCTGTGGGGGTGGTTAAAGCAGTGGAAGCAGAACAACTGGCAGCACAAAGGTAAACCTATCTGGGCTGCTGAACTGGGGCAAGATATTGCCAACCAGACAGGGAAACTAGTCATGAGGTACCTCATGTAGATGCCCACTACAGAGTCAGGCCACTGAGGAACATCAGAACAATCAACAAGTGGATCAGGCTGCTAAAATTTTCCAACTAGATTTGGACTGGGAACGTAAGGGTGAACTATTTTTAGCTTAGTGGGCCCACAACGCTTCAGGTCACCATGAAGGTCACCTTTGCTGATCTTGAAGCAAATAGTTCAGCTTCTACTTGTACTAAATTTCAGGTTCATTTCAGTGAAGAAACCCTCCTGCTGCAACAGGAAATGGTGGTATAAACCCCACTCTTGTTGTGTGAGATCCTTGTGAATCCAACCCACCCTCATTCACGTCTGTGAACAGAGGGAGATGCTCTAGTCCTTCCTTTCTGTTATTAAAGACAAGATTATCACAACTGAGTGCATTTTAGAATGCAAAATACTTCCTTTTTGTTTTTATGGCAACTGAAGGACTCACATTTAATCGCTTCCCAGACTATTTCACTTGAGGTTCCCACTCAGCAGAACAGTGGTATGATAATAAGGCTTTAAGTGGGCATGTATCCTTAACACATTTTCACTGACTGCTTTTCAAAAATGAATTCAGAGTACCACAGTATTTCATTCAGTGTTAATTTAATGACACCATTTTATGTCTAAGGTTGTTATTTGCCAACAGCCTGAAATTTATTTTGTTTAAAAGCAAACTGTCTGCTGTGGTTGTTTTGTTCAGTAAATTGCATTTCCCTGACCTCTGTATTATTCCAGTAAGACAGGTGTCCTCACTATATGTATACACCGCTGTCAAAACAAGCAAACTGTATGCTATCCTTGTTTTTTCAGTCAGCTGCATTTCCCTGACCTCTGTATTATTCCAGTGAAACAGGTGCCCTCACTATCTATAAATTGCACTCAAACCAAGCAAGCTATTTAAAGCCCTATTGTAGCCCTCCTCCTACTCCATACCTCCTTTGGAGAGTGAAGAATTTCTTTTCAATTTACTTGCTGCTTCCAGATAACATTGCCTATGTCATTATTTTTGCCATGCTGCTTCTAATCTGCATCTTTCTAACTTAACATGGATGTTTGAATGGTCTGAGGTTTTAATTAATTGCTGTACCAAGAATTGCCTTACTTTAGCATTAAATTCTAGTTTACTCTTTGAAATGTTAAGAGTTAATAGATGCTTAGAGGATGCATAACCTGAGTTGCTGTTTCCCACCTGGCATTCTTTTCAATAGTACCTCACTTTGATCCTAATATATTTGACTAACTGCTGTGACAGGATGGATTCTATCATCCATGCTTTAAGGACTTCTCTGATTAACAACTGGAGCAACAGGACTAATAATATAAGCAACCAAAAATTCAATTAAAGAGGTTATGAAATGCAGCTGAAAGTATTATATTGATTTTTGCAGTTGTAGAGACTGCAGTTAAGTGAAATCATACTAAGAACATGTAAGGTGGGTTAGAAGCTGTTCATCACAGTTATTAGTTATTGCATCCTAATCTGAACAAGACCACTTGCCAGAATGAAGGTACTCCGAATCCTGCAGATTGATTCTTTTTCCAAGAATTTGGGATGCTTATCTGTTTAAGTACAGTGCATTGGAACGGGAGAAGCCTCAACACAGTTGTAAGTCACCTCCTTTTAACTTTTGTTTCAAAACCACCATGGGGCTACATATTCAACAAATGGTAGTTTGGAATGGAATTTAATTACTGCAGTTTTTCCCTTGCAAGACTCCCAAGAACATGTAAAACTCACTTGATGGTGCAAGAAAGAAGACAAGAAAAAAATGGTTTAGCTGACTTTTACAAATGTTTTTATAGATAAATATATTTATCTGAAATGTGTTCAATGTAATTTGCATTTGCTCAAGAGAAAGCAGAAGAGATGTGAAAAGTTTCATATAGGAAGTCCAACACTAATTTTTCAGCTGATCTGGTTAAACTGAGAGGAAAAAATTTCAAAAAACCTTCTGACTACTACTGTGAGTGAAAAAGCTGCCCATCAGTAGGATTCAGCTGCACATCAATTAGATGTGCTAAGTAGCTCTGTTCAGTATTTGCATATTTTCAGATGAACGCTGGATATTCTCAGGGATATCCTGAAATCCCCAGAACTGATGTTAAGTCATGACAATCATACACTTTGTTATCCATCATTCATTTATGCTTTTGCTTAATGTTTTTCCATCCATACAAGAAACAATATACAAGCCATGCAACTTGTGACAAATCCATGCACCATGGGTAATATTCAGATAAAGTAAAATACACATGAACCTATAACCTGAAAGCTACTTACATGGTATACAGAATGGCTATTTACAAAGAAAACCAGTCCTTGTCTGTGAATGCTTTGATTTAGACAAGCAAAAAAAAGACTTAACTTTTAGATTTGTAATAATTACTTCATTCAGAGCCCTATGTGTGCACGCTCATTCCCATAGTTAAAATATAGAATGTATCTGACTGCTTTGACACAAAAATCAGTTCTGTATCAAAAGGTGGGGTTTTTTTCCACACTATTCAATCCCAGTCTCAAAAACCTCAGTGTATGAGGACTGCTGGAAGTACTCTAATAGCATAGGCATGATTCTGATCTTGGCATGACCAAACAAATCCCTAACCCAGAAAACAGAATAGGTGGGAAACGAGAATGTATCTTAGCATGCTATTGGGCCAATTTATACTGGTAAGGTAGATTTGGCAGAGCAGTACGTGCAGGGCTGGTAACAGACAGTGCTTCCTATTTTTGCTTCTGTCAAATATTGTCAGTGATAACAATGTAAACTTGTACCCTTATCCATCTGTTGGTCTTTACGTAACACCTTCGGCTTTGGGTTTTTTCTTCCTGTTCAGTAGAAGGTGAGAGTCCTAATTTACTTGTTTACAAAACTTGTGCTTAGATCTTCCTGGCTTGGGTTATTTGTTGACAAGAAATCCAAAATAACAGAACCCAAGATTAATGTTCTGTGAAAAATAGAGCTTGTGCACCTGGACGAACTGCAGAGACACAGGAAGTATTCTTGAATAAACAATTCCTGTTACTGTTCCCCATAGGTTATTTGTAGCTGTTGCAATCAGAAATTCTGCACTGTTAATGAATGTTCAGATTACCGTGTTCTGCAGTCTTGACACGAGACATTATTTTTCTGCGAAGTGAAAAGTTTAGAAGAATCTGAGTGCAAAGCATCCAAGAAAATTGAAAATACAACATATTTTTCCCTCAACTTAATGAAACCTCTCTGAAAAAGGAAAAGAAATCGATGTTCCAATGTCCATATTTTACCTTCCAGATTTTGCTGAAAGTTATCTCATATTCTGCAAAGGCAGCAGATAAAGCAGAGTCTTGGATCTAACCCTCGCATTGTAAAAATTTGAGCCCACTTCTTGGCGTATCTACTTGGGCTTTAGAGATTACAACACCACAGATAACAGACTGATGACAGAGTGTCAAACACATGAACTGAATCCAAACAGGCCTAAACTTGTAGGAATGTTTGAATGTAGAGCTGAACTTAAAGCCTCACACTCTTCTTTTGTACACAACAGAATCTTTGAATGAAAAAAGCCCTTATAGGTACCATTTGTTTCAGCCAGTAGAGGAAAGGGAATTTTCTTTTCCGGCACTTGTGCAGATAGAATTAGGTGCTGACTGAAGTGAAAACTTCCCTATGCCTGGTTCTATGATCCTTTGCAGAGATACTAAAATCAGTTGTGTTGGATACAGAGCACAGTTACCAAGCAATTAACTGCCTGGAGGATAACTTTATAGATGAAACTGATAACCGGTTCAAAATAGCTGTGGCAGATCAAGGGTATCCTAGCTTGCTGTTTTGGTAATGATTACAAATAAGGGGTAGGTAACTCAAACTTATTTATTATGTTTAACTGTTTATTAATTTTTATGTTTGAGCAAAGCTCCTAAAAACAGTCTCATTAAAAATAATAAATACTGCTCCACAAAAAGCAAAGTGTTCATTCTGAACTGCAGAACTGTGCAGCTGTGCATCAGACCTAAGGATACTTGCAGCAAAATTGTTAATTGAAGGTAAATTGAGATTATATTCTTAGGTAACATGTCTGTGTCCTACATTATGCCTGGAAGCGTGTCAAGAATATCACTGATGTTTCCCGTTTTATTGTTTAACCACACTCTGTACTTTACAATAGTTATGCAATACTTTTTAAGAATAGGACAGTAGGACTTTCAAGGCATTTGTGACGTATTTTCATGTTACAGAAGGGCAAACATACATGTATGTCTGAGATACACAACAGACAGATCTAGCAATTTAGATGAAGGCAACAGTCTTACAGTCTTTCTAAAACATGTTCTATTCCATGCATTTCTTGAACTGAACAGGTCAGAAATAATGCCCTGCAGTTTTGATGTTTGACACAACAAAAATGGCGGACCAAAATGAAATGACAATGACAGCTTATAGGGATATCTGAAAAGCTCTCAGTATTAGTGTGCAAAAGACCAACCTATCAATTTTAGTGAATCTGAAGAGAACGCATGCGTAGGAGGGATGTTTCAGTATGCACTGAGCCTCTATGATTCTACACATTAAGTATTACGTATGTCCCTAAATTGCTGCTGCCAAGGGTAAATACTTCCTTCCATTCTCTGAAGGGTCTCCTTTGAGTTTAGCAGGTCTTGGAGTTGGAAGAAAACAGGCTGCTGAAAGGTTTATATGTGAAGAAGCAGCATATCAATGGAATATAACAATCTGAGGCAGAGAGAAGGAAGGCGAGTGAAATTCTACTTACAGGAAGCAGCAGGCGATTATAAATAACTCACGGGAGAGTACAGTTTCAGAAGAGGTGAAACTTGCTGATGTACTCAGAGAAAAGGTTGAATTTGAGAATGGAAAAGTGTGACATCCTCCTTGGATACAGTTATGGGAAAATCAGCATGAACTAAACAGTTCGTGACTGCTGGCTCCTTGCTTGACATCCTCAGTCTCTTTTCCCCAAAATACTGATGCCTTTTGCTTTGATATCTTGCAGGTGCCTGCATTCATAGAAAATTATGCTGCTGCTATTCAGTCCATAACTTAGCAATTTGTCTCATTTTGTGTTTAAACGATGCCCATTCTAGTTTAAGAGAGAAGGCTGGAGTTTTGCTGCTGAAGAGGTGACCTGGTACACAGACATGAAGGTGCAATTCTCAGCTTCACTGACTTTGCAATCCTTAACGCTAAGTTTCCTGGCTGGTAAATGAGCTGATGCTTCCCTTGAATTTCCTTTGTCTTTCATCCCTATTGGGAGTTTCAGCCATTTGAAGAAGGTAATTTTGGTAGGACTTTTGGGCTGGTGGGACCCTAAGATGGCCGTCATATCAAGAATGCTACTTTCTGAAGCTCTAGCTTTAATTTCCTCACTCCAAAGAGGTATCACTTTGTGTTGCTTCATCTTTCAGCTGAAGTGAGTATATTTTACCCACGCTCAACCGGGTCTGTCATCACTTGGAATTTGCCTAGATGTCCATAGGTCATTTGTTTGTTGAAATACTGATAGAAACCATGATGACCCCAACAGTATTTCTGGCTCAGCCACTTAAAGACATTGTATAAAAGGTGTTTCACAACATTGTTGAGAGTTTTAATAATACATTCAAAATATGCAAAGTGAAGGTGCAGCTGGAAGCTAGAGGTAAACATTTCATCCACTAGGTTTAACTAGTTTATGATAAAATAGACTGGATGTTTCAAGTAAGAAATGAGCCTCTAATCCCAAACCAACTGTTTGTAGCCTTTGCAGACTAAGATACCTTAACCTGAACTTCCCTAAGTACCTAAAGGAGCTTTTCACCTTGAAAAAAAGTAAAATCTTAAGCCAGATTTTATCTGAATAATTATGTTAGCTGTATCTGCTTCACTAAGTAATATATCTTTATCAGAAACTTTAATACATAGGGGAATAGTTACAAATTATTATTCCACAATACTGTAGCTCACCTTGTTGCAAGCCCTGTCAGAGAGCATGTAAATTCCTCATGGTACTGTGAAAACACAAATATAAGTTAGTCTAAGTCTTTTAAATGTATCTGGTTTATGTTATCCTTAAAAAAATCACTCCCATTCCACTAGGCTGTTTGATTTAACAACAACAGAAATAAATCAGGGGTTGTCCTGATACTAGCTGAAAAACTATCTCACTGAACATGTTTTCTTCACAGCTGGGAACCTGCTGGCCACTTCTATTTCTGATTGCGCACACTGTTCATAGTCATGTAATACCACTGAAATAACCCCATCAATTATTTACATAAATACTTCTAAAATTCTACTTTTAAAAACATTTTCTGTTCTTAATGCAATTGAATTGAAAACAAAGACAGCTAGCACCATATGACTAGAGAGGTCTCCATGAGCCACTGGAAAGCATTTCTTGATTTACAGACAGGGTTTGGAAAGCCAAATGAATTCTGCAGAATGTTTATATAAAAGCATTACTCTCCATAACTTCCTCTAACTGGACTGTCCTTTCATTTATATCTTTTTCCATCAACTCATTTAGACTGACTCATTGCACCTAAAAATAATTTAGATTTACTTTATCTTTTTATACTCGGAATAGCACCACAAAATGGATCATGCCTACATGCAGTTATCTGAGAAAACCTACTCTGTTATTTCATCTCATTCCTTTTGGCGTCTGAAAAATCACTGAACCACGTGTGAAGTTGGTACAACTTTACATAACCATAAAAGTCACAGAAGTTATGAGCAAGAATCTGACCACAACTTATAGAGCATAACAAGGATTACTGTCTAGGCCATATAGAATGTCTCACCTTGTCTTACCTTTAGACATCCTTTCAGAAACACAGCATGACTGCAGTGCTGTTAATGGAATCATCCCAGATCTACGTTGGTGTTACTTCAAATAAATCCAAGCTTCTTGAATTTTAATTTTTTCCATGTAGCAGGAGCTAGCTGACACCACTGGAGCTGAAGGAGGACCTCTGTGCGCAGCAAGCTCTTACCCTGTCTGGGACAAATCACAAGAAGGAAACAAAATCAACTATAGTTAATTATTCTGTACCTTGCAATGTGGTCTTTTTAGAGAGGAAAAAACCCAAAACAACAAAAAAGATATTAGAGGAACTTCAGAGGAAGAAGTGGGATGATAGCTGCACACCACAGTGCTGTTATGGACTTACCGCTCATACACATTTTTAGTGAGTACAAAGCTCAAAAATATTCTGAAACACTTAACACAAGGGAGAACAGCACAGATATAATTTACCTGTTATTTATCTATTTCAGAAAACAGATTTCTGCTTCAAGCTATAAATCATTAAGGCCTCTAACTTTCAAACAGTGCATCACAAATTGGCTTTCCGGTTTATAAAAATCATCCTAATGTGCCTCAGCACTGTTTTCTTTCAATAAAGTCTACAGAGAGCCAGCTGTCTGAGCTGGTTGTGTTGCTATGTAAGATTTGTGCATAAGTGTCTCTCTGGGAGTTTTGTTTTGGTTCTATCATTTAATATTCATGACAATCACCATTAAATCTGCCAGCTGAGCCGTCTTAGCATCCTGCCTCCAGACAAAGCCAAAAGTTTATTCCTAGCCCACACAGCTCCTCGAAGCCTACATTTCCACATTACAGGCTATTTTGACTTGGAATTCTTATGTTTAAACTAACAGGAAGAATTAAAAAAAAATATCCCCCACATAACACGAACAACTGCTAGGGAAAAGATAAAGCAAAACCAAGAGGGTGTTCAGTACTCCTAGTTAGCAATGACATGGTTAAGCAATTAAATTAATTTGATCATTCCGGCCCATACACCAAGGCTTTGGGATAGCTGACAATTCAAATATGTCCGTTAATAATAAAATGTGATGGGGCAAAAGAGGAGGGGAAAATCCTTGCTTTTAAGCTCCATGGAGTAAACTGTGCCACCTTAAAATTACTCACAGGTCACTGCGTATCTGTCAAAATAATATATAAATATTAGGAGTAGTAAATAATTTCAATGTCACTGAGAAGAAATATATTCATGCTAAAAGCAAATTCTGTAATTACATTATGATTTCAATGTACATATTTTTTCATCAAGAACGTCAGAGTAATCAAATGATGATTAACACTCTAGACAATTCAATTACACAACACGCAGAGAAATCCAAGGGATGCTGTTTCAGCTTCGCAGATCAGACAGAACAAAATATACAGTAGATCCAATCCTGCCAACATGGAGCAAACCAAAAAGCTGTTGGAGAATGAAAAGAAGGACCTCCAAAATTAAGCAAGAGAGGGGTAGTAGAAACTTTGCTGCTGACAGCCACAACAGAGTAAGAGAAGACCAGGGCCAGCCTAACTGCACAGTTGATTCCTGCCTCATTATTTCAGACCAGTGTAGCGGGGAAAGAAGATACACACATTTTAAAGAGAGAACTATTAGGGATTAAGGTTTTTTTTTATATTGTACCTAGTAATTAGAAGAAATATACATTGATTTCTATTTTCTAAGTTTCTATTATGTTTTTTGTTCAACTACAGTTGAATGGAGGGAAAGGGAGAGAGACTTACTTGTTGCCTAAAGGAGAAAACCAGTAAATTTTTCCTTATTGTACACTACACCCTGCGACATAGCATCAGGGATGGACTTGTCAAAAAACATCAGTCGAGGGAATTAAGAGCTCACTTTTAAGTCAAGACTATGACATCTCATCATCTATTCTAAGGAGGCCTATGTTTTCCAGAGGGAAGCAGTCTCTCAGGCGTGTTACTAGTAACAATGTACTTCTAGAACTACCTTTCAAAAATAAAGACTTTGATAAAAGCTCCCACATAAAACTTTAGATAACAGATTTCTAAAACTTGCCAGTGGATAAGCAACTTTATGAATGCTTATTCCACACTGACAAAGAATTTAGGAGACATGAGGAATGTGAAATACAAATATCTAACACGATGAACAGCTGTCTACACATTGAAAATGAAAAATGAAATTACCAAAACCAGGAACAGTAAAGAAGAGTAAGGCAAGGGCCTCTTAGTTTCTATCTAATGGGCACCCCAAAAGGGGATGTAGATATCCCGAATTAAATCACAGTTCACCTGCACTTTCTGGGTAGAACCAGCTCGGTTGTGACGGGGAGAGTGCCAGCAGCTTTCACCAGACCGTTCCCATGCCATAAACCAGCCCTGCTCAGGCCTGTTTCAGTCTCCCGCTGCCTTCTGTAAAATCAACTCTACTGCATTTAGACTGGTTTAAGGCTCTAGCAGCGGAAAGTCTACCAGGACTGAGAGGGGACCACATCAATGCTTATAAATATCTAAAGGGGAGTGTCAAGAGGATGGGGGTCAGGCTCTTCTCAGTGGTGCTCAGTGACAGGACAAGGGGCAACGGACACAAGCTGGAACACAGGAAGCTCTGTCTGAATGTGCAGAAAAACTTTACTTTGAGGGTGCCAGACCACTGGAACAGGCTGCCTAGAGAGGTTGTGGGATCTCCTTCTCTGTAGATATTCAAATCCCACCTGGATGTGTTCCTGTCCAACCTGCTTTGGCAGGGGTTTGGACTAGATGATCTCTGAAGGTCCCTTCCAAACCCTACAGTTCTGTGATGCTGTGACTCAAAGCCTGTTATGAAATCCTAACAGGAAGACCCAGTTTTTTAGCATCTCTTTTTATACTTCACATGTTCTTTCACAAGCATGATTCTGTGAGCTGTCTAATAATGATATGTCCCCCCATCCCAGTACAACACAAATATTAAACAGACAAAGAGTAAAGCACAACGTAAGTTAATTGGCCAGCAGTTGGGTTTTCCTGCATCTCTAGGGGGCAGAAAAAGCTCTTGTTTTCTCTAAGTATGGCTGTTATGAGGCTTACACACATTACCAAGTTTATGCGGATATCTTTAGTGAAAGCTGCTTATCAAGACTGTTAGGTGGCTTTACACCATTAAAATCAAGGGAAAAAAAAGACAGCAAAAATGAAGAAGCAGCAGCTCCTACTGCATACCAAATAGCAACTCAATACAAGAAAAAAAATCATTTTTCTCAGACTCCTTTCTGGAAGCCAGTTTTTGAAAGATTTTATATTTTCCTCAAAGCCAGCCCTAAGTATGGCTTTATGATGTGTGGCATAGCTGTTGCATTTAAAAAAAAAAATGGTGTCCCCATTAGACTGTTTCTGATCTCCTTATAGTCACAAGCTATGCTTAATATTGTTTATTTTCTATAATTTGTTAGATCATGTTTTACCCTCAAGTACATTTCATTTAAGTATTGCTCTACGCACTGTTGATTCAAAACAGCTAAAGGAAGTAGGAACAGGACAGCAAAGTATGCAGTAATAGGTAACAGGCCTAGAGAAAAAGTTTAGAGGAAGTTTTAGTTCAGAGTGTAGCTATTTCTGTATAAGCAGAAATCACCTACAGGCAATTTTCCTTGTTTTTAGGAGCATATTAACTCTGATATTTATGAAACCATTGAGCTGTTCCTTTGGAAACAACCATAGCAAATGCTTCTTAAGGTGGTTATGAAGCAGGGGTATTTTTCTCTAGAAAAAAGAAATTCAGTTCTTGTACATATACCCTTGAGACAGCTAAAAGAGCAATCAAAGTTTGTTTCATGTTTCAGTCCACATTTTCCAGGAACTCCCCACTAGGAAACTTTATTAAATTTAATAGTAAATTTAATTTAGAAAGAGTTCTGTTTTCACTGTATTTTTCTTCCCCCAATGTTTTCCTAGATGGATGCCTTCCTAACAGTTTCTTTGGTTTGCTTTGTTTCTATGCAACTTGAAGTCATAAAGCAATTTTCAACTAGTGTACATCAATAGAAACAAAAAGCTCCAACCAAGCTATGCTGATTTTCACTATTTTAGAAACGAGTCCCCCCTCCCTTCCCTGGACCACAATAACCTCCTACATTATCAGCTTTGATGTTTTCTATGGTGCTCAGAATCCTACATATTTTACATTATTTTGATTAAGAGCCAAAAAAGGTCCTCTCTAATTATGAACATAATTACAGATCCACTTTTCTTCCATAATTATTGCATTAGACATTTGCTTTTGACTAAAAATACACTGGAACTTCAGAGCTCTGCACTATACTCATCTGCATACGTTATTATCCCTTTCCCTTCATGTCTCCTTTTGCAGAGTTTTAATAGATCCACAATACAGGCAGTTCCGACAACACTAGGGCAAATATGTTGCAAGATACAGTATAGGATAATTAATGATGAAGCAACCACTAAATCTACCTGAAAGCTATAAAAAGAAACCATACGTTATGATGATGCTTATTCTTGATTTTGCTGGGGAAAAAACCCCAAACATCCCCCACAAAAAAACCTCAAAGCAAAACTCTTTCTAATTGTATGCTAATTTACAAAATTAAATAACACTCCATGGGATTCACTGGCAGTCTGAGATAACAGCCACACAATCTGGCTCTTGTACTAAATGACCCCTTCTGATTATTGTTTTTATACGTAATCAGGATTAGGCAACAATCTCTCCTAATACTAACCTGGAAAAATCCAGAAGGAGTAGAGGCCTTAAAATATTCAGTATAGCAAAATGGAGGGTTGTCTGCCCTAGACTTTAAGAACATGGCAACGAGCACATCCCCTGTTTGAGGCTTGGTTTAGAATGTTAAACAGCACTTCTGATATTTTATTTTACTGTGCGAGACAGAGCAAAAATTCTTGGACAATGAAATGCAAATGCTGTTTAGGTCCCCTAAAAAGAAGGGAAACTCAAAAGAATTGGTAACGGCGCATTTCAAAATACAGTAATAAATTGGTTCATAAAGCCACCTTTTACAAAGAAGTGAGAAGCATATTTTCCCTGCCTGTTCTCCTTAAAGGCTACAAACCAACTGGAAACAGAGTGGAATGAAACCGGTTTGTAGTCCTCGAGAGGCAAATGGGTTTGAATTATAACTGGTGTAAAACAGAAGATGCAAACAGGTATCACCTCTCAAGCACCAGCCACAAAACAGGCAAATCAAAAAAAATAACAATCTGAGCCACATGGATGTGAACACAAAGGTGGGTATAATTTTAGCAAAATGGCATAAGTCACCCAGTCAGAAGAGTTACATATGCAGGCAAAAAAGACCTCCAGACAGTGAAACACTTTGTAGAATAATCCTGAATTCCCACAAAGAGAGAAAAGAGAGAGTTTTCCGAGTGCAGCGCTGATTGAAAGGAGAGGCTTGGGTTACTGCCAAAGAGCTGTTTCCTATTGTCTTTTTTCCTGTTACATTCAAGGAAACAGGATGTCAGTTTAATCCCACTTTGATTACAAAGAATGTACACAAAGATATATCACTTAATATCAACATTCTTGACAGAAATAAACTAGAGGAGCTTAAATACTGGCGAACCATTAAAGTAAAAAGTTATGTAACTTCTTTCATGTATACTGAGAGATACAGAAAAAAAAATCCAGCAAAATTCTGAAAGACATCAGACTTCTAGCATTCAGAATTTGTAAGTTGGTTTTAACTTAAAGTATTAAACAAATAGTATTAATATAAGAAAAAGTACTGTCTTCACAATATACAGATGAAACTCTTTCTGAAAAATAGCATGGAGAATTGAAGAATGGAAAAAATTATCTAGTCCTCACATTACCTTGAAACTTAAGGATCTCTCTTACATTCCTCCATAACTCCAAATTCCCGTATCATCCTACCTAAATCACTGAAAGCCTAAATTCTCAGTGCTCACCTTCATAGGTCCTTCTGAAAATCACTGCCTGAGGCTTCACTCTGTTCTTTCCTATATTTCAGATCACTGAAAGCTATGTGCTGTGAAGCAATATGAAACTCTGATTCTACACAAGTCAGGGACTGTGAAGTTCTCAACCTCGAAAGGATTTCTTAAGCATTTTCCTACATTCATTTATTTTTGATGCATGAAACAAAAAAGAGCTAAAGACGCGCATGCAAAAAGATTTCCACTGCTTAAGCAATGAAGCTGAGCAAAACAAAGATCTGGTCCTGTACCCTCGACTCACACAGGTAACCAAAAGTCTGTCCAAATGTTTATTTTTCCAGAGTAGGATTTCATAGGAAGATCTGAATGTGTCTCTCTTAATTCTGTTTCAGAATTGAGAAATAAATAGAAAGTGCAGACTTTTGCAGAAAAAGGAAATCTGTTTCTTGTCTAGCTAAAGTTACTACCAACTTCAACTGACCCGAGCCAGAAACCCCTGGCAGGAATAAAGACAAGGTGCCTGGTACATTTCCACTATATGGTGGTGGCTGGTGTCATATCACTTTGGTCAGCTGGGCGGCACCGAGCAGCTGGCTTTCCATACTGACCCATTTATGCTTCTGAGATGTAGGTTTTTCACTCTGAAAAGCCAGTCCTCATTCACATAAGCAGAACAAGAGAGACATCCAGCGGCTGGACCATTTAAGTGTATTTTTTAACCTGACTAGAGACAAACTCGGCAATGTTCTTACCTATTCCATGTTCTTGCTTGTATAAGAAGCCATTTATGTGCCAACTATGAGACACAACCAGAGAAAAAAGCATTCCAGTGGCTGAAGCACTACTGGCATCTCTGCTGCATGTTTATCCTGCAACCTACAGACTTCCTCGCTGTGTATTCCAAGTTCCAGCCATAGTTCTGCCTTTTTCTCTTAAGCTTAACTTCATTATTTTTAGATTCTCAACTCATGTGAATTGGTATAGGTCTATTAACTTCCATAGAGTTATAATGGTTTGTGTCAACCCAGAATCTCAATCTGTTTTGCCATTCAGGCATGTACTTTTCATATCTACTATCTTCTATTCAAATATTTTCTCTAACCCTAACTCTATTTGTACTACTTATTTTTATTTGCATAGTAAGTAAACTTCCTAGTCATTATTGACATAAAATTCCAGAGAATCAGTGGTAAATCCTGGCATTAAATGGTTTGATCTTAATGCAAGAGAAGGGAGGAAAATATTATTAAATTTACTAGTATGAATTAGTCGTATCTACAGTATTTGTTATTAAAAAAATCCCTATCTTTACCATCACATCTAAACTATTTCTTGTATATAAAAATACAGCTTATTTGGAAACACAAATCAGCACAAAAGGGCTTAGAAAATCAAAAATCTGAAGACAGGATGAATATAAGGATAAACAGGGAAACATTAGGATAAAGTTTTTGACAAAGTAGTTGCAGTATTAATTTAGAAGTAATTAATTTGCAAAAATCAACTGCTAGATGTTATATAATTAATTTTTTTAAGGGCTTGACCCTTAAAAAACTGAAAGACCTGTATGAAAAGTTCTGCTAAGAGAGTAAGGAATAGGTTAAGTCTTCCATATTTAGTGAATAATTGAAGGCAGGCAATTGCTGACTTCATTCACAACAATGTAGGATGAGGTGCTAAGGATACAGTTAAGAGCTATAAGCAAATTTCCCAGCTTCTAAAGAGAAAACTGCATGCAGCCAATAGCGTAAAAAAAAATAATAGTAAAATGTGATGACCCAAAATTAGCAGGATACGCTACTTACGAAAAAACTAACGTAGCCAGTATGAGACATTTGGTTCCCTTCTTAACACACACATGTATGGAAAATCCATCACACACAAGCCAAACAACGTATCAAGCTGCAATAGAGTTATTCCTAATATACATATATATTAAAAAGCCAAAACAAATAGAAGGTGGCTCAAGTCTTTTGCTTGCCCTCTGCTAAAATATTTCGCTCTATCGTGCACTTCTTTGCAAGGTCTTTTTAACTACGCTGCTACAAAAACACTTGTCCCAAACTGAAAACCAAAAAAAAAAAAGAAAAAAAAAGAGAGAAAGTAAAGAAAGAAATGTCCAAAAGGCACATCTTATTGCTGCTTAGTAAGAATTGCTTGGTATAACTTTCATAACAACATTAATTTCATGCTTGAATTAAATAGAACATTTCTTGACTACCAAATGTCCACAGGGGTTGATTTCAATTGCTAACATCATTAGAATCTACTTTCAGAAAGACTGTAAATCAATATATTCATAGACTTCTGGATATACCCTCCTATGACTGAAAAATGAGAGTAAATAGTTTTCCCTTATGATTTCAGATCATATTTGATATCACTGGAAAGCCAGACAGGCTCCATTGAAGCAACAGAGCTGCATCAACAGAAATTGAAAGCTGAAATCAGAATCTCGGATTCTGAAGATCAAGTACAGCCTCTTTACCAATAACCTTTGGACAAGGATCTAGTAATATCAAAACACTGCTCTTCTTGTGTTTTTAAAGGAGGCATCTAAGCAAGGCAGAGCAGATAACATTTGGAGAATTATTAGACATGAGGTAGACCTATTTTTCAGTTTGAAATCTTTTTTAAAAGAGGTTGTATCTTGTGCTTGCTGTAAGGCAGAGTTGTTCGTGTTGTCTCACCTTAGGAATCTATCTCTGTACCCATGTGTCACTCCCCAGTCAGTGAATCCCCTCTCCCCAGGGCAGCAGAGAATACCTGATGGAGGAGCTTGTATTCTCCCTGCTGACTATGTACGTGAGGGTTATTTGGTTTCAATATCGTGCCCTGTGTTTGTAAGTGATCAAGCAATAACAGCTGTTGGTGAACATCATCCACAACTCATTTATGCAGGTGGAGATCCATGGCACTGACCTGTGATGTACAGCTTCATCTCAAGCCTCACTAGCAGTAGCAAGCCCATTGTCAGCAAGCCTCACTCCTTGGCCAGTCTGGGGAGGGATGCTGAGTTGAACTAATGTTATTAGCCAACTCCAGGGCCTCATGTGGTGGTGGCCCATAGTGGTGGTGAACTATACACGTATTAAAGTCTAAGTGACACTGCAGTGTCTTAAAAACTTGTTTGTCCGAAAGCTATTACATACAAAGCAAGCCACCCAAGCAAACAGCAGGCACAGAAGACTGTGGTTTGTCTGACAAATCACAGAACTTACATTACTCTTCTTTCCTCCACAGCAAATCCTTCACTGATGTCTTTATAACAGTATTTTGTAACACAGAGAGCTACAGCCCATCTAGCATCCATCTGCCACCCCTCAAATTAGCTTTGATCAGTGTTAACTGTCCATTTGCCTCACTGAAATAACCCAAGTTGAAGATCTGTCCATCTGTTGAGTCCTGAACGGTGGCCTCGGAAAACAGAGAGACAAAAACACACTTCAGCTTCAAAGCATTTAAAGCAAATCCCAGGCTTTTTGCCCATTCACAAAAGAAAGCTGCATCATCCACACAGGCATAAATAGACAACAAATCTAGCACACATTTTAAGATCCGGCCTATTATATGTCAGAATAACACTGCAGCAATGATTTGGGTCTTGTTAGGTAACAATTTGGTAATGAAACACAAAGTCATTGCGTATTCCAGCCCTGGCACTAGCGCTTCAGGTCAAGGTCATGCAGTTCAGCAAGACATTCAGGATACATCTTCTATCAGGCAGCTTTGTCTGCAGGCAGATTTTAGGTGAGCGTTAAGTGATGGGTAAACGGCAACTGAATTCCTAGCAATGTCCCGATGGCCACAGGACAATTAGTGTTCATGGTTAAACAAACAAAACCGGACTGCTCAGAGACGTAATTACTAGTCAGCAGTGGCTCCTTCTGGAATATATATGTAGACGAAAACTTTTCCAAGAGTTAACAGCAACCTGAATGCTGATTTTTCTTTCGTACAATGACACCTTCCCATCAGTCTGGACTCAAGAAAATCATTAAGTCTTACCTAATTGCTGTACTCTGGACATCTAAAGTCCCTCAGGTTACTGCTCCGTTGGGGGAAAAAAAGTAACACCAGCTGGAGGTGAAGCTCAGTTTCTTACGACATTCATTCATTCATTCTTTCTTTCTATACTTATTCCTGTGAAAAAATGCAGAAAAATGCATGTGAGTTTTCTTCTATTAAAAGGGTTTTTAATTATCAACAGGGTAATTGGTAGAATTTTCACCTGTATTTCATTAGTTAGATGGATACCAGACAGTAACTTGAAATTATTATTACTTTTGAGTTATCTCAAAAGAATTATTTTTTTTTTAATTTAAAGGTTAAATGAACAGGTGATTAACACGAACTAATCAATGATTTAATCATTTAAGTCTAAAAATATTAACAAAACATATTTGAATAGACATATATGACAAATAAAGAAAGGAAAATAAGCATTTGAAATCTGCTGGGGTTTTTTTCTTGCTTTGTAGTCTGTGATACTAGGTCAGAACTCACTGAAAAACAAATGACTTAAAAACGGTGATCTACATATGGCAAGAGCTCACCCTGATTTTATGCTAATTTATAAATAAATACCACTCCTGAGACAGGATCCTCCCAAAGAGTTTGGTCCTATTGTAACAGGTCCTATTGTATTACTGTTTTTCACACAGCATATTGTTTCTACTGAGGGCCTTGTTTCCATCAACAGCCCTCAAACACTGTGATGAAGTAGCTATTATTGTCACTCCACTCTCCATACAGAAATTGGTATGGAAAGAAGTTATCCAAAGTTTTGCTAACACTTTACAGTTGAAACAGAGCAATAACTCGTATCCCTTGACTCTGTTTTGTACTTCAACAAATACTCTTCCACTTGTAAGTTCAAGGAACACCACAGAAGAATGGCTGAAGCAGCCAACCAATACTTAAAACTAAACCTGAAACTGAATTATTTTAGCAAAGCATCACTATCACAGTTCACATCAACTTCGTTATAAAGCTCCTCTGTTAAGAACTTCATCCTAAATGTTTTTTGTTATCAGGCAATCTTTTCAAAGCAAGATGGTTCTTCAAGGACAGTATTAATGTGTGAATAACATAGAAAAGGAAGTGCCTGAAAGCACCCTGCCACTTTGCTTTTGAGATAAGATTGCACGCAGATTATTTTACCACTAGAGGACAGTATAATGTAACCTCCCGGACATCCTGCATTTGGTAGAGAAGAGTCACGGCTTCAACTTTCTTTAGAAATCTGACAACCTGAAGATAGAGGACTCTGGTAGTAAAGTGAGGGGAAAAAAAAGTGGCACATTACTGATTTACTGGGACATAGGCAGGAGCATCAACACAGAGCCACAGCAATGATAACCCTGAGCGTGAGCACACCTGCAAGTGCCAGGCAGAGCTGATGGGGTGTCTGTTCATCTCTGTCCGGCTGGGGGTTAAAGAGAAGCCTTAACAACTCTTAACACCACTACATAGCACAAATCCTAAAATGCTCTTTCCTTTTTACTGGTCCTCTTACTCAGGCAAAATGGCATCAACTGTGATGGGAAAGTTACCCAGCTGAGAACTGCATAAAAACTGGAGTAAGGCTTCAAGCAGTTGACCTGTTAAAAGACTATGCACAGAACTGAAGGGATCAATGAGTTTTTATAATCAAATTAATAAATAAAATTTCAGGGGATAATTATTGTTCTTTATTCTTTAATATCACTACCTTCTTATTGTGTCATATGACACAACTTTGATCCCATTTAGGTTTCTGAATCGAGTCACTGACTTCAATGTGCAGGCTCCTCTCAATTTCTGACTCCTGAGATGAGCCTCTTCCCTTAGAGCCCAGTGAAGTGAGCTCCACGACACCAAAGAGGTTCAGCAGGTATCTGTCTACACTGCACAAGGGCAGCGCTGTGTACTCGGGCAATAACAGGACCGGAAGAGCTTGGGACTGGAATAAGAGAGGTGATACAGGTGAGCATGGTCTCAGGTGTGCAATGAGAGATCCAACCAGAATTTTGTTGTCTCTCACTAATATTATTTAATGACCCAATTAGCCCACATTAATGAAAAATACATACCACAGAAACATAACACGCAACTACAAAAATAAGCAAAACAAGTTGCCAGAGGGAATAGCCCCTTGTAAAGATACAGACGATTTGGGCAGTGGCCTGAAGTGAGGAGAGCTATTTAACTATTCCACGCTGTGATGGAGACCAGGCTGTCATCTGGGTCAATCTGCTACAATCACCTATGTCTATTTTTCTGTGTAAGAAATAAGAAGGTGCTGTGAGAACTGTGAGTAGAAAGAACTGGATAAAGAGCAAAATCTTACTATATTACACCTGGAAAAAAGGAAGGCAAGGAACCTCTGTACCTGAGGGAACTACAGTTCAGGGAAAGTCGTGAGATACACAGAACAGGAGTGTGCAGCCACTGCAGTCCAGGAGGGCTGATTTACAGTGCAAGGAATGGCAGATTTGAGTAGAATACCTGGAAGACACATACATGTGTGCAGCAGGACAGGCCACTTGCAGTACCTCCTGTAGCAGCAGTGCCCAGGGCACACTGGAGAAAAGGACAATGAGATGACTGCACCGAAGAACAACAGCATCATACAGAAAATTTCAGGTTGGTTGGGTTTTTTGTCTTTCTATCAGCGAGTAAATTTACATACATTCCAGTTTAGCACAGCACACTCTTCCAGAGTTTAGAAGCAATGAGATTTCTGTTCAGCCTGCTACAGAAAGAGGGATCTGAATGGGGGTCTGCAGGCACTCAGAGCTAGGTCTCTGTTCCGAGCAAATGACCACATATAACCCAGCAATTCCCAGAAGAGTTAGTTACACCCTTTTTCCTGCTGCTCTGCACCAAAACAAGGTGTATTTTCACAAACATCTCTTTCAGCAACAGTGCTGTCTTTAATATCTTGTTCCCTCCAGCTTATTCCCACCTTACACCACAAACTTATTTGTGCCAGAACAACTGCTGGTTTGGCACACGTTGGACTGTATTGAGGAAAATAACCCTCCCCTGCCCCCCCAGAAAAGATTTTTTAAAAACTGAATTAGTTTCCTGACCCAATTCCCTGTGCAGTCACACAAACTGTTACACTGGCACAAGTGACTATGTGGATAAAGGTGGGAAGCGAGCAAGAATGAACAGCGAGTGGATGGCAATGCTGTGAGAAAGAAGCGTTTATAAAACCACAGCCTCAGTGGAGGCTGAATCTGATCATTAATCGCTGCTGAAGCACATTTAACTTTGGCACCAGCTGAACAATTCAGCTCTTAACCTTTTTACCTGACCACCTAGACAAAACTCAGGTCTTTCCAGTTAGGAGATACTGGTACAGAACTTTACTCTAAAAGAGTAACTGGTTTCATTATGATCAAGATCACAAAGAATAATTAGTGTTAACTGCTAGTTTTAATAACTAGCATTAATTTATCATTTTGAGGCATTCCCCCATCTGCTCATGCCTGTTATCCCCTTTCACCTTGCTCACCGGACCTTCCACCCCACCAGCCACAGCACAGCTGCAGAGGTTGCTGGATCAGCCTTTGCCACAGCCAGGGGACACGAGGGAGCAGCCAGGGGAGGAGTGGGACTCTTCTGTAGCACCTTTGCCACTGAGAGCAAAGAAACTTTCATCATCAATGCCAGATCTTTTTTAGGAGACTTCTGACGCTGTTTCCAGGCTGTGCTCCTCACCGCAGTTTCAGCCTCTCAGCTGTGCCAAATACAGGTACTCAACCTGTTTGAGTGCTTGCACTCTGTCTGAAGGGGTAGAAAGTTCCCGAAGGCAGAAACAAGAACTGACTTTACTCTTTGTTTGTTTTTCCCCCCCCCCTTTATTCTCTTTCTACTTCCAGTATTTTTCAGTACTTTTTAAGCAGCTATACTTTCAAGACAAAACTAACAAGGCCTTTTACAGGGTCAGATCTCTTCCAGCTGCGCAAGAATCAAACAAATGAGACAGCGAGAAGTGCCCCCAGCTGGTAAAGCAGGATGCTGCCCCAAGAGCTCTTGCTCTGCTTTTCTTCACTCTTACCCAAGATATGCTTCCTACTCACTCTGTGGTTTTTCCTTTTTAGTTCCCAAACTCAGCTCTTTTTTTTCTGCATACGTGCTTCCCCCTTTCAAGACTGCTTAGTATTGCTCATTAGTCCAAATTGTTCAAATATCCAAGACGCCCATGCTTATTTTTTTCCAGAATTGCTGGTGTGCCTGACTATCTTTTAAAATACAATGGAATTTCTTTAACATAAAATTACATAAAATAAAGGGCATCAGTAAAACCTCCTGATTGCAGGAAATCACCTCACTAGTTAATAATAGAATATTCAAGCACACACACACAAACACATATGATTAACCCAGATGCATCTTCCCCTTGGATACAATTACATATGAAATAAAGAGCTTAAATTGGTCATAGAAGAAGAGAATTTATACAAATAGTTGTCAAAACAAATTTAAGAAGTATGAGTAGTCCTAGCTTTTTGCCTTTACTATTTTAAATTTTGATCTAAAATAAAAGAGAGAAGCTCTGTGCCTAACAAGAGGAGATAAAATCACTTTTAAGATCCTATATTGCATAATGCCTGCATATTTGAAGGTTCAGTAAGTACAGACATTTTAGAGACATTCTCTCTCTTCCCACTTTTGTCAGTTTGTATTCCAAATCAGGCTTTAAAACCTTCTTTCAACTGCAGAACACAGTGGCTTATAGAACGAAGTAATGGTCAATAAATACCTCGTAGGCTAATTCCAAAGACGTGCACTGTACAACTTAGAAAATTTGTTCAATTCCATATATATTAATCCTATATCGCCTGAAAAGGCTGAAAAATAGATTTATTTAGATTTACTTCTGCTTTTAAAAAAAATAAATCTTCAAGATGGCATTGTAAGAATGAAGTTATGGTGCCCAAGTTACACTGCACCTTTGTGTCCAACAGTGCTTCTACTTGTTCTGCTCAGTGTTTATATTCATTTCTGAGCACATCAGACTGGCATTCCGCTTGTAGGTGTAGTAAGAGAAAACCAAACTCAAACTCCCATTGTACAATGTACAACTTTCAAGCGTGGATGCCTACATTAAGCCAACTAAAGGTCAGAGCAGAGGAGCTGCAATTATATTCGTCATTAGAAGAAACCCAAGGCCTCAGCCCAGAAACGTATCCATGAAATTGCTTAGCTTTTAGTTGTCAAGTATCATAAAGAAGTTCAGTGGTACTTTCCTAGTTAGGATCCTAAATATGATTGAGTTTGCAAGTACTTTACAGTAGATTTACCCGTATTGCAAATACTTCACTCCATATAGCAGTATCCGGTGACGTGCTTGCTTAACACACATGAAGTCCCCTTACTACCTCACAGCTGCGCCTGGGGCTGCATTAGTCAGTTCTAAAGTTTTGGATGGTGTGAAGGACACTGGTTATCTCAGGTAAAAGACAGTACCTCCAGCAGATGGGGCTTCACGTTTGCATCAGTATTGACAACCTGGACTCTTGTCTGCTCTGGCTGAAGTTACAGAGAATTCTCTCATTTTAAAGTTTTGCTTGTCTTAGCAAGAAGGTGTAGTACCAATGGCCTAAACGCCTGAGGTGGCCTCACTGCTTTTTCAGCCTGAAAGGTTGCATTTCCACATGAGGACAGAGATACTAGCAAGAGGAAAGCCTCCAGTGTAACCGTATGTATTGTATCTGTTTGGGGAATAAAGAGAAAGTGTCGCTTCCCAGAATTGCTAGCATAGTACGTTGTCTGCTTTGGAGGGGGGAAAAAAGATAGACAAGATTCCCTAATATGGAACCATATTATGTTCCTCATACTGTCAAATGACCTACCACACTGTGGTGAAGCATGTGAGGCTGGCTAACTCCCACCACGTTAGATAATTTGGTGGTAACAGGGAACTAGGCACGTTAGCCAAATGACTGAGCAGATATGGCATTTAAAAATGTGTCAACTTTCCCCTGGACATTCTTAACGAAAAAAACAAACAAAAGAGCACAGACTCATCCATCATCATGATTATAATCTTTGGTGATTACTTTACTCCAAATTTTTGTTGGGGACACATGATTTTCCCTTTCTGTCCTCCTCAAACCCCACCTGTGGGAGTTTTCCCATCTCCAGTGCCAGTGACGGGAAAGCAAGAGCGAAACTGCTGCTCTGTGTCACGCAAGCTGTTACAGAGATCCTGTCCCCAACTCCAATTTCACTGTATGCATCTTAATGTCAATCTGGGGAGGCAACGTGTCCTTACGCTATGATCACAAAAGTCAGTGAAGGGAGCACATTCTCTATCTCACGGCCAAAGCAATGGGCATGCTCCCCACATCCTACTTTTGTCAAGCAAACACCTGCTCATCTAAATTACATCTCAAAGATTTTGGGGATGTGGCCTAAATTCGTACTGTATGCGCAATTTAAATGAGCTATGTAATTTCCAATTCAAGTCCACAAAGCTATATTGCAACATCATTTCTATGTAACTGATTTGCAGCATAACTAATCTCTTTTAAGTTAGGTTCCCACAGTAGAACAGATGGCAGACTAATAAAGGAATGCACAGTCCAAATAGATTGAGCATACACTGCCTGTACGTGGTGAATCAGTATATGATTCACCCACTTTCATGAAACAGTTGTGACCTTTCATCTGACTACTTCCCCAAACACAATACAGAGAAATATATATGACATACAGAAATCAGGAACCAACAAATCAGGGGAATAATAATAGCTCATCTCATGATTTTTTTCTGTTGTGCTAATCCTTACTACATGCTCTATCAAACACTGGTGTCATCTCTTGCTATCTTTTGACTAATTGACCAGATAAACTAAGGCATAGGATGCTCTTTGTTATGAAATGAGCAAAAGCAGAGAATACCTAGACTTTTGAAGTATGAGGCCCTAGAGGCCTCACAAAGTGACAGTTTTCTAAAAAATATGATAAAAATAAACAATGTTATACGAATAACTAGTATAGCAATCTGCAGATAGGGAATCTAGTTCTGTATTTTAAGCGTGACATTTATTTGTACAACTAACTGTCCTTTCTGCCACTCATGATGTAAACCTGGTAACAAGCCACCCTGAGCATAAACGTTAAATTTTGTCAACAAACACAGCTTACGCTTAAAATTTGGGAAGCTAAGGTTAACATGCTACAGCATTTCATCACAGATCTTTTCACCACAATGTGTGAAAAATTGCAGGCATAAAATTAAACACTAGACCAAAATCCTCTCAAGCACTTACTAGTAGTATCTCACTCTATTAGGCACTTTGAAACAATTAATTGAGTATCAGAGAAAAAGCCCGAGTTGGTCTCTAGAAACATAAGGTGATACCTGTCAAGAGGAAAACATGTTTTAAATGTGTTGCAAAGCTTTGGCAGCAAGACTGAAGCAGCACCATTATAATCCAAACCCAAAACCAGCAGAGTTAAGACAGAGGAGAAAAATCAGAGCCTTGTTGGATTCTACCAGGAAATCATATGTATCAAAGAAACATATGATAAATCTGAGAAGCAAAGGCTAAACGTATTTTCAAGGGACACCATCCTGCAAGTATTGTACAAACAGTGAAAAAGAGCGCATTTTTCTTGCAATACACAAAACTTTGTAAACTGGTGCTTCAATGCATTTTTTTTCCTTCTAAATCAGATCAGCTATTTCTTAGTAGTTCACTGTGGTCGGGGATTATCGTATTCTAGGGACCATACATTTAGTACCCTAAAGCCCAGGAAAGATGGTTTCTTGTAATGTCATGGAGCTTGCTACTTGCTAATGTGGTGCACTATGAGTTTGTATGTGGGAGAGACAGCAGAGCCCACGGTATGCTAGTAAATCTCCAGGGAATGGCAGAATTGTGAAAAAGTTTAACTACTAACCAGGTGAAATCATCACAGTGATGCTTTACAATTGTTAATTATCCAAATTCCCAAGCTAGAGGCGTGTTTTGCAACCATCCAAGGGGTCACTTCAAAGTCACAGTACAGTATGTCTCTTTTCCCACATGAATGCAGTGACAGTTTGCACGACCCACTGCCTAACACTTCTATGTGGGTCAAAATGAGTCAACCAACAACCATAAACTGAAATCACAGGTTTATATTAAAAAAAAAGAATAAAATCTTATAAACCCCATAAGGAATTGGGTCTTTTTATCCCTGGCACTGTACCAGTAAGTAACAAAGAGCTCCTGTCCCAAACAACTCACCATCTTGATTGCTGACAAGATCCCACAGGAGGAGGAAAACGTAGGAACAAGATGGGGATGGATAAGCATAAAAATAGCTCAAAGAAAAGCAGAAGTCCAAGCTTCCCCTTTTCCTAACCATTTATTTATATCCTTTGGCAGGACAGCACAAATGCAGATGACTTAAAGCTACTGTATTCACCCTTAAAGAGAAATTTTCTTCTCTGCTGCACTTGGTACTCTGTTTCCCCACAGCTTTATGACCAAAAGATTAGCACCATTCAAGCAGCTCAGATGTTCACACGGTGATGCAAGTTCTGAGAGACTGGGAATGTCTGGCAGTCACTCGAATGCTGCAACAAGCAGACACCCACAGGTACAGATGCAACGCGGTGAAACACTCAGGTCTGCAGAAAAGCTTAATCACACCATCAAACACAGCTGTACCAGTCACATGCTGGGGATTTCCCAGCTGCAGACTCCATCTCCCAAAGCACACGTAGTTTGAAACAATTCAGTCACTATGTAATCAGCAACCATGTGACAATTTCATTTTCTCTTTCAAAACATCCAAACAAGTTTCAGATTCAGAAAGACTATGTGGCTCAGCCACTGCGACTCTTTCTTAGGACTTTTTTCTGCATTTATCATGTCAAAAATAACACTGTGACTACAGTAGGACGGTACTGGCTTTTACAGAAAGTACTTCTATGATCTTCATTCAGGAAGGAAATAAATGTTCTTACGTACTCATGAGATCTAAAGATTTCTTCAGCAACGTGATCTGGACAAATCATATCAAGACCCCAGGTTAAATGTGTGACACTCAACCATCCTTAGGTTTTGCGTCTTGTCTCTATCACTGGAAAATATTAGACGAAATCTGTATAAGGTGATGACCACTTTAACAGAGTACAAAATAGCTAGGGATTACAAAAAGCCTGCATTTAAAATTCTCTGTATGTTTTAACTGCGCTTGCTTATTGTTCCCTCTCCTCCCTCAGCCTGCAAGCTCATGAATGACGAGGTGCAGTTGAATTTTGTCAGCTGTCTTTTCGTCTCTGCTCATCATCTATCAATATTTCTGTTCTCAGATAGGAAAACTTCCAGAAAGACATAATGATTTACTTCCAGTTTCCTCTCTAGTCTATGCTAATTGGCAGATTTAAGTAGGAATATTACTGAAATAGTTTTTAAAAGGCTTAATTACAGCATACATGTATTAAAAAACCAGTTTTTACTGGGAGTACCTGCGGCAGACAGGAGAACCTACAGTGATGATTAATTAATTTCAGAAAGGAAAGAGGAAGTCGGAGGGGACAACTGCACTAAGGGCCCTGCCCTTGGAAGGCATTTGATTCAAAATACTAAAGCAAGGAGGTATGTCCAAGCCACATTTTTTGCTTATCATCTCAGAATGACTATTGTTTCTGAATGCTGACCAAATCTGAACGCTCACTGCAAAAAATGCAGCGTGTTCTATTCCTGGGGAGCAGCCTTTAACTTCATTAACAAATCAGCTGGATGCTATAGTTCCCTCAACACCCTTTATGTCATCCCGTTGAATTTACTACAGACTATTCTAAAACAAGAGAAAAACCCACACACTAGTTTGGAATAAAAAACTGACACATCCTCCAAATATCCAGGAGTCTGAGTCACAGAGGCAAAATGCACAAAACTAAAAGGAGGGCCTACTACATAAGACCATCCAAAAAAAGATTTACTTTTGGCTTCTGCTGGTATACTGGTGTGGAATGCACACTAGTGAATATTTTACATACAGAACACATTGCGATAAAATTTATCTGAAATCTCCTTTTTGCGGTATCACTTCTGGAACAGATGACATTATCCTCAGAGCAAGTATGGTCAAATGGATAACAGACAAATGAGTGCATGACTTGGAAAGGCTTAATTAACAGGGCTTTTATGGAAATCCACTCACCATGGTAATCTTAGAAAAACTCTAGAAGAGATTGTTACCTCTTTCTGATCTGGAGATAAGCTGGAGTAGGCAGGAGAATGTTAAAGTAGCAACACCTGAGGAAGTTGGTAAGAAGGCAAATATAGAATGTGCTCAGACAGTCCCTGAAGAAATTGAATTAGCGTGGCAAAGCGTATTAAAAGATGACATTTTACAGGCCTTTATGTATTGAAATTGGAAGACTTAGTAAGCCAGAGAACATGAAATTATCACCAATGCAAAAGAATGATGCCATTATTATTAGTGAACATTGTGCAATGATTCACTCAATTTAAATGCTAAAAAAAACCATATGAAGAGGTCAGAATGAGTAGGGAGAGATGAGGGAGACACTGCTGCATAAAGCCATGGGTGTGGTACATGTGTTACAGCTGTCAATAACCTGCAGCTTCCGTATCATAGCAGAGTAATTAAAATGATGATTGAAATTCATGTGGGAAAGTAAAAAGTGAGATGTTTCCTCAAGAAGAAATCTTACGATAGTCAAGAATTTATAATTCCACAGTAAAGGAGAAGATAATTTTGGCTAAAAATGGTGTCTTATTTCACTACTCAAGTGTGAGCAGCAGTTCATAATAAAAAGTACCAGATAACAAATCTAGATAAACAGCAATAATACTTCTGAATTAGGAGTTACAAATGGAAAAAAACCAATAAGAAACATTAGTGGAAAGTCCACAGTCGACAGCACCAATGTAACAGGAAAAATTAAAAAAAAAAAAGAAAAAAAAAAGAGTATCAAGACTACAATAGTCCTAGCACTTATATAAACCCTTTGCCAGATGGTAATGATAAAATTTTTAATAGCAATGCAGGACAGACAAATTTTTAGAACTATTTCTATCCCATATTTAGACAGATGTTCTTACGTCACATGATAATGTTGAACTGTTTTCCAGTCCCTTAGTAACCAAGCAGGATGTTATACAACAGGTACTAGAAATAAATATTTTAAAATCAGCCAATCCATCTACCTCACGCCTAAGAGAGAGAAGGCCTGAGAACTAATCATGTTTATTTTAATAAACTAAGGCATTCCAGGGAAATTCCATTTGACTGGAAAAGTGCTAACTTTGTGCCAATAATAACAAAGGCCGTCAGGATGATTCAGAGCACTAATGGCTAGTTAGTCTGACGTTACTTCCAGGTAATAAAGCTGTTATAAAATTAAGAAAGAATTAAAGTACCAGAATATAATTAATATCAGTCAACCCAGTTTTGTGGCAAATAGATCTTGTAAAATAAAGTTATTGCATTGTTTCATGAGACGGACATTTGGCTGATGAAAGTAATTGTATATCTGCAGTGTATTTGTGGAGAGCAGTTGACTTAATAGCGTGTGACATTCTTATTATGAAAATTAGCACAATACAATACCAATAAAATATGTTAAATGGACTGAAAACTGAAAGATCTAACAAAGTAATAATGAATGGATACTTGTAAGATAAACTTTAGGGCTTTTGTGATTTGGAAACAAAAATAAATCATAAGTGATTTGGAAATAAGTATACACATCCATGATAACAAGATTTGTGAGATTAACAAAATTGTGAGGACTAAAGCTGAAGATAGTCATGTAGAACAATATGAATCACTCAATAAACCAAGTCAGTTCTAATTAAACATGTCTTAATACAGCCAAATGGAAAGGGATTAGAAGTGAAAGCTCCAGCAGCAGCCAAGTCTCCTCCCTGGAAAATACATGGTCTGAAGGTACGAAGGATTACAGGTGACAAACAGCTGACAATGTAGCAAAGAAAAACCCCTAATATGATCCTTGCATGTATAAATACAAAAGCAAAACAGCTTTATACAACTACATGCAACACTGGTGAAACCTGCAGCGAAACACCACACCAAGTTTCCCCTTTTAGAAAGAATGTTTTCAAAACAGAATATAAAAAAGCAGAAAAAATGATTCGAAGAAGAAAATGTCTTACAATGACCTGTTCAAAGGAAAGACCTAAAGTTCACTTGTTAACATTATTAACTAGCTTGACTTAATAAATCACAGAAAATACTGACTCCTACAGGGTTCTTTAGTGTAAACACAAAGTTCAGGTAGGAAACCAGGCATATTAAACAACAATTTATTTATAACTCAAATTACCATGGGAATTCTCAATGGAATCTTTAGTTCTTGAGGTCTTCAAGTCTGGATTCCTTTTTGAGTGTTGTAGCTCTGCATGTATTTGCATGCTTACTACTGCAGATGAACACAAAATATTCTGTGCAGAGGTAACTGGGTAATAATGACAAATTAACTGACTTAGTAGTTCCTTCTAGCTTTCCCCCCCGTTGTGGATACAGAAAATATATTTTACTCTCTCTTCTGAAGAAGTGAGCTGATAACGCTTAATTAATTTTGGAATACTTTATGTTGAGATCTGCCAGAAATCACTTAAGATTGTCAGATCCTCAGGCTTATTGTCAAAATGAGTATTCCCCTGGAAAAGATAAGAAAAAGGCTTTGTTTAAAGAAAAGGTGGGGGGAGAGAGAAGCGAAAATCCTAAGATGGATCCCATTGACATTAATATGTGATTTGTCGCTGATTTGCAGAGGCAAGGTCTGGAGCAAAGAGCTCATAACACTATGGAAATAGTTCTAATTTTTTGATTTTGGGGTTCTTAATGCCACTCACAATTTCTTCAGGAGTGACTGCTTGGCTCTGTGTATGTTGTAATAATGACAGTCAGACCTTCTGCTTTTCCAGAAATAACCATGTCATAAGCTGCTGCTTCCTTGTTTTATGTATTTACAGACATCAACAATACTATATAAAGCCTCTCCATAATTTGTTCATAAACAGTAGTTTCCCTTTTGATATATTTTTAGAGCAATTGCACTTAAACAATACTTCCTCAACTTACTGAACTTTGCTCTGCAACAGATGATCAAGAGAAATGCAAATACTGTACTGTTTAAAGGATGACAGCCAACATTTTCCACAGTACTTGTTGAACGGGTAGGGTACTGTGAAGTACAAAGAGCTGAGCGTGACTCCAAAGCGGAGCAAAGCTCACGCTTACAAACTCCGCAACTGCCCTTTCGGTTGCCCCTGAAGCAAGACTGGTGTAAATCTATCAATGTGCAAGAAACAGAAGCTAACTCATCTTTCAGTTTTCTAATAAACGGTGTCACTTTGAAGAAAACAGCTTTAAGCCTCTTTGCAAATAATTTTATCAAAGGGAGAATTGTAAGGAGTAAGATGACTCATCAAGGAAAAGCTGTGTCCGTGTGCTCCTTTCCTTCTTTGGTACAAGGTACAAGAAGAGCCGTAAACATTTGGAGAGAGTATTTTCCTAAGACTACGTTGTTGTGTGCCTTCAAGCATATTACCTTAAAATATCAGGAATATCAAACCTACCCTTTTCTGAATTTTCCAGTCTAGAGGATATAAACAGGCCCAACTTCTAGTTATTGGCTCTGCCTACTGGCGCAGAAAACCTCTCTATCAGATTCTGCCATTCCCTTCAGAAAAAAGGTGTGGCTAAGCACAGCCAGGCCTTCAAGATTTTTCATGGTCTAAAGAGCTTGACTGCTAAAGCAGCAGAGTGGACAAAAGTCAAAAAAGATTGTGGAGACATCAGGATTTTTTTTTTATTATTTTTTTTACATGGTTAAAGTACAAGCTAAATCAGTCCAAATTACAGTACTGGGCACTGTTGCATGAACAGATTTCCCCACACAGGGTGTAAAGTACACCAAGAAAAATTTATGGCGGTTTTGAAAAACAATTTTCAGCTACTTTGTATGCTACAAAAACTCTCCTGATTCTCTTCTGATCCCAGGCAGCTAATGCATCTCTTACTGTGCACAGCACTTGTGCGGGGAGAGAACCTGCTAGCATGTCCCCATAGGATGAATAGACTTGTTATGTGCAAATTTTGTTTTAAAATGCTGATTAGCCATGTAATTAGCAATCAGAATATTGAGGAGAAAAGCACTTGAGACGTCTGTAGTTTGCAATAATTATACCCGAGTTGAGAATCTGCTGTGCATTAGAATATACACAAGCACATCTCACTACATCTGAGTGAGGAAAAACCACAGCAAATTCGTCGGATACCAGACGATGCCCCAGCAGGTAAATAAAAACCCTACAATGTTGAAAAAACATTGCAATGTTAATTTTTGTGCTTTCTAACTGGAAATTATCGAGACATTGTATTTAACAACTATTTAATTTGTTTTTCAACATAGTCTTAAATTACTAAACCATTTTGAGTGGTGATTTTTAAAAGATGTTCACAAACTAAAAACAGTTATAGAAGGACATCCTCTGGATAGAAGATCCCTAAAGAACAAAGATACTGTATTAGTGGTTCAAATGGATGTCCCTTTTCCCTATGACTCAGAATTGGGCTGATTTATCCCATACTGCACCACACCACCTAGGAGGTCACACAGCTGCTAGCATTTTCAAGAGCAAAAAGAGTGATAGAGGCCATGATAAACATCACTTAGGGCAAGTATTCTATCAATTTCCATTTCCCTCTGAAGATTTAACTGAAGGTGCTGTTCTTCACTTGCAAATACACAGTGTTTCTAAATGCTGACTACAGGTAGAGACAACTTGTGGCAGCTGAATACATCCCTTCTATATAACTACCTGGGCAGATCCAGAATACCCATATGGTCAACAAAGCAAGCCAAGGTGTATACATCAGTGCAAAACAGAGTAAGGTTATGTCTGCTTTGCAGGAACAAGACATTCTTGTAGAAGTCACAGAAGTCACGGAATTGTCGGAGTTGGAAGGGACCTCTGGAGATCATTTAGTCCAACTCCCCTGCTAAAGTTGGATTGCCTAGAGCACATTACTCAGGACTGCATCCAGGCAGGTCTTGTAGATCTCCAGAGGAGGGGACTCCACAACCTCCCTGGGCAGCCTGTTCCAGGACTCTGTCACCCTCACTGTAAAGAAGTTCTTCCTCATATTTGAGTGGAACTTGCTATATTCCAGCTTGTGTCCATTGCCGCTCGTCCTGTCACTGAGAACCACTGAAAAGAAACCAGCTCCATCCTCCTTCAACCCACCTTTTAGATACTTATAAGCATTAATAAGGTCTCCCCTCAGCTTTCTCTTCTCCAGGATAAAGAGTCCCAGCTCTCTCAGCCTTTCCTCATAAGGGAGGAGCTCCAATCCCTTAACCATCTTTGTTGCCATACGCTGGACTCTCTCCAGTAGTTCCCTGTCTCTCTTCAACTTGGGAGCCCAGAACTGCATGCAGCATTCCAGTTGTGGCCTCACCAGTGCAGAGTAGAGGGGGAGAACGACCTCTCTCAACCTACTGGCCACACTCTTCCCTACACAGCCCAGGATTCCATTGGCCCTCTTGGTGACAAAGGCACATTGCTGGCTCATGGATAATTTACTATCTACCAGGACCCCCAGATTCTTCTCCTCAGAACTGCTTTCCAGCAGGTCCACCCCTAACCTACTGGTGCCTCAAATTTTTCCTCCCCGGGTGCAGGACCCTACACTTTTCCGTGTTGAACCTCATTAGGTTCTTCTCTGCCCAGCTCTCCAGCCTGTCCAGATCACACTGGATGGAAGCACAGCCCTCTGGAGTGTCAGCCACCCCTCCCAGTTTGGTATCATCAGTGAACTTTATTATATTGCAACTCCTGTTCTGCTGGCAGAACTGGAGGTCCATGCAGGTGGCATATTCTGCAGCCAGGAATCCAAAGGAGGCTACTGGAAAAGAATCAGGCACTAAAGAATAATGCTGAGAATGAAGACAGACACAAGTGGACTTTGAGATGGACAGTGGTACACAACATGAGATGAGATGGAAAATGACTGAAGCGGAGACAGGCAGGGTAGGCAAATAAACAGTAGAAGAAAAGGCACAGAAGCCTGGGAAGGGTGGAAGTGTACGGCTGTATCATGTGCAACTGAAGTCAGCAAGAGCTGACTCAAACTGGCAAAAAGTGCAGGATATACGTAAGGGTAAAAGAATGGTGATGCACAGGGTGTGTGTTGGTGCTGATTTCGCAGGAATCTGAAGCTAAGTAGCCAAGGCTTATAGTCTGAATTTGATGGAAGATGAAAAGTTGGTATAGGCAACATTTTTTCAGCTGTTAAACTTGTGAAATTCACTGCATCATAACTGAAACACATGCCTACTGCAAATGCCTCAAGCCACCACAAATTGTCTTTCAGGATCCTGCAGAGCTCTGTCATAGACATGGTCTGGATCTTAAAAGAAATCATTTTAAGAGGGCCTTGTCCTGTAAACTAACTAAGCAACTAACTCGGTAACAAATGTCTTGAGGTTTCAGCAGGAAAAACTGCTCCTTTTCCCATTGTTATCTATCCTGGCTACCCCTTCAGGACCTTTGCAAATAAATGGAGCAGTTTTGCCACGCTTACTCACAACGAATCGTTCCCATCACACGGCAGCCCACCCTGGAACATGGTGACATGGCTTGCATGAGTTAGGATTACAGAATCAAGCCTACGGAAACTAACGGATAAGCTGTTCCTATCCAGTAATCTAAAATTATTTGCTGGCCTCCAGACTCAGTTTTTATGTTCTCTCCTGACTCATGCTACCTTTCAGCCCTATATCGTAACAGATCCCACTTAATCCACCCTTCTGTGCTGTTGATCACTACTAAGTCTTCCCTATCTCTGTTGTCATGGTGTCATGCTTCAAGAAAAGTGAAGAATGCAGCCTTTGCGGCAGCCCTAAGTGAACACCACTTTTAAGGAGAATGTCCCAAATCTCATTAAAAAGAGATAAAGTCATCTGGATCCTAAGACAGTCAGTTTAAAAAAAAAAATCTACAAAACTATTTTGAAATCAATTTACTAAGAAAAGCAGAAAGGAAAACAAGTTTGCTGCCAACAAACATTCTAGCCCTTGTCATCTATTACCACATGAACAAAGCACTCAATGTCTGACTCCAATACCATCACCAATTATTATGACAACATACAGTATAATCATATTATGTTTACAATATAATACATGTGAGTATTCAATACAGCCTGGCAGGACTTCAGTCACTGCCTCTTTTATGTTTTAAAAATTAATTTTTCAAACTGAGTTTGCTGTATAACATGTTCCCTAATTACACACTTAACTGTATAGAGAACAATAAAGGATATTGAGAGTGATTTCAGGCAAACCTCTTAACATTTAGTGAGATCAACCAGTTTTATTCACACACATTGCACCCATACCAGCCCATGTAATGTCTTTATTCTACAAAGATGCCCCACCTCCTTCCCATTGACAGTAGTGGCAAGTTTTTCAGAAGTTTAAACCAAAGTAAAATCAAGACCAAAATGTTCAGGGCATAGTTTTAAAGGGCTTCTTGCCTCACCATTTATTCTACAATTGCAAATAGCTATAAAGGTAAATGGAGTCATTTAAACATCTGCTTAATTTGTGAATGACATCAGATAACAAGCTTAGAAAATGACTCAATTTGTATTTGCCAAATCGTGTGCAAAACACAAGCAGAAGGTTGCCTTGGAAAATATGAACTAAAGACATATGCTCAGACTCAACTACCTAGTTAGTAAAAAACCCCATTGTCAGCCCATAGCCAATAACTCAGTCAAATTTCTGGGTGGGCTACCTACTTTGCAGATAAATCAGGACACAGGTGCAGAGATACTTAAAATAGCAATGTGCATGCCAGCTTAAGTCTACCATACCTAAGCAACAGCACACAAATATGACTATAATGATTCTCAGGCAAGCCCGAGTTCAGAAGTAACATGGTTCACAAAGCTCTTCATCCGAGTTAATAAACCTCACTAGATTCATGGTATCATTATAAATTATTATAATACTCCAGCCTGGGTGCCTCTACACAGCATTTCACTGAGCAGCCAGTTTCAGAGACTTCTTAGCTCAGGATCATCCAATCATAAATGAAATCAATTTAGGTTTAAAAATTTAGATTTAAAAGCAGCAGTATTATCCACAGCTTTCTTTTCTCCAGACTACCTTGGTCCCTTGCTATCAAGGTTTAAATGCATTTCTATGATAAAATGTTACTTAATGAAATAACCAAATTATATTAAAAAAAAGAAGTGACATTGATAAATTGATGTAATGGGTAAAAAACTGGCTGGATGGTTGGTTTCAGAAGTTATTGGTTTATGTGCTATCCTCAGCCTGGAGGTTTATAGTAAGTGGAGTACTGCACAAGGTCCATACTGGGACCTGTTCTGTTTCACATCTATCAATGACCTGAAGGAGCCAATGAAGTGTGCTCTCACCAAGTTTCCAGGTGACACCAAACTGGGCCGACCAGTCAAATACGCTCAAGAGCAGGGCCACCAGTCAAAGGGACCTAGATAGGCTGGAGGGTTGGGCTGATATGAAATTCAACAAGGACAAATGAAAGATTTGCACTTGGGAAGGAAAAACCCCATGCAGTACAGGCCGGAGACCAACTGGCTGGGCAGCCGGGGACATTGGCAGCAACACCACGAGCCAGCAGCGTGTCCTGGCAGCAAAGGAGGACAACAACATCCTGGGCTATACTGCCAGGCACATAGCCAGTGGGTCATTAGAAGTGATTAACCCCCTTTATTCAGCACACTTTCAACCGCATTGAGAATACTGCATCATGAACACTGCAGTTTTGGGCCTCCCAGTATGAGAGAGATGTTGATAAACCACAGTGAGTTCACAGAAGCGCCACCACAATTGTCAGGGGGCTAGAGCAGAGGCTGGGTGAGGAGATCCTGAGGGAAGTGGGCTTGTTCAGCCTGTAGAAGAGGTGGCTTCGGGAGGACCCAATGGCACGTTTTCAATACTTGTGAAGAGGTTACCAAGAAGATGGAGCCAAGCTCTTCTCAGCACTGCATGGCAGAAGGATGAGACACAAAAGGACAGCCCTGGTTACATGGGGGCAGAGTCAGAGCAAGTAACAATGTCATGGATGCTTTCTTAAATGTGATGCTCGGTTTAGAAATTTTAGTGCTGGCACAGTGGCCTGAGTGGAGCTGCTTTGCAAATATCTGAAGAATGTCTGGAACCTCTTAGAGGCTTCTCTGATCACTGTTGGGAGACCCATTCTCACACTTCAGTATGATTTATACAATCTAAGATTCATGTATAAACTTAACAGGAAAATTTAGAATATATGTCCTTGTATTTCTATACCACTGGCTAAAGAGAAAACAATTGGAAGTATCAGACTGAAGGAAAACTTAGGGTAATTCCTCAGGTATCTGTCTTGGGACATACTTGTTTTCCCTTGTGACTGGCACAGAAATCAGGCCTGTAATAAGCTGTTAGTACAAAGAAAGACTGTGTTCCACACCAAAGGAGAACAGGTAACTCCGCAATAACAGAAACAAAATGAAATTAGATAAAATAAAGTGCATGGTCATACACATAGTAGTAAAAATTCCTGTGACAAGTTGGAAATAACAAATGAGGAGAAAGAAGAGGGTGTATTAGTCCATCAGAGGATGACTATGAGCAATCACTATGATGTGGCACAGATAACACTAAGATATTCTGGGTGAGATCTTGCCAGGAAAGATGGAGAAGTATTAATGTCAGGATACGAAGTGCTAATCGGAGTGAAACACTTTACATATAAGGTCTTGCCACTCATATCCAAGAAGACTTAAATTAAAATAGAGCAATTAGAGAAAAGTCTGACTTGAGCTCCCAGGCAACACAGTAATAAAAATAAGATAAATGCTAAAGGTGTAGATAAAATATCTGTTACAAAATAAAAGTCTGATCAATCTATTAAAAAGCTGACAAAATTAACTACTTTTAATATTTCCTTTACAATATCCTTCATGTGTAAATAATCACAATTTAAAATGACCAGCATTACGTACTGCTTTGTTTCTCTTAGCATATTTTTCTTCTGGATATCTCTTCTTTCCACCTTCTGTTCCAGGACTGCAGGTAGCAACAACTCTGAAATCTATTTGAACATGGATCCTCATGAATATAGATAAACTTCTGTTACTCTCTAAGAGTTACAGGAAATTTTAGCAGAAATATCAGTTGCCAAGGAGAAATGTCAGTGATTTCATCATGAAAAGAAAGGCTGTGCAATTATGAATTCGTATTGCTGGAAATGGGAATCTTATTGTCATCCTTCAGGCCAGATGACTGAAAAACCACAATTTTCCCCACTAACATCACAGACTTTGTTTCCAAGGTGGCAGTAAATGTACAGTATTCTTAAAGTCAGACATAACGGTAAGCATTACATGGCACTTTGCCTGTTCAGTTAATCCTCATGGCTCTCCTGGTAGGCAGTTTACAAACCTGCCTAAGGCCCCAAAAATATATCAACTAGGATAAGAACACAACAACATCCATCTTCCAGATGTATGTTGACCATTAGACCATGCTCCTCTTCTAGGAAGGGATCCTGGCAAATTCCAAGCTTTATGGGAAAGAGTTTGTATTTAAACATTTAAAACTTTAAAGCACTTACTGGAAGAGAGAAAAGGAAACGGAAATAGAAAAGATGAGAAATCCAAGTTAATCCAAGAAACACAATAGCAATTGATCACAGCACAGTCTGGAAGGAAAATGCAATCAATACAAAGGGGAAGAAATCAAATAAAAAAAGATACTGCTTCAGTGACTGAAGCAAAGATCCTCAAATTGCAGCTAGGGATGATTAATTTGTTCCCCCCCCCCCCCCCCCCCCCCCGTACAATGAAAACTAAAAAGCTAAGCATTAAGAAATGTCATCTACTGACAATATAAATCTTTCATACAACTGTGTAAAGGTAGCGAAATATGAGTCTGAAATTGCTATTAGAATTGCTATTCAG
>KZ505644.1:251193-275078 GCA_002844005.1 Limosa lapponica baueri
AAAAAAAAAAAAAAAATCTAACTCAAAGGTTTTAGCGAGAAGTTCAGAAGAAAATCTTGCCTTTGTGTTTCCTCATTCTGCCCTGTAATTCTCAGATTGTTCAATCTCTCGTAGGATTACCTCTGAGGGGAAATACCTGAATTCATACCCTCCTCTGTGTTCTATACTCGCTTCCTGGAATTAATATAGCTGGTATAATTAAAAAACATCATCTAGGTTACACCAAAAACTTATCTGGCCCTCTGTTAGTACAAGAGGAGGAGAAAAATGATAGTCTAATTTCTGTCCCTCTCTCCTCAGATGGGTCAATAAGACATAGGTGGGGACTTGACACCTGCCTTTCACAGGCAAGTGAGTCACTGCTAGGATTAAGAATGCAGACATTAATGTACATCTAATCCTTAAACCCCAAGGTCAAATCAAACTCTCTTTTCTCTTTCAGATATTATTAACTCTGAGAATATGAGACTTCCCCCCCCCCTTATTTTTCATTGAGTTTTAATTCAAATTTTTTTTAATATAAGCATTCCCTTAGTTCAGTTTTCTTGAGTTTCTTTTTTTTAAAAAAAGTTTTCTTAACATTTTCCCCCAGGATTTAAACTCTTCTTTCTTTCCGAGGTTTAGATGACATTATAAAATGAATACTGTTTCTTTAAAGCTGACGCAGTCAGAAGCAGCAGGCTGTCTTAGATTGCAGGCCATTTCATTTCTCATAAGCATGCTATCATTAGCTACCTTTAGGAGAATGAATTATATTGATTGATTCAAATCAAACTTGTGACCTGGTGGCAGTATTAGATGTTTGTTACAAAGCATCACCTCCTCATTAATCTTTCATTAGACAGCGTGATCCGAGAAGCCAGCAGCAGTCACACCACGCTTACTCTCTCGAGTGATGCCACCACAGAGGGCTCCCTTATTGGATCACAGCAATTACTGGCCTTACAATGCAGATTCTGAAAGCCTTATCAAATTTCCTCCTAGATATGGCAAGCTTACAAATAATCATGTGCTGTTTCTTGGGTGAGGACATCACGGAATTACACCAAAATGCAGTAAGCTCAAGTCATTTGCAATTAGACATGTGACTCTCGATTCTGAGATGATACATCTTCATTTACAGCATATGAAGTATTTTACAGAAAGCCGAAATATATAAAATTAAGGTGCCTTAAGAAGTTCCAGTCAAAGAATAGAAAACTGCCAAATCAGATTTCTTTAGGGCAGAAGTGAAGCAGAATCTCTGGTATCTGGATTGCTGCCTCTCAGTGCCATGATTTAAAGGAACTGAGTAACGACTGCAAGTAAAGAGCAGACAGTATGAGAAAGAAGCCTCTGTTCCTGAGTACCTCAGCACTGCTGGAACAGAGCCCAAAAGAGGGACACAGCTTCTTGTTTTCAGCTCAACAGCACATCACAACAAGGCTTGGGGGGCGGGAAAGTTGGGAATTGTGCAACTCTAACAATGCACCATTATTTGCATGCAAACATAAAGGTTAAAACTTTAGTGGCTCTGAGTGAAGAGTCGTCTTAATATACTGCATCAGACCTATCCTTCCAGGGATCCTCAGGCTCACAAGCACGAGGGTTCTATCACTAAGCTATTTTCTGCAGACATATAAAGGCAGCATTAAAGTCTGAACACAAGACATCCCATTAACCTCTGCAACCATTAAAATAAGAAGGCCTAGCAAAGGACAAAACAACTCTCCATTAGAAGGGAACTTAAAAACGCACACTGCGGAAATGTCACTACTTATGCAGCTTAAAAATTATTCTGGCTAAATTAGCAAGTTTTGATGAGGAATATGGAAAAGCGACACGCGCAAGTGCACACTGATGTAAGGTAACCGCCCCGCTACTGCCTCAGGCAACGTGGTGAACGCCTTCCAGTCCCACAGATGTTACACCTCCTAGAAACATCATGGCAAAACTATCAGTATGACATCATGTCCGCTATCCATATGGCTGTGAAAGGACAGGCAGCCTACGTTACGTAAAGTACCAAAACTAAGACTGACTTATTTTCCCGCATTAAAAAAGTCCCACAAAAAGATGCTTCCAGGACAGCTAGATTTAGTTGTAAGTTCATCTCATTATGGGCAGTACAGAATGTCAATGTGACACTTAATACACAAACACCACTGGTTCAGAGTTTGCAATTTGCTCTTAAAAAGATAATTTGAGCTTTAGGAAACTGAAGTGCCCCCTTTTCTTTTATGCTGTTGGCTTGGGCACTTAGTTAAGTACTTACCTCCTCTTGTGCTCAGCAGGAAACTTTGACCATTGTTCTCTCAAGTCCCTCCACCAAAGTACACATATGTGGAGAAGTAAAATGATACTACCCTAATTCACATGATATATTCCATATCTTACATGATAAAAATCAGTCCCTAGTTTCTTACGCCTGGGTTGTGATAACAGCAAAAACACAGACAAGATGAGCTGACCCAGATTTCTATGAGGCACGTTCGCTGTACAAATCTGGATCTGGTATTTGTCAGAAAAATCAGCCTTCAAGTTTCATGCTAACCTCAAAATACTTCATCATGACACGGTTCCTCAGTGACGAACATCGACTTTGAAAAGATTTAAACTGTACCATGCTGTCTTAGCTCACATGCTAGTGTTCTCTGGAGCTACCAGACAGGTTTTCGGTAAGATACAAGTATTCTGAAAAGAGATGCAAGTCTTTGGTGAAAAACTTTTCAAATGTGAACATGCCATTCTGATGCAGAAACCAAGATAAAAGAGGAAGAAAATATACAAGCACCGTCGAGAGAAAATTAAATTGAACAAGGTATTATTATACATCTTCAGTTGCACATAACATGCAAGAAAGACCAAAATTTAAATAATTATAATAGAAACCATGCATTTATCATAGCCTTCCATTGCATTTACATTACAGAATTAAACATTTTACCAACAATAGGCGAATACAACAAACACACTCCAAATTCTAACAAAACAGGTGTCGAGCCAATATGCCTTTGGCAAGATTGTAAGCCAACAAATACACTTTTTGGATGACAGTCCCGTGCCTTGACCAAATGCAGTAATAATAATGATAATATGCCTAAATACCTAATTAATATTCAAACACATGCACATGAAAAATTTTCACCAGTGCAACTGTCTTAGAAGTTACCCAGAGATTACTTCAGCCATAACTGAAAGGTAGGTATCTATGGGGCAAAAGGTAACAGCTGCGTTACACAATTGTTTTGGTTGCGGAATATATTCCAACTGAAACTGCGGAAATAATTTAGGCAGCTATATAAATATAATTTTAAGATACAGAGGTTAATAACCTTGGAAAGAATCCTTACTGACCACAAATGGCTTCTTTCCAAAAGACACCTCTGTATCACAGCATTCCACTACACGTTCCTAGAGGTGTGAATTCCAAATACTGAATTTTTAATACCAATTCCTAGAACACAGACAGGGTCAGTAGATGTTTCTAATCCAAGTTTTTATTGAAGCTAATGGACCCTGACTCACAAAATGTGATAAAAATCAAAGCACAGTGATAAAAACTGTGTGAGCCGTATCAATTAATCATATGCACCATGCCCCTATTTCAAGCGTGATGCTGACAGGCTTATTTGTTCTTTTTAACTCCTGAAAACATACACATTAAGGAATAATTATTCTATTAATTTACTGTAAGCTTTCTGTCAATAGTCTCTATATTACTACCATACCGTGAAATGTTGAATTAGGAAGGAATTATATAATGTTCTTATTATATAACACTTTTAAACTCCATATAATTAATAAGCCATCCTTAAGAAGTGGTAGATGTGTGAAAGACAAACTGGTTACATCTACAAGGACCAAGAAAGGCATATTTTAATTTTCCAATTTACCAAGCCTCAGAATTCCTTGTTCAAATTGCTGGAGATTAGTAATAAACTGTAGGTGCCATTATGATCATGGTCATACAAGCCTATTACAATGAAGCCAGAGGCAGTTTACATTTTTCAACAATGCTATTCATTTCACCCAAGAAGTCAGAAGTGGATCACTTCCAACAGCAGACAATAATGTGACATATGAAACACGTCTGACGTAACTGCCTCTTACTGGTAAACCAGTCCACATAAAGCCATTTGTGTTAGGAAAAAAAAACCACCAAACCCAAGAAAGAATAAAAAGACCACCAGAATAGCAGAATACTATTGACAAGCTATACAGCTCCACAATTCTTGACTAAATTGCAAGCAGCGAGATGTATTTCTAAGCGCCATCCTGATCCAAACAGAGCTTATAGTTCCAGCAATGTTCTTTCCACAGTTCAGTGGCAAAATGAAACCCTGCCCACGGACCAATGTGCAAATCTGCTTCAAGTCTCTTACTGCAAGATGTTACAAGACTTCATGTGTGGAATATTTTTCAGTTTGGGACATGTGAAGCAGGGAATGTTGATCTTCAGATCTGGAAGCTTCCTGCACAGGGAGGCCTTGAAAATAAAGAAATAATAGCTGCATTTTAGCAAATGAAATAAGAGTATACCGCCATGCTTCCCTCAGGCTCTTGCTTGCTTGGCTGGAAAACTGAGATAAAATGGAGCAGTTCATCTGCTTCTCAACATGATGATGAGAATTCTTTTCATTCAAAGATAAAGTTTTGCATTTGAAAAATTGTATTTTCTGACCACAAAAAATCCCTACCAGAATCCTCATTTCACCAGTCATAATTCCATACATTTCACCAACTATAACTTCCTTTGACTTTCATTATTCCTTCTCCACAAACCACAAGCTCCTGTTTTTCTGTTCTAACTGGGGGCTTCTCACTTGCTTTGCTTGGCCACCTAGAAATGCTCTAAGGGGCTAAGATACATGAAGTAACGTCAAATAAACTTAACAGAAACTAGATCTTTCATACATAATCACAATCAGTTGGAAATTTCAAAATGATACTGAGGACATTCCTTGAAGTTTTGGAATAAACAGTATGGCTTCATTAAAAATTAAGGTGCTGTAGTCAGAGAAACATTAATGTCTTGAGTGTTAGACTTGACTTTGCTCAGCCAGTATCACTGATATCATTCTGTTGAATTAATAAATATGGCTGAATACATTTTCTTAATTTTGTCAGGGGCCTGGAAGCAAGCTTATTGCAACAAGGAAAGCTTTTGGAAAGCCTGTGTAACAATAACCTTCCCGATACATACAGTGGAAAGGGCAGAAAGCAGAAAGTGTGATAAAAACCACTGGATATGGACTTAGAGAAAGACCTGAATCTATGCTTGCATAAGGATGACAAATCCTTGCATGAAGGAGACTGTGATTTGTTTCTTATTTGATAGAGTGAATTAAATCTCACAACTGCAATACAAAACTCGAGCAAGCATTCTAATACAATTCTTGCAATTGATTTATGCAGGACTTTTACTTACAGACTTTGATCCTGCCCTCTTCATGTACTTCAGAGAAATACCCTGGTTTTCAGCTCCTTTGAGAAAAATCCAAACTCTCAAAGGCCCAGACCAGAAATGAAACAGGGAGGGAAAATTAACTTGCCTGACAAAACTACCATTTACTGACAGTTCTCATCAGATTAATACAGAAATCGGGTTCCTAGTATTATCCAGCCTGCTCACTGGCTCTTTTAATCTTATATATGTGATGCAATACTTAAGTGTGGTAAAGAATTAAATCCTTAAACCCTGATATAGCAGGGCATTTAAGCAAGTAATCCCAATGATATAAGCAACTAAATATAAGATGTGACTTCCATGAAGACAGTCACGCTATGAGAAGCTTAGAAAAGGTTTCTACAGCTAACTTTCAAATATATAGGATTAGAGGAGGAGAAAGAATAACCTAGATAAGGCAAAACTATGGCAAATTAAAAAAAAAAAAAGGTTAAATAAGGCAAAGTAGTTTATAAGAATCTATTTAATACGTATATTCACCTATGAAAAAACTAAAACATATCTGTAAGAGCAGTCGCAACTATAAATGGTATTAACAGAGCAAGGCCTGGTTTAAAATAATACCCACATTGAATCTTATATGGTGAAGCACTGTGCTGAAGCCAGAGTAACTGGGGATAATGGGACCTGATTAAGTCATAGATGGGTAATTTTTCCACAGATTACTTAGACTTCAACAGAGGAAATAACTCACCAGTACTAAAGGATGATAAAACAGATGTTTGTACTGTAGACATCAACAGTCATCTGGAATCTAGACTGTTTAGTTTAGAACAGTTGCTGTAAGAATTATTAGTAGTGAGAGGAAATACTGTGAAGAAGTTTACAAAATCTAACATATATCTCATTCCAAAAACACTTTTGAAACAAAATTAACTTCACCAAGTTTAATGCCCAAAACCAACCAAAATAATTCACAACACTACCGCTGAATAATTACAATTTTGCTGATCTTGCCATAAAATCATGCAATTTCACTAACTCTGTACTATTTCAAGATCAGAAATAAGTATTCTGCATGTTTGTATACATTAGTTAGCACATATTTTCTAGACACCCGTATCAGTAATAATAGTAACATCTTTCTAAAAGATTTGCAAGCATGGATGAACCTTGTTTACGTACAGACTGCATAACAAAACATGAAACTAGATGCATTTTGTGGGGGGTTTGGATTTTACCAAGAGCTTCTGGCACAGCCAAACTCCCTCCTATGCTGCCATTCCAGATCACAGACTTGAGAAAAACAAAACACATTCTCATTTACTTTTAAGTCTGTGGCATACCATATCTAGCATGGAATTTCTCTGTAAGCAAAACTTACTTAGGTAAAGCATTATTTACTAATCAAGAGTTTGGTAATACATGAAGCAATTCAAATACCTCCTATACAATCAACAGTGTACTTTCCAAGTACTGTAGAATGCATATTCTTCAGAGATTAAGAATTACCTACCACAGTGAGTCACACAAAATCCCAATACTTGGTTTCTTTCCAAACAGTCTTACTAGAACAGAGATTGGAAAGTAAAGATTTATTGTAAATGACTGCTGGTTTTGTAATATGTTTTCCAATTCTAATAATCAATCAGTTGTATAAAGGTTTAATTTGCATGTGACAGTGCGGGGCAACATCCACTAGAAGAAAATTTAAATACTCTCTCTGTGCCAGATAGGTTTTAATAACTTTCATTGGTTTCTTTTTCTGCATGATAGAATTCTTCATTAGAAAGTCATACAGAAAACAGTAAACTAGACAAATTAATCTAATTTACAACCAATAAAAAAGTTTAAAATAGAAAATCCATTGGAACAGCAGTAAATTATAGTTAGATATTAATGGTATTTTTATACGTATTCATACATATGGATAAAATAAATTACTTGTTACCAAACTGTATGACTGGTGCTCATCTAGAACACCAGCTTGGTAAAGAATGTATATGAATACAGTGGTTTGTATACCAAGGTATACTAATATATATGTACATTGAAATGTAGTAGTTAGAATCTGGAATTTGTACCCAACCTATCTTAAATACAAGTATCGTATTTACCATATGGAACAGAGCATCTGATCCTATTCTAACAACAGTACTCCCACTGATATCCCCCTGTCATATGGAGAGTCACTTCCATATATACATTAAAACAACGCTAGCCATATTTTATGCATTAAAAAAAACACAAATAACTTGTTATGCAAAATACAGTGAGTTTGACATTACTTTGTGAAAAACCTGGCAGAAGAGTTAAGGTTATAGATTAGTATAGGCACACAGGATGTGTTACTCTGGATGGTTATCCTGAACAGTTCTGTATGTATTGTGAAATGTACTTGATTAATTAAGTAATTATCCTTATAATTATGAATAATGTATATGGAAATGCATTAAGAAAAACATTTACATTCGAAACTGATAACATCAAATAGAATTGCCTGATTTCATGTGAAAAACTCACATTATCAGGTAAAAGAGATGGCTATTTCAACAGTGACAGAAAATGGAAATGCAGAACTGTACTGAGCCCTTCCATGAACAGTCCCGCCCATCTGGGAGGAAGAGTTATCTATGCAGAATTAATAATTGAGCGCAATGTCTGCTCAGCATTCACAGCAACGAAAGAACAGGCACCGCACATCCAATACAGGGAACAAACGAGGATCCAGAAATCCTATTTTTCCAGGGCACAGTTATATTCTTCTTATACCAGTGGGGCCTCCTGGTGCATGCAGCCAAGAGGTAAACTAAGATTCACGAAGGCGGCAGTGGATATAGATGTGCAGCTATGAAGGGAAGAGAAAGGTCACTTTAACATGGGAAACTAATGGAAATTCCGCATACCTCTAGCTCCCAGAAGAGCATTCTTATAAAGCAGAACTGCTGTCCTCATTTGAACAATTGTTTTGGTGGTTGTTCATATTGGTCTTAGATTGGCTATTCACTAAACATATTGTGTCGCAGTCAAGTGATTTTTGACTATGCAGTTTTACTTAATGTAAAATTTTTTTAGCCACTAAGTATCTTTAGATATTTAGATGATATTTAGACTAGAAAACTTCAGATCATGTAGTATTCTAGCAACACATTTTCTGCTACCATGAACAGCAATGTTCTAATTCTTACCTGTTGAGAATGAGTGAATTTAAGGATTTAACTAAACCGTTTATGAATTTTAGTTAAACACTGAAGGTTAATTCAATGTGACCCATTCCACTTCTATATTCTATACTGCTTGCTATGTCACTTCTGTACCAAAAAATATCTACATAGCTAGATATAGTTGATCTACATGTGACTAAATCTGCATATGTATAAAAATAATTCTGTAATACAATATTTGAAAGTGCGACTGACATACTATTATTTTCACGTAAGATCTGTTCACACTGGTATATTGTTTTTTTCATAAGAAAAAGAACTTCCATACTCCTTGAGTTTGAGTGGCTTTTTATCTTAGACCAACAGAAACAATAAAATCAAATAAAAAGAGAAGCGTCTCCAAGAGCTGTCCTCATAAAGGAAAAAATTATGTTAACTCACAGTAATTAAAAATGCAGTCATTACATTGGCTGCAGTATAATCTAGACATGCCTGCTCTAGCTTGAGAATAACTTGCTGGGATACTTGTAGCGATCTAGGTGGGGCAGCACAGAGCTCAGCAATGGGCAGCAAAATGATCTACTTCAGGCAGTCAGAAGCTCGATGGAACTGAAAGCTTTACAATAGCAATAAAGTTGGCAATTCTCACACAAGATTTGCTCATCAAATTTATAACTATGCCTCCTTATAGTCTTCAGTTCAGACTATATGCTTGTCTGGTAAGTGCCCTCACTTACAGGAATTAGTACTTTCATTCTTCAAAAGGCCCATACATGAATGAGACTGGCATGTCAGATCAACTATTACTTTTTGATCTAAGAGCCACTCCTGCAGGCTTCTTTGAAATTTGATACTAGATTCGGTTTTGCTGTAATCTTAGCTCAAATTGCAAGTTAAATATTGACCTTCATTTAAGTCCTATCTATACATTACCAAAAACTCCCTAGCTTGATACGGCACCGGGAAATTAAAGACAGGTAAAATTAAAAGACAGGTAAATGTCAATTTACACGACCCATCAGTTGCTCACACCGCCACTTCATAGTGTGGGTACTTGCTTCCAATGCTTATATGCTACTAGTGTTTCACAGATGTTCACAACTACTTCCATGTCTCCAGAACAAACAATCCACTAATCATTCAGAGAGCAGCAAAATACACTGTAATAAAACAGTGCAGGGAATATGCACCTGAATTCACCCTAGTACCCAAAAATGAGCGCATTTCTTCTACGGACACATAACCTCACACATCACTTTGCATCGTGCTCCCTGTTTAGGCTAACTCGAGGCCATGAGTTACACAGCAGATAAAAAAAAAGCCCATTGTCTGGAGACAAATTCTCAGTGGCTGTCATTATCCACATCAACTCAGATTCATCGCTGATCTTATGCCAGCAGTGGTACAGGGATGTGAGTGAGTTGGCTTGCACCTTCCTCAGTGAGAGTCAGCGTCGTGTATAACCTTCAGCACAACTCCGGGCATTTCTCCAGATTCCCCAGTCTGTGCTCCCAATGTAGTCCTTATAAATTATTACAAAGAAGTTGGCTACCTGTACACAAAAAGCATTCTGACTGCTCCCTCCCCTCGAATGGCTTCTGTGCTCAGACTGTGTACAGGGGCCAGGAACGCGGAGGCAGGATGCTGTAGTGGCTATAAGGAGAAGAGACAGAGAACCAGTGCACAGGGAGGAAGACAGGACCTTTTTGCTCTCTTGTCCCCTGATATCTGCACATGGGGTAAGGCAGACCAAAAAATGACTCCTAAATGTAGAATCAGTACACGATCATGCTGACATGTTAGTAAAGAAAAATAACTTCCTTTTTTTTTTTTCCTGTTACAGCTATTGCCCATTTCTTTTTTCTCAGGTAGGAAAAGAGACTTCAATCAAAAAAAAACCAGTAATACCTAAGATTAAAGAAGTTCCATCAGAAAATTTTCCTTCTAAAAACTTAATGTGTGAGTAGAGATGACACTACGATACTCTAAGATGTGCTTTGTTCTCTAATTGACTCATGAAGAAATAAAGCAACGTTACTGCACAGAACAAAAATATGCTCTACAATCTGCTTCAATACATTCCTTTTCCTAGTCTTGAAGACAACAGCAACATTAATCAAAGAGACAAGTATTGCTACTACAGAGAAAGTAGCCCATCCCCTCAAAGAGATATACATTCATATTTAAAAAGCAATATCTGTATATAATTCTCAAAGACAGCAATAGACATTTCCATTGTGAGGAACACCATGTGGCCAGAGATGTGTACTGTGTAGAAGGGAAAAACAGTTACTAACCTTTTCATATCTTGTTCTCAGAACAGATACATCTCTTCCACTCTTGGTTGAGGCATCTCCTGGGCACTAGAGCCAGATTTTTCTTAGCAATGAGTGGGATGAGCACTTTTGTGTGCTTTTGACCAGAGTAGATACCACTCTGACTTGTTCTGCACTCCATCATGTGAAATTACTGATGGATGCACATTGTGAAATAGAAGAAAAGGCAGAACACACGTCAAAGAGAGCAGGCAATTCTAAAAAAGGAAAATTAATGTTTTGCTTGTGTTTATAATTCTTCTTTATATGACCTTCAAAATGTACTTCATAGATCATGAGAATCACAGTCTATTTGGAAGACATGAACAATATTACCAAATCTGCATCAGGCCTCAAAGTGACAAAGCACTTTGCAATGATACAAATGAGTGACCAAGTAATTAGTTTGCAGAACTACAAAAAAAAACCCTTGACTTCCCTACTATATTGTGTGCGCTATTTCAAAATCATAAAATAATCTACATACTATAACAGTAAGGTAATCTGAAAAAAACTTACAAGCAGCTGACACTTTAGCTCCTCAGTAAGGTAACAGTACGTAGCAAATACCTGTTAGAAATTATCTATGGAGAGGCAGGTAGACATTTTATTTTTTCTATACATGGAATAAAGAGGATAATGCCAAGGCTTCAGTTTAAGAGTAAGACAGAGGGTTAGACAAACATATACCTGTGAAGCTCAGGAATGAAAATGGAAGATAAATAATATCAATGAAGTGAAACTCAATACTTCCTTTTGTCAAAAATTTGGATAAAACCTCAGAAGTCTTTTCCCTTGTGGAAAGAGACAGTAAAAGGCCCTGGTACCAGTGATAAGTACATTAGTTTGGAGTTATTAAGAGTTAATGAGGTATTCCATGGTAATCAGACCACTGCCAAATAGCCTTGACCTCACCTAGCACTAGGGACTGAAGACGAGCCACCTTGAAGCACTGAAACATCTGCAACACTCTAGCAACCATCAACATCATCTGATGTAGGAAAAGACTACTTCAGGATTTCATCCTGTGACGACGAGAAAATACTATGAGCAGACTACATGATGGTAAATTTTCTAAACTCTACCTTGTAAAACATGTGCTCACATATAGAAGATAACCCTGCACAAATGAGAAACAGAGCTGACTACAATCCTTGCAGATGATGGAAGAGATGACGCATATTTCAAAAAATTAGTAGAGCAGGACCATCTATAGAAAGAAACAGCTACAACCCAGACCAATTCACAGCAAAGACGACTACTGCTATAAGTTCCAGGGACCTGTCTCTGGCTCTATGGCCTTTTATTCTCTGTGGAAATAGATTTCTGAGACATAATCTGGATGAGCAGTCTGTAAGAGCAGTTCACAAACCGGGAATTGTGCATCTGGGAGGAAAACAAAGGAGTAGCAAGCATCAGTCTCCAGCAGAAGCTACTCAAAGCAGCAGCTATTCTGCTTTTTAAGTCATTTAGGGCTTGGCTCAGCAAGTTGATTGCAACGCTGAGCTTCTGTGAAGCAGTTAATAGCTACTGGGGGGAGCTGCTGAAAGTGTTCCTGGGGTGAGGAGAAGAGCATGAAGCTTCCTTATGAAGTAGCAGTGAAAGATGTGATCTTTCTCACTGACACTGAGTAAGGAATAACAACCAAAGCCACCATTTTGACATCTTCCTTTCCCTGAAGATATGGTGTCAATATAGTTCATATTGTGGGGCTGGAGTGGCAGAACTGCAGCGCCCAGCAGCCACCCTTGTCCTGTAGCAGGGAGAGGTACCTGTAACGGCAATTCTCCAGAGCACAATCTAGAATAACCTCCAATCTGTTATCTTATCTTGTTCTGTTCCCCTACCTCAAGAAAATACGTAGCCGGCTGAGAGGAAGGCAAAGAAAACATGTGAGAACTGCTCCTGGATCTACCTCATGCAGTGTTGCCTTAGCTGTGGGTATAAGCAGTTTATTGGCATAGGTGAGGTTATATGGAGAGGAGTAAAAATAGGATGGTGTTTGCCAGTCTGATGTTGCTTCTAACATCAGTAGAATTTACAACACCAATGAGGGTGCCTGCCTCAAAGAAAAATGACACTAGAGGTTTCCAGCCTACACTTCGATCTGTAGTGGCACTGGAATCAAAGGAGGGAAAGGAATACCCAGGTAAGAACACTAAACATGCTAAAGCTCTCAGTAGTGGGAAGAATACTTTGATACATAACAAAGGAGACAATGGAAATATGGAAAAAATTTTCATCCATAGAACAAATGCTGTGACATAATTCTCTAGCAGGGGTGACAACAGAAAGGTCCTAGAGATTAACAAAAAGGGAGGTGGATGGGTAGATGTATAGAGTTTCAAGCAATTTTGTGACGTCATTGTGTCTGGCTGTAATGAAGGACAACAGGACCAGTCTTGTTTGTGGAAAGCATCAAGCCTTGGCTCTTTCTTATTCCCCAATGTAAAGGTCAGACGCTTTTATCTAAGATATCACAATATAATTTCCTGTCTTGATACTTTTTAGTGATCCTTCAGCTACTGCTCTGGGAGTCTTACAAAAATGCCTCGAAGACAGAACAAATCTTCTCTTATCCAAAGACAAGACATGTATCTTCAACCTTACAGAGGAGAGTTAAATAGCACTAAAGCAGCACTCTTGAGAGAAACAGGCTTGCTCAGCCTTAAGAAGAGAAGGTCATGAGGAATCCTACTGCTGTCTTCCATGACGTAATAGAAGGCTGTAGACAATAGATAAAGTCAAACTCTTTTCAAAAATACACAGTGAAAGGACTGCATTAGATGAGGCAATGGACACAAGTTGCAACAAGGGAAACTTTGATTAGCTATTAAGAAATTATTCACCATGAAGGCAGTCAAACCTTGGAACAAGTTACTAAAAGAAGATGTAGAATTTCCATCCTTGGAAATACTCAAAACTTGACTGGACAAGGCTTTGGGCAAAGGCCAAAAAAAGTAGACGGTGCTTTCAGCAGTAGTTTGAATTAGGTAAACTCCAGAGATCGCTTCTGACCTATATAACCCTGTGATTCTTGACCAGGCATTCCTCTTGTCAGAAACAGAAGACAGGACAAAGATTCAAGAAAACAATCCTGTTAGTGTATCTCTGGTTACTTTTTAAGCCTGTTCTTAAACAGCCATGTGCTATGTTTACCCCCACTCTGTTGTCCTGTGGCAAACCTGGAAGAGAGGTGTAGGGGCTGCTGCCATGGAAGCCTTGGAATTCTTGTGGTGTGAGGGGCAAAGCAGAAATTACGGTCCACGGTAATATAAAGAAATTAGAGACTAACTTAATGAAGAAAAGTATTCCCTCAAACCTACCTATTTAATACCATGCTATTTGCATTACAGACAGTTGTTCAAGGAATGTAAGAGCATCAATTCTCATCCACATCAAAGCTCTACATGAGAAAAGTGCCTATCCTGTCCTGATGCTACTAATTTTTCCATCTCTGATGTCCAAGATACACACATACCAAGCACGGAAGACGTGTGCTATCTGTGGAAGAATTTCTCTTCCCAAAACACTTGTGCTACTATTACAGTCCAGTATCTTTACAGCAAAGCTGAATTATATCAGGGCACACAGAAAGTTTTCACCTTTGTCCAATGTTTTATGACATCTATGTACAAGAAGTGATAGACATTTTCTCCTAAAATTAGAAATAGCACTGTAGCCTGAGTACTTCCCACAAATTTCACAGCTAAGAAAGGAAGGCTGTTAGTTACTGCTTTACTTTTCTGTAGTTCATTATTTCTGGGAAGTTTTGAATTTATTTTTTAAATAAGCAGTGTTCCTTTACTCCAGTGCTGCAGGGCATTTCTTGATAATCGGGAGGAAGTGGGAGAAATGAGTGTTACTTTCAGCAACAGCTGAGTCACAGTTACATTTCTCTATGCAACACCCTGCCCTTTGTGCCCTTCTGCTTACAGGCTGCAGCAACCTTCAGCTCTCTGCAAGTTGAAAGTCATGTTCAAAAACCAAACAATGAAATCAGCAACTTTTGTAACATGTCACACGGATCTGTGAGCATGATTTTGGGAAAGTTACAAGTTTAGAAAATGTTTCTCCTACTATTCCTATTATGGGGTAGGAAAATTTTTACATGGTTTATTTGCAGTACTGTATAGGATTGGGGGTTTCATACAAAAAATTAAAGTGAGATATTATTGTTACTCAGGGGAAACTGAGTAACAGTGACAATGGCCACTAATGGTCCCCCATTATGTGTGGCTGCATATTAGGAACTCCAGAGAATTAATCAACACATGTTTATTATGTCATATGGTGATCAACTAATTGAAGTCAATGGAGAGACTTGTGCTGCTTTTGATAGCGTTTGGATCAAATAAGCCATGATGCAAAAACAACCCAACCCCAAACCAGCTGATATTGAACCCTTGGGTACATGATAAATAAGGATGACTGAAGTTCCCAAACTGACACATTGCCTGTGAATAGTCAGATTCCAAGACCTCTGCACATTCCCAAATACAGTCAACCGCCAGTAAATGGGGCAGCTGTTTCAGCTTCATAATGGTTAGAGTTTATATACCCAGGCTTCACAAACAATGCTAAAAACCCTTGTCACTGTTAGAGACCTGAATATATTAGTGCATCTGCTAATGCCTACGGCTTATTCACCAACAAAGTGATGTTATTTAAGATACTCTTGTCCTTCTGCAAGGGGTTAACATCACCATGCACAGGAAAAAAAAATGTATGAGCAAACCTAAACAAAAAGCAGCCTCAACTGTTTCCTAAATGAATATATCCTTTGTGTAGCTGAACCATATTGACAAAGCTACAAAAGCACGTAAATGCCTAACCACATTTTTGTATTACATGTTACATACCTATAGTTCAGGGCATAGGGTCAAGTTATTATTACACTTTTATGGCCAGTTTACGTTCTTACCAAAATTATCTTAATTGAACAGTATAAGCATATTGTACAGCATGTTCTCTGCCTGTATCCTCTTCTAAACCAGTATTTCCCAGTTTCAGAAATTTTAAAGATAAGTTTATAATATGCAATATGAGCTTATACATTGTCTCAGCTGTAGTTCCAACATGAACTCAACTAACCGCAGCAGCACTGTGCCACATCAAAGACCCAAACTGGACACTATGCCATGACGTGTGGCTCCCACGACCTCGTTCAGAACTTGGGTATCTCTGTATGTGCCCAACTAGATGGCATAGACATCCACAGTGTATTTCCATAAAGGACCCACCTGATCTCTGTCAAGTTGGTTCCAATCTGTACCCATCTGTACACAGGGAAGCACTACGTATAACTCATACTCTGTATTATCAGAACACCAATTATCAGAAAGTGAACTAATATCCAACATCCTAAAATGGAGTTTTTCAGAAAGTAGATACAAGCAGGAAGGACGTACTGTCCTATTTGAAGGTTATGCAATACTTCACTAGCACAATTGTCAGTGTAACTTGCAAAAACTCAGGTCATCCCCAGCATCAGATGTTTTAAGACTTCTTCACAAACCATTAAGCTTTGAAGAAAAGGTATCCGAAGCTACCCAAAAGGAGGACATAAGTGGCTTTCAGCATGTTCTCTACATATTGTATCATACAATGAAAACAAAAGGAGACTGCAACGAAAGGATAAAAAACATTTCCTCCTCTGTGCAACTGCTCTCCTTTAATTTACTGCATTCTGTTATAAAATGATAATCCAATTTTTTGAGAAATAAATGTTTTCTATAAATCTAAGTATTTAACAAAACCAGGCAAAGACCATTAGAGACTCATCTTCCCTATCAGATTAACAGCAAAACTCCTGTTTTGCTGAATCATAACTCTACAACAGATTAAAGGGACAGTTTATAGTAATTAATTGTCCAGACTGTAAGTCTCATTTTTAATAAGAGTATCATCACAATAAAATCTTTGTTAGAAATGTTAGAGCACTATAATAAACCAGAAACTGTCAAGCTCATCTTTGAGAAACATTAAGTGGGGTGTTGGGGGGGAATAAAACCAACTCCAAGTAACTTCCCTTGCTCCTGTTATGAGAAATAATATAAATCAACTCCTACAGCACTATGCATTCCAATACCAGACCTATGTCTATGGGTGCAGCTAAGCCACTCTTGTATGGAAAGTGCTCAAAACAGCACTGTCCCACCACTTTCTTGGCCTTGTGAAGCACGTTCATGAGGGGAGAAGAAACTGTAAGACTGGGGACATACACTACCTCCACTGTCAGTCTCGGACAGTGGTTTACAGGAAGAGAATGAACAGCACAGGAGAAGTTTTACAACAACAAGGTACCCCCAAATCAGTGCAACTGTATGTTGTAAATAGAGTTAAACAATGCCAAAGTGTTTTTTGATACTAGATTCTTCGTTAGACACGGTCAAATACCGGCTGATAGCCTCTCTTGTGCTCAGTGAGAACAGATACGGAAATTGAGATTTAACCTAGTCTTTAAAATGATTGCTGGAATTTATTTTAAAAGACAACTTATTTGCTTTCGCTCGACATGATTTATTTTCTTTTATGCAGATGGTCATTCTATTTTGTATCCAGATTTTCATTGCAGCACTTAATATTGTACAAGATTGCTATTTGTAACTGGATAAGAATCTGCAAAGTAACAATTAGAATACACATTTCCTCATTGCAAAATCAGAAATACTGATTAAAAAAATGTGTCACCTTGTTTTATGGTTCAAATGTACTATAAAAAAGTTCCCAAGAAACATCTGGTTTGTATTCACACCAGTTTGGTTTAAATACGTATGTCAACAGATAATCCTCATATTCCAAGTCTGAGTGAAAACAGACCTTTGCAGCAAATTCAGCCTCACCCTAATTCCTTCTGAAATAAGTGATAATTTCTACTTTATTAGGTGCAGAATATTACCCACTGGTGATAAAACTCTCGAAGAACTTAAAAATCTTACCTTTTAATAATAAATTCTTAGCTCATCCCATTATCACTGATCTCAGTGACACAGGAACATATTCTAAGGGATCATTAAATAAACAAGCATATGCCTTTTTAGATTTGAAATTATATTTTTTCAAAGAAGTGACAACAAGCATAAAAATTAATCATAATAACCTTTATTACAGATGTACTCATTTTCAAGAGCTGAAGACTGTTTCTTCTCAGTGCTAAATAACTTAGCCTTTCAGCAGAAGAGCAATCACAAAGCAACAAAACTCTACAGCAGTTATGAAGTAGCAAAAACCTGGATTTCTTCATCTGCATTTTCAAGCCCTTACAAAGATTGCACTAAAGTCGGCTTAGCTGCCCAGGAGGCGGGCAGAATGCTACACAGTAATCACAGTTATTAAAAGCAATCCGAATTACAAAAGTTAAAGCAAAACCAGTCTCATTTTTAAGTACTGTGTTTAGTATAGCACAAAGATTAAAAATCATTATTTTTTCCGGATTACAAAGGGCTTTAGGACATAAGCTACCATGACAAATTATTGTGATTCATTTTTCTAAAATGTGAATAAAGCAATGATAGATTAGGTGAAAATAAAAATAAATTCTCAGTAGAGTCTTGAATAACATTCAAGCAGTATGCAACTCAGTCCTTAAAAAACATTTCATTATTTATAACATAAATCAAATTAAAAAGCTTAAAAAAAAACCCAACTTAGAATTAGGCATGTTGTATCATTTAAATGCATTTTCAAAAATAAGTTAGTGATTTTACTGCGAGGAGGGAGGAACCAAGCTTTTGTGGGATATCGCTCAGTTCCAGAAAGTATGCAAAGTTAGAAAGACTAGAAAACCTTGCTTACAACAACAAAGATATAAGAAGTTATCCGAGTTCAAACACAAATCAATGACCAGAAATACAATTTACATACCTGGTACTGGGGGGAAAAGGAGCAGACTACAAACAAAATCATGAAATTATCTTAAAAGCAGTTACCGAATGGGAATGAAACAAATTTTTAAGGGATCTTCACTTTTAACATTGTGTATGTTGTGTGTTTTAGCAGACAAGCCGGTGGGTTTTGGTCATACATCAATCCATATGAAGAAAGGAAGCCAATAGCAAGAAAACTCTCCCATCCAAGAACCTACACACCCAACCCTGCATCACTTCAGTTAGTGAGAACTGCCACTGAGCTCAGCAGGGACAGGACCACCTGGAAATCAGCTTTATCCTATTTGCATTACTTTTAAATGTGGGGCAGAAAGAAGACACCATCTCAGAATCATTCAATAAAAAAAAAAATTAGATTTAAACATGCAGAAAAGTCAAAGAAATGAAAGATTAAATTCTCACAAAGCAACAATTCTCTCCTCTAGTGTAAGTTGTAGGGTGCGTTCCGGCTGATAATGTTTAAATATATTGCCTCGACATGTGCTCATGCACGGTTTTGCTTCAACCGAATGAGTAATAAAGGACTTCTAAGTATTGTGCTCACCTAAGATAAATGTTCCACAGCACACAGTGCCCTGTTGTTTATGGAAGTTTCAAAATGGTAGTCATGATCTACTGAGTCCATATTCAACTTCTCACATTTAGTAAGGCATTCCAAAGCAAAAGACAAGTTCCAAAGAATCTAAGCAGTCATAAAAACAGGAGCCCTTGGGGAAAATAATGGGTTTTTTTAACTTTTTAAAACTTCTTTACACAACTGTTCCTGCTTTGCAAAATATATTTCGCATTGTGATTTACAGTATACTACAGTTGTTTCTTTGCAAATTTAATAAAGTTATCAAATTATTATTTTTTAATAACAGCTGAAAACCAGAGTTCCAGAACGCTGGCAGTCCTAAATAAAGGCAAGTATCATGCACAAGCAAACAAAAAAAAGAATCAGTGGATATGGCAGAAGTGCCAGGAAGTTTTGGAAGAAACAAACAGAATAGAACAAAAGTTTCAAAGAGTCTGAACTGCATCAAAAAGATTTATGTGAAACATTTCGACTCTACAGTCTTGGAAACTTTGATTTGGGGGTGGGAAGGGAGGCGAAGGCAGGAAGGATTAGAAGGGAGAACACAGCAATAGGGCTTAATCTATTTCTGAACTTTGTGAGTCACATCTAATGTAAACTTTCAAGTTGCACTGGTGGTAAACAGCGGTAGCAACAACAAAAAGTTCATAAATTCTGTAATTCATTGTGTCATGATAAACACTACCAGGTAACAATCCTGCAGTGACCCCGTGAATGGACTAGATGACAAAATGTCAATTAGAAATGAACAGATTTATGAAACAGTTTAATGTTAAATGAAAAGCTATGATAACCTTATGATATGAATTAAAGTTTATGATAAATTCACAGGTAACTATCACAAAATTTGTTACATCTGAATGCTGTGAAATCTTACCAGGATTTGAGGACAGAAATAAAAGAGAGACTTTTTTTTTATATATAAGTTATTGAAATTTTCAGTAATGTAACAAATGTCACAAATGGAATAAATTGACTTTTGATACTATTAGACTACAGCAGATTTCATGAATACCAGTATTGCTTCAGTTAATACAGATGCTGCAATAACTGTTCTGCAGAAAGTAGGAAAAGGTCAAAAGAAACAGGTAAGGCCTTTAATGTGCAATTTCTACTTGTCTTAGGTATTCACGTGATAAACAGTCTTAATGTTATGCTCACTATGTTGCTATGAGGTACAAAATGTATGATCTCTATTTCTCAAAAAGCATTAAATGACTTACCTAAAGCAGCCTGTGGTAGACTGCATATTTCCTAAGTTTCTTGCTCACATCTTAACTACTCTTTTCTACCTGAAAATAAAAATGCTCAGGATCACTGATAATTCTGCTTTCACTTGCTCAGAGAAAGGAAGTTATTACCTAAGGAATCAAACAATATAATTTTGTTTCTCAAAAAGACATGAATTGTTGACTTTGGCGCTTCTAGAAAAACAGGAGATACCCACGAAGCAGAAAGCTACAGGATACTGACTTAATGCCTACGCTTGATCAAGGAGTGTTCAGAAGTAACAGCAGAACTGTACACACTAAGGGATTTGTAAACTTTTTTTAAACATTAATTTTCTCATATACCTTCATCATCCAGACTATACTCACTTCTACAAAAACTTTTATCATGTCCCTTCTTGAATCTCATCCTCCCTCATTAGATTCACAACCACAATGTAATAAATAGCTTTAAGGGTAACTGCCATCCTCCACCTTGCATAACCTAACGATCTAATGAGAAAATGGTATTTCAAATACATTTCAAATGTATCATGTTTTCTCTAGAATGAAAAAGCCAGACTGCAAGAACTGACTTGACATTCAGCTCTGGTTCATACCGAGAGGAAATCCTTATGACTGTAAAGGAGAAAAAGTAGGACATTTAAGTCACAGATATACCTCCTATTTACCTTTTTGGAGAGCTCCCACATAAAAAGGAAGACAGCCACAAATCAGAAGTGTAACCCAGCCAAATCTTCTCCATAGCCACAGGAAAGGTGCAATTATAATTTAGCAACAAAACAGCAACTCCTCCAGGCAGAACTAAATCACAAACATCATATTGAGAAACAAAAATCACTCCTCCTTTCCCTCTACCCCCAGGCTCATAATTAAAGGAAACTCAAAAGAGATCCTCTTTATTTCTATTGCTTGAAAACAAAGAGCCCTGTTGAGTCAGAGAATACATATCTCTTTCTTAACTTCAACCAGAAACTCCTTCCAGTCTGCCTTGAAAATGGCTTCCAAACATAGAAGGCAAGGACACAGAAGGCAATAGAAAAATGTATCTTTTTCTTTAATCAGATCAATAGATCTAAGTTGTTAAAAGATTGTGGACCTTCATAAGTCTCACAAGAATTAAAATGCCCTGATCACATTAAAAAATTAGATGTTTTTAGAGACAACAGTAATTAGCACTTAGGAGGGGCCTTAATCACCATGGAACTTAAAGAACAGCTGCTAGTTATTGCCTGTGGGAAAGCAAAGGGCTGACAGGAAGAATAATGTCAAAATTAAATACCAAATTTATGTTTCTGTGGAAAACACAGTTTTTAAGTGTCCACCCGAGTTAGAAAAGTCAAGCTTTGGGCTTATGTTTTGGAGGCACTCCACCAGTCCACTTGGACCGCTCTGCGAAAATACTCTCCAGCTGCTGACTGGCCATGTCCACTCTTCAGCTTGTGAGAGCCACTCTAACTCCTGGAAGCTGTTTGGGCTCATGCCAAGTAACTTCCATGAGGACATTCGGTATATTGAGCTAGTACATCCCATTCTGGGATGGGAATAAGCAGGATCCATAGATCATGGTAGTTCTGCTGTAGAGGGCATTTATTACGCAAGACTCAAACATAGTCTGATTCTGCTCAGTACTCACCAACTTCCAGGAAGGTTTCTGACAGAGCACCACCTGAGAGCTACCAAGGGCAAGTGGAAAATTCTAGGAAAGCTTCATTTCAAAGCATAGGACTTTTTTCAGGATAAGGGGATTATTCAACTATTTTCCAGGGAGGTTCTTGAATAGGATAGTACATCACAGGCAGAGATGTACAATCAGTACAGATTTTTTTTCTTTCCTTTTTGAGAGTTACAGTAAGCTTTGCAATGACATTCTGGTAGCTCATTCAAAGGACTGTCTTCTTGTCAGCATACAGTCATCTTTATCACAGTGAAGTAAGCATTGTAAAAGTCCCCTTCAGAGGGGATGCAGTGTTATCTCCAGAACTGACAATATATCCTGAGGCTGTTTTGTTGCACTTAGAGCAATTAATTGTGCAACTACATGTATATTGGTCGAAACACCACTCAGTTTGACAGGTATGATAATAGTAGCATATACTCAGAAACAAGTTAGCGGAAAAGTAGCAGCTATTAAATTTCTAGAAGTCAATGAAGTAATCCAGGTTTTTGATATGAACAGCTTTATCCTGATTTTAGGAACAGCACAAATTTGTTGATACAGGTTTCTGGAACTTCTTTTTTAAAACAGCCAAAGGAAAAAAGCTTGTATTCCTGAAAGCTTGTTCACTTCTCTCCTCTCTTCCTCTGTAAGATTTGATCTAATAAAAGGCACAGCCCCTCTTTAGTGACCATACCACTTTCCCTTGGAATGCTCTGTGACAGCAGTATTTAGCTTAAGTTTGTGCTGCACCATGCACTCCAAAAAGCCCTTCAAATTGGATATGCAATCTCTGTGAACACAGGCCACTTTATCACAATGAAAGACTGAAATAGAAGGATTGAGAGGAACTATTCAACTACCTTTTCTAGTGCAGTGCCACACACAAATGGCTGAATCTCTACTTTCTTCGGTTTTCCAGTCAAGACTTCAGCTAAGCCTATCCAAAACCACTTGGAAATAATCTCAAGTGAACTACTTCGCTAAATTGTGGACTGGAAATATTCCCATTTTAGATTTAGTTCAGGTTAGCCTAGATTAGTTCCAATTAGTTTAGATTAGTCTAGATTTAGTGCGACACCTTTATCTTTCAAATACAAAAAAAGATGAGTTTAAGAGCTTGTGCACGCTGATGCGGACACATAAGCCATATGGGGACAGAAGTTAGCACACTCATTTTACCTTCAGGCAATTTTAACCTACTTCACCGCTCTTTACAGAGACCTTTATTTGGTACTTAGCGCATAACTCTTGGTGAATTTTTTGAGGTCTGTTACCTTCTTACAGTCACTAGCCAACCAGAAGCTACTTGCTGACAGTGTAAGTTCAAGTTTCTTGTCTGGAACCCACATTTTCCTCAAGCTCAAACAATCTGAGAAGATGCCATCCCAAGATAAAGATCGATTTTCTGCCTGGTCTGTCTACAGAAAGCAACTGCTTTGTGACACAGACATACAGTTACTGACTTTTATGCACAATTTCTCAAAAAAGCCACAGGCAGAAGGGATCAAAAGGACCCAGCAGCTTTATAATACCACATTTTGAAATACAAAGTTATAATAACAAATGGGTAAACCTTGTCTACCAAATACTACTATTAAAAGCTTGTACATGTGGCCCAATATCCTTTCAAATGTACAATCATTGTAATACTTTTTTTTTTTT
>KZ505644.1:276478-295520 GCA_002844005.1 Limosa lapponica baueri
GGGGGGTGGGGTGTCCGCGCTCCTTCCCCTCGGCCCTTCTGGGGGGCTCGGGGGACGAGGCCTGGGCTGCTGCTGGGGGTCGGGGTTCTGCGGGGGCTGCGGCGGCGTTCCCCGCTTCGCGGGTGCCCGAGAGCCGTTCCCCGTGGCCGGGCGGGTGCGGGGCGGCGGGTCCTGCCCGGGGGCGGCGTCCGTCGGCTTCCCCGGGGCAGAGCCGGGGTGCGGGTCCCTCACAAACCCGCCCTGGTTGACAGAAGTCGTGGAGGGTATTACTTCCTCTGCGTGTCTGACGGAAACACAGAAGCACCAAATGCCACAGTAAAGGCTTTCCACACAAAGGCGGTTTCTGACGCAAAAAAAAAAAAAGCACAACGACACCTGGGGCGAGGGCTGCCAGCCGCTGGCGGTGGCCGTACCGGGCTGTCCCCCGACGGGGGGGAACGTGCGGGGACAAACAGCCCCCCGCCCGGCGTCAGGTCGAGATGATGCTGCGGCATCAGATTTAGATCATGGCTCGTAGGGAAACGGAGGGTGCACTTAGTCACCTATGGCATGACCTTATATCCCCACTCGATTTAGTAACAACAGTTGGTTTCTTAGGGGGCATGTGAGATTTAATTTATTAACTGAGTTTCTAGGGGGGAAAGTCAGAAAAGGCGTGAGGTGAGAAGTGGGCAGAGGAAGGAAGGGGAAGTGCTCAGAGGGATGGAGCTCCCAGAGAAATGTAAGTCTTGCCTCCTCAGCTTCTCGAATAGGACATTAAATACAGTTACTTACCAGCATGTATTTTTGATACATTGCCCTGAGTGATTTTCCCCCCCCTGACTTTTAAAGTACATGGTTATGATTTTCATTCCGGCTTTTGCCTTTCGTTTAGTTTCGAGTCTTCTAATTGAATAGCGCGGCAGCGGGATCTGTCGGAATACTTACACGCTTGTGTTCCGAGAATGATGTTTCAGCCACCTGAAAAAAAAAATTGCCTCCGTTTACGTTCAGATGGTGTATCTTATTCATCAGGCTGGCATGTGGGAATATTGATATATGTTTGAGCATGTAAAATCCTGGTAGGCAAATACCAGAGTAACTTGCCTCTGTATATTACAGAAGAAAAAAAAAATGCTGCATCTTAGCTCTGAGATAGCCAGTGTGTCACAGATGTATGTCCCCATATCTTTTAACTCTGGAACAAATTCTGCTCTTCCTGTTCTTTTGGCTGCTTTAAGTTAGGACAAGGTACATTACAAGAACTTTTACCTTGTTGAAGAGCTTCCGGCTTTTTGCATCAGGATCCAAAAGTGAGCTAAAAGGGTGTTGGGTTTCCCCCCCTTCCCCCCAAATGATCACTTGCATTAACTAAACCAAGAAAGAGGTAGAATTAATAAAACATTGGAGATGATCGACTCTGAAATGTAATCTAATTAAGGTGTCAATTTAAATAAATCACTTGCTGCCATCGGAACTAAATAATGAATGTCAGAAGCTGTTTATGTGCAAAAGATATCTGTGCAGTTTTCCTGGGAAAGTAATTCTTTAAAAACTCAGTATTTTTCATTCTCCCTCTTATAAATAATCAGGCAGGCTATTCTCTTACCAATTTTATGTTTCGGTGAATCTGAATTTGATTGTCAGGCAAGTTTCCTTATGAGTCATTATCATAATTTCACATCACTCATTAAAGGAAAGTTGTTTTTCCCCCTAAATCCCCTAACCTACTTCTACCGTGCCAACAGGAGCATTCAGAAACTGGCACTAAGGTGCAGCTCTGATACACGTTTTCTGTTTCCCTGTGACTCATTTGACATTAACATAATTATGTTACAGGAGTCAAAGTGATTTTCCAACTATGAGTAATGCACAATACTAGAGCGAATGTTTACAAGACACCGAGGCATATCAGCTAGCTGAAGTAACCAGCTGCTGATAACAGCTGAAGTAAGTTGGGGGAATTAAAAAGTCTTATAATACAATTAGCCTTCTTTGGCACTCGGTGTCATGTACGGCTGTGAGGTAGGTCGTGTGCTCTGCGAGGAAGGATCCAGAAGCAGCACCGTGCCGTAACGGGGAGAAGACTGAGCCCGTGGGTAGTTCGCACAAGAAGTCTTCATAGTTTTCTTCCCACTTGCATATTTATGGCAAAGTCGTGCTCAAATGAGCGCGGTGATCTTTTCAAGAAGTGGCTGTATTTACCAGAGTTCATTTCAAAACACAAGTGACACACATCCTCTCAGCCAGGAAAACAAGATCAAAACGAAACAACAACAACAACAAAAAAATGAGGTCATCTCGCAAATATTTTGAGCCGTGTGTGTGTGAATAACACAAAGGCAGAAAACTGATAAGGATAAGGCAAAATGGAGTGCTGTTACCACGATGAGACATCTTTTCTCTGTAATAAAAATACCTAACTGCAGACTAGTGATAATGGTACAGAGAAGAATTACAATGAGTATGTTCTGAGTAAATAGCGGAAAGAGTAACTACAAAATGTATAAGCGATAAGAAAAAAAACTATTAAAATAAAATCTTAGTGGTGATGATTTGTTTCAAGTATTCCCCGAAATTTTTAGAAATTACTGACTTCTCAGGATTATTGTAAGTAATTTGAGAAATAGGTTAACTTTTTCTGACTTTTTTGCTTATGAGTAGCTTTTGAATAAAAGCGGGGCGCTTACTATTTAGAAGTTTGACAACTTTGGCTGGATATCTTTCCGATGAGGCCTTATTCAGTAATCTGCTGAGCACACAGAACATCACTGGTTTCGTAAGAGCTGAGGACACTTAGTTTCTCCCAAGATTAGCCCGTGAAGGTAGAAGTCTAATTTTGAAATACCAACACAGACTAGCTATGATTTCCTAGGGCACTAGAACTGAAAATAACCATTTAACAACTTTCCTGTAAAATACCACAATAATACAAGTGGAAAAGAGAGTGAAATACATAAAATAGATGCCAATAGCAGAACTGTTGAGAGGATGTTTTCCAGGAGACGTGTTCAAAGGAGTCAGACAAAAATTCCCCATCACACCCCATGTTTTTAATTCATGAGAAAATCTGCTGAGGCCAGACATTTGGCATGCTGAAATTATCGTCACTGACTCTCAGAGCTGGATGAGGACCAGAACTCGTAAAAAAGTTGTTCATGGCAGAGGAGGGCTGGAGAAGGAAAGGTTTCCACGGTACCTTGCATTGACAGCACTCCCCATTTGCCAGGAGAGTCAAGACTTGGAGGTTTTCTGTTTTCTCTGCTATGGGTTTCATGCGGCGCGACCGCGGGCAAACTCTAGTTCTGTTTCCTTCAGTTTGCCCACCTCTAACTGACTAGGAGATGTGAGGTACCTGCTGCGCAGAGACGGCTGTGGATGGCAACTGCTACCACAATGACCAGCATGAATGTATTTGACACACGTTGATAAAATCACCCAGCAGAACCCAAACCAAACATAAACAGAACAATCCAAGCCCCATCAACAAAAAGAAATTCCCACAGCACGATTTAGCAGTCTTAAATTTAATCTGATTTGTTATAACATCATTCAGGACTGCAGTTTTCTAACTACAAACATCCACCTCCATAGCATGCTGTGCTGCTGGGTTTGCATCTATTTTCGCTGCTTTTAATTACCAATATCCCTAACTACCAAAGTTCAACCCTCAACTCAGGTTGCTAAAATGTACTCCAAAATTACCAGAGCAGGTTCCTGTACTACATGTGTATTTTATGTTATTCCTTATAGTAAAACATAACAGGAGATGTTTGTAAAATAGTTCTGCTCAGCTTCATGCCTACCTGGAGTTCCCGAATGAAGTGGTCTTGAAAGTAGTACCTCTGCAATGCTCTGCATTTCCACCTCCTGATTTCCCACTTGGCTCCAGAGGAATTTTCTCCTTATAATGATTTTCAGGGCAGCTGCAGCCCGCGGCCCCCCTTTTCCCCTCTTGGTTGAACTACCATTTACTTGTAACATTTATTTAGCATTCTGCGTTTACATACAACCTGTGCAAATTCCAAGTATTTAACCTTTGTTCCTTGCCGAAGCTTTGCAAATTAAAATAGCAGAGTGAAATAGGCACTGAGGGGCGTTTGCTGGAAGTAACTGATAAAATCTTGTGGGTACTGCTTGCCCTTACTGGTTGGTTGGGTTTTGTTGTTGTTAGCTTGTTTTTCAAGCTGAGCTCCCAAACAAAATGTTCACAGACAATTATTCAGTATAGAAAATCATTATGATTTTAGAAAGAAAATAAAAGTAAACAGATCCATGAAGATGTAGCTTATTTTGTGAATTAGAGAATAATTAGCTGACATTAATTTTTTGAGTTTTCAGAGTATATATATCTTGTTACAAGGCCCAGAGATTCTATAATAAAAATATCTTAGTGATAACCGATAACGTGTTACTCTGAATTAGCAGCAGAAAACAGAATTGGGAGTGCATACCCACCCCAACAGAAATGAAAATAATTTTATCCCATTCCTTACCTGGATGAGACCTGCTGGTGTTGTCTTCCCTCGGTCTGGATGGTGCAGCCCGGGCTGCTGCTGTATCCCACCGCAGGGCAGCCAGGAGACCATGGATGCCAAGGGATTTGGGAGCACGGGTGTTAATGTCAGACCACCATCACGGCAAAGGTGAGCAGACCTGCTGGGAATAGGAGCTCTATTAGGAAATACTCGAGGAAACCCTCGGATGAATGGCAAATATTGCTGTTTGGGATGGTGATGGCTCCCCAGCACTTGCTTACAGGCCGAGAAGGGCTGAGATAGCGTGAGGAGATACAGCGTGGGGAGGTTAAATGCCTCCATGGAGAGATTTGTTCTGCAGGAAACTTACCAAAGTCAACAAATACTGAAGCTGAGACTTTGTTCTGCTACATGAGGGGAAGCTCCTGCATCAGGGGAGAAACTGCCAGAAGAGACTTTTCCAAGTTTTTCCTGCCTCAGTAGCCCTCTCTCTAAGGGTTTCTTCTACAAGGTGTCAGGTCCCCCATATGACTCTTAGTACTTTTTAGAGATATTATATATCATATTATATATACATATTTAGAAATATTATCTATTGTAATATATATATCAGTTAAAATATTTGTTAGATACAGATTAATTATTATAAATTCTTATAATGACTTCTCTTAGAAAACTGAATTTAACAAGGTATTAATTTTAACACTGAAAAAGTAGACATTAGATTTTGTGCTATATTAAAGCCCAGTCCTGCTAACACCTATGTATGTGCTTAAATTTAAACATATGAGTAGTACTGGACTCGCTGAGATTACATGCACAATTAAACTTAAGCATGGGTGAAAGTGCTTCAAGGTCAGAACTTCCAAATTCCTTCACTTGTTTAGAGTAAAAAAAAAAACCCTACCAAACTACTAACCACTCATTCATGTAATAAAATTGCAGTGGTGTTTATGTTAAGGGGCTTCCTGTCATTTGATAGGTAAAGTATATTATAAAACAAGTTTATATAAAACTTAACAAAATGAAACACTCCAGTGCTGTGATTACCTGTCCAAGAGGCTGCATTTTCTAGTAGGAAAGAGAAATCCTTACTTTAATATCTTGAGTATTAGCTGGGATGAATATGGTTATTTTAGAATAAGGTGGCATGTTTCAAAGAAGAGATGAACTTTTTTTTAATATGTTCATTTCGTTTTTCTATCAATACAAGTTTGACGTTTCCAGAAAAAAATCAAAATTAAACAGTATTTTACTTTGGGGTGGAAATACGCTTTTTGCTAAATCACTCGTAAAAATGTTCACACGATAGTTCTGTCACATTGCAAGTTCAAATTAAATGTTTATGGAGGTGTTGAGGCTTTCTCCTGTTTAAACATTTCCCCACTGCTTTCTAAAAGAGAGTTGTCTCTGGTGGTGGTGCACTTGGATTATCACAGGAGAAAACAAAGCAGTTTCTCACACCTTGTCAATAATGGCTGTCCTTACTGTAAAATGAAAACTTATTGAAGAGATTCAGGAGCCAACAGAGTTCCCATAAAACTTCAGCCACCCAAATTCTAGTCACAACAATACCTGACTTCTAGGTCTCCTGTCCTATGTGTCTTGATCCTCAGCTAGAAGACTTCAGCCCCTTAAAGTAGCTCCCAAATCAGCCACCAAGGTGTGCAGGGAGAAGCTCAGCCTCCCCAGCGGGAGATGGGGGACCACTTGCCCCCCAGGGCTGTAGGGATGCGCCTCTGTCCTCTTGAAAGCCACAAACCTGAGATCTCTGCCTGCACTTTGGTCCCTTATTTTCAGTTTAGCAAGGCATCACTCCTTTCTTTTAAACACTGGTGGAAGGATGAGGTAGTGCTGCTTCCTTTAAGCTTTCAGTAGGCATATGTAAGAGACAGGTTCAGTTCCACCGACTGTCTAACGAAGTTTAATTTAGTATTTCTTTTGATCTGGGAGGTTGCCTGAGCTATTGGGCTATAGATGGGGAGAGAAGCACCCTCCATGCTCCTTGCTGAGGCCGTGCAGAAAATAGAGAAAGGGCAGCTGGCTCAGGAGAAGAGTCTGTTTCTGGTCCTCGCTCTCAGGGCTGATCGAAGATTTTATGCAAGCGCTTTTTTTAGAGCAGAAACAGAGCCCTGTTCTCACTTCTTTGAAGCAAGTGCCCTAAAAGACACCCAGTCATGACCACCCTGTGCAGGCACTCACTGCCTGCAGAAGATAGGCATGATCAGAAAACATATACCTTAGAGGACCTAGGGAAAGATTAAGTATCTGGTACCCACTGGACACGGCCTGGGTGGGTAGCAGATGTATTTGAGCACTTTTGCAGAAATGAAACTTTGAGGAACACAAGGAACACATAGGAACACAAAGGTTTCTGACTGCAGCACATACGGGATCTGGGTGACAGGGTGTCTGTAGCCCTGGGCAAGGGTTTTCTCTAAAGATGCTTGGGATTTCCTTGCTTTAGGTTACTGCAGCTTATCCACTTTCAAGCTGCCATCTTAATCCATCACAGGAGAGTTTGAAAAGGAGGAAGATCCAGATCTCCTGTGGCTGATGGCTGTGATTGATGTTCTGCACACTGTCTTTGTCCGAAATGGCGCTCAGGAGAAGCTCACAGAAAGGATATTTCCAGTTTAAACCAAACAAACTATAAATATTCCAGTAAAAGGAAGTTTCCAGTTCACCGGGTGAACTTTGAGATGTGCTCCAAAAATATGTTGCTGACCTCCCACTTGACATAATCTGTTTCCCTATTAAACTGTAATATAATTAGGGTCTGCTGTAACCCTGCCACTGGTTTAATGCTTACATCAATGGAAATGTGGCCTCGCAAATTGCAGTGAGAATAAGGCATACATGTAAAGTCTAAAATAATCTATGCTGTAGTAGAAGGAACGTTAGCCAAGAGAGAATGCCTACCCCTCCTCCCTTGCAAGAGATTTAGGTGTTTTATCACATAAGTGTAAATGGATGTTAGGCCAAAGGTCTTGGAGAACTTGGAGTCAAAGCTCAACTCGCTTTTCATTAGTGTAAATGAAATGCAGCTGAACTGGAGTCTGTGAGGTCACATGGGGAAGCGAAAGCAGAAATGGGACCAAAATGAACTGAGATCGAGGGTTAAGAGCAAAGACTCTTGTAGCAACCAAAGAGGGGATTTGGAAAATAGGTGATGACTATGCTGGTAGGCGATCGTGGTGCTGCTAATGGTCACCATGATGATAATAGTTGATGACTGTTAGCTCATTAGATCTCATCTCCTGTGTCCGCTAAATTTTACCCAATAACCCTTCTGTTGTGCTCTGGGAGACATGTGGCAGGTGCTGTGAAAGACAAGGACAGGTCTCGGATAGGGTAATAGAAGAAGGGTGATTACATCCCCCCAGGTTTTGTAAGAAGTCCATTTGGGGCAGGCGCATTCACAAATAAGTAAGATTCAATGAACTGATTATATCAGGAAGCCAAAGGATGCTGAAGTTCTTCTGTTACACAGTTTACAGGAATGAGTTTAGAGAAAAGGCCCGTGGCTCTGTGCTACCAATAGCCTGTGACAGTAACACCCATGATCTGGGAGAAGCTTCATGGGTGTGCTGGTGACCTCTTGAGGAGCCGGGCTGCAGCCAGGAACGCTGCTTTTACAGCACCTCTTGCAAAAATATGTACAATGGTCATTTTAAAAAGGGAAAAAGGATAATGTTTAAACATATATTCAAGTTGGTGATGAAAACTACAAATACTTAGACATCTGCATGGATATTTTAAGGATACAGACCATTCATGGAAAAATGAATTTTGTATTATATTATATTCTATATTATTATTTTAAAATAAAAATTATAGTGACCTGTAATAATTGTAAACCAAACCCCAACAACTTGAGTACATGTTTAACCCCCATGCTCTGCAAAGAAATCAGTGTGCCCACCTCACTCGCTATGAGAGCCTTTTTTCACTGCAAGCACTCTCAGCCTAACACATGGCTGATTTACAGCCTGAGTTCAAGAGACTGTACAGAGCAGTAAGGAAATTGTTGAGCAAACTTTGGAGCCCAAACACCCACTTTTGCACAAAGCGCAACTTATACTGTAAACTTTTAACCTGTAAAAAAAGACCTGCTGAATTTAAATATTGTCTGGTAGGTTACATATTCTCTCTGCTTCGTACAGATGCTTTAAACACAAAATAAATAATCAGCAAAAAATATCAAGTTAAACCATCCCAAAATCCTTGGGTGATGAAATGAAAGCACTTATGCCAATTTATATCCGTGGGGAGTTCATGGCTTGTTTTGGGTACTCTGTCATATCTGTCAGTTTTGCTCCAGCCACAAAGCTGATGATTTATCTGACCGGTTAAAGTGGAGCAGTGTATAAATGGTACTAACAGATACAGCCTCACTAAAGCCAGGAAGCGTAACGCTCAGCCTAATTTATGGTTTCCAAACAAGTCGTAGGACTGATTCTGCAATCCCAACTTGAACAAAACTCCTTCTGAAGTGCTGGGCACGGCTATAAACTCAAAATGGAGCACCAGGCTGGGCTGGGGGCTGCCTGATAGATACCTGTGCCACAACACAGATGTCATTTGGAAGCAGACTTAACTAAACATTTCACAATTTTTCTGATACAACGTGGAACATCCTGGTTTATGCAAGGGCCAAGAAACACTTCTGCATTAGCAAGGAAACTACTTTCCCCTCCAGAACATGACAGGAACCTGTCTCTTTAAAATGGGATGGTAAAGCATGTTTTACTTTGATCAGCTTTCATTTATGGGAAAAAATGATAAATTTAAATAGACTTGAACTACCCTTTCCCTTTATGGGAAACTGAGCCCTTAAAAATGGTAAATCCCTCCCTTAATGTGGAGCAATACAGTATTGAATTCCTGTAGAGAACACCATGAAGTCATGGTGAAATCTGCTGAATGCTCCTAACAACACTTTACAGGAGTATTTTATTTTTATATCTTTACTTTCTCTTTCATGCTGACTGATGGCTGCTTATGTATCACAGTCTTTTTTCTGTATATAAGGGGAGAATAGTGTCTTTGGTTAACTAGGTCCTAGCAGTTTTAAAGTAGTGTGTATGTTCATGTGTGAAGTACCACTAAAAATCCTTCAATATTTATCTGCAAAAGCAAGCAGACTCTTGAAATGATAATTAGCAATTCTGGAGAAGCAGTCCTCTCTCATTATGGGTACAGCCCTGCAGAATTAATTGGGGCTGACCTTGCACTGAACTTGACAGGAGTGGTATCTGAGGAGAAACTCCCACATTGGTTCTTAAATGTCTTGATAAGTCCTGACAATAAGAAAGTGCCTACTCTAACTAGCTCCATCTGTACCTGTTAGAGACTGCTTTCACAGGAACAACTTTCTGTCTCTAGAAACAGCCACCAAAGTGCCCAGTTATGCAATAACCAATATTCTGCTTCACCTCGCTGATCCCCTCTGGTCGACAGGGTTTTCTCTGATTTTCCTGATCATTAAAGCTGTAGCATAAGCAAGATCTTACACATGCTTGCAATAACTACAATTTGAATAGTCCCAGGAAGCAGTGCCAAAAAATATACAGGGAAGTTATAAGGTACAGACTTGCTAATTTAGAAGCATACCTAACTTAGAAAATCATCCATTTAATATTGATTCTTTGGAGTAGTTTAATAACTGCATCATATTTCTAAGTCTGCCTAACTCTTCCATACGTGCATACGCTGTAAAGAGCCTGAAATGGTTCTGTAGAACATGGGACAAAATATCCCATTAATAACAAATAGCAATTCATACAAAACTGATCAGAACCAACCAACCAGAAAGTCTTTTCATCCTGCAGCTGCCCTGATGAGTTCTCTTTCTTTAGCTTGCAAAATCTCTTTATATTCAACAGCTCTCCTACCTCCTGCTTCTGGTCCCTGCAGTCCCCAGGCCTGGGGTCCAGTCCTATTTCTGCTTTTACTACTATTTCTTATTTGCTGCATTTGGACTTTAACTTTTACTAGTAAAGTAGAGATGATCCTTTTTTCTTCTTTGTATTTTACATTTTTCTCATGAAGTATAAAAGTAAAAATGCCTGATGGGAAAGGCTTTTCTTGTCAGTAAATGCCAAGCTGAGCACAGATATGGGGATGAAAACTCTTCCAACTGATCGTTAAACTCCCAGAAAATGCTTTTCTTACCAGTCATCACTGCTTATACACGACACACATTAGCTATTCCTGCTGCTGCGGGGAGACTCAGTTCAGAGTGGAAGGCTTCCAAGAACCCTTCAGCCGGCAAAGCCTATGGCGTCAAATGCACGGGAGTTCATCTGGGCATGTGGGATGGTGCGTGCGAGTGGCCAGAGAGTAATCCTGTGCACTCCTAGTTCAGTGCAGGAAATGTTTACCTCTAAATAACTTTCTGAAAAAGTAGGCTTAAATGATTTGATAAATCCCAAACATTACAATTAGAGTGAAAAAAGAATAATAAAAAGACAATTTACTTTAGAGACTGTTTTTTTTACTAGGCACTCCTCTGAAGTCTGCTAATAACGCAGGATTCAGTGTAACACGTGGACAAAACACTCTGCTTTTGTTCTCTGTGTCAAACTTTGCTTTTGTGCTCTATGTCTCTTTAAAGTTATTAGGTTTTTGTTTCTTTTAATAATTCAGCATCTACTCACATTCTAAACCTTTGTTGTATTAGAAAAATAACAGTAATTATTATACTTCAACGGTCTGTGACAAATGAATTGATCAGCCCATACTTATGGGAAAACTGCTAAAATAAAGACCTTGACAAAAGACCGCAAAATTGTACCTTGACGGGTGCTCTCATCCCAAATGTGTTAGAAGAAATATAATCCCACAGGAATAATTTATAATATTTTATAGAGGCTATTTTAGCTCATTATTAACAGCAAGTCTTAAGTTAGTCAAGGCTTTTGGACAGGGCATATTGTGTATTTAATTGCTGCACTGAATCTGGGCTTCTGTTTGACAGTTGAAAGATTGTCATCATATTTAGAACTCAATATAAAACTCTTTCATATAACAAAAATACACCCAGAATCCTTGCTGAGGCTGCTAAATAGTACTGTGACACACACGCTAAATAGTGAGAATAGATAATAATGCATCTAGAGAGCATCCAGCAACAAAATGCCCAGGTCTGATGGTATGTTAGAGTGCTAATTAAAATTAGACATAAAAATAAAATACACTAGCTGTATCAGTGATTTCCATTTGGGAATCTCAGCTACTTAACCCTAGAATGTAAAATACCATTATCCATTTCACCAGACTGGGAAACAGAACCAAAGGAAGCCCATCAGATTATAGGAAATCAGAAAGCTGGTGAATGAGGAGCCCTCTCATTTCCTGACTCCCAGTCCAGTGAGCAGCACTGTCCTCATCTGCCTCGTTAAAAATTATTTCCAGTGTAGAAGGACTAAAGCCCAGCTCTGCAGAAGGAAGCTGAGCATAATGAAAATGAATGTCCCCAGCTCTCCCACTCACCGTCTAACCTGCAATGCAGAGTTAAGCATCACTGTGATTGGAGCATGCATGGTCCCAACTTCCCTTCTAAACTTGGATTATGCAAAACATCAGTCAGGGATTGAGCTGGTCTTTTAATAAAATTCCATCAGCAAAAGCACTTGGTCTGGATAGAAAAAACCTGAGTTGGGTTCTCACCTCTGGCTGAGAGGGGTGAAAGTCATACCCTGAGGAGAAATGATCTAACCACAAACCTTTCAGCTGTGCTTTTTCGGGAATCTTGCTCTCCGCTTCTGCTCAATCTGTCCTCTTATGAAGTTACGAGCCAGTTAGGCAGTAAACCAGATGGTGCCTGACTTTACAGCCTCATGGTAAGGACATGTCCCTGGACAAGAGGCATTCTGCAGTCCACTTTTCTCTCTCTGAAACCATTGTGCTTCAAAGAGTCACTGGACAGAAGATGGACCCTACACCACAGTGGGTGGTGACCCCACTGGCCTGACAGTCACAGGGGGACTCCAGGTGGGTGCAGTGACACCCTGCATCTTCCCCCCTTGCTGAGGTGGCCTCATTGGCAGCCTCCTGTGCCCACAGAGCAGTCAGGATTTGGGCTCATGGAATGCCTCTATGATTGCAATTAAGGCAGTCTAATTTTAAAACTGCGTGCAGCTTTGTTGGTTTCATTTTACTTACACTTTGTTCTTATTATCTGGGCAAGTTACTGTACAGTTAAAGCCAAAAAAATAAACCAGGAAAGATAACAGGCTGCAAGTTAAGATCATTCATGCGTTCCTTTCATGGCAAGGCACATGCGAAATAGGTGAGAGGACAAGCGATAAGCAGAGTGAAAGCTGCAATGGCAGCCTTGGTTTTGAATCTTGTGTAGATTGCAAATCTGTCATATATTGTTGGTATTTGAAATGATATTTATGTAGAAATCAAGGTTTAATAATTAGAAATGTGCATTTGTAATTATTATGGCAAACTGTAATTTACATATTTACCAGGCAGATGAGAAGAGCTGTTTAAAGTATCATTCATGATATCAAGTCCCAGAGTATCCGTTCTACATGCACGGTTCCAAGGGCAATGAATGGGAACAGGTAATTTTTATAGGGAGTATGTGTTCATGTGTGTGTGTGCATATTTGTGTGTAGCAGCATGATGATTTCCATAATGTATCCAAAATATTTGTAACTCAGCCCAGTAAAAATAGACATATACTCTCAGTCTCTTTCTCTCGCCCTCTGTGTTTACCTGCCATACAAACTGTAACCACATTAGTCCACCTAAGGGAAACACGCATCTTCAGTGAATAATTTCTAGCATTACTTTCAAGTGATCTCAAGAGGAGAGTTTAGTACGCTGAGAACCAGTGTGACTAAATGCTGATTTTTCATAGTCCCTGGGGGCTAAATTTATCTCTCATTGAAGTCAATGGGAACCTTTCCATAGACTTCAGTAACAGTTGGATCAAGTCTTAGTACCTTAATTGGTGATCATTTTTTTTTTTTTTTACATGTCAAGCCATTGATGAAGTTCATTATGAATTGCTAACTGCTCTCAAACAAAATCTGGCATGCTTTTACAAGGTGGAAAGGACAGGGAGGGGGAGGTAGAGGGGAAGATCTGTGAAGATGGAGCTTTTCTTGCTATTAAATGGATGGGACTATAAAGGCACCATAAAGGAGATATAATTTACACTTGCATGGAGAGCAATTAATATATCATTTTGCTTGTTCAGTGAAACCTGTGAGTTTGCTTTATTCAGTCTAGTTTAAGATGTGATTCCTTCATATGTGGGGTCACTTTTCCGTGTTGGTTACTATCTGGATGTATCCAAAGAGGTCAGAAATTGTAATTACAGACTATTGTGCTTAGCCAGCTCCTATGCTGGTGCACAAAGTCCATCTGATAAAAAAAAAACCTTGAAAGGCTTCAGCAGGAGGGAACTAAAGATATACTTGACCGGGCCCGTGTCAGGGCTATCTCAGCTAGAGAGAAGGGATGTTTGTGTAACTTCCCCCCTCCCACTCTGAACTCCCAAAGCACTGTGTGTAATAATGACTGACGGCCTTGTGGAACATTTAATTTACTAAAGTTCCATTAAAGTTCATACTAATTTTGGGCAATGGAATCTGGTCCTGAAACGTGCATCTTGTTGCATCCCTTGGTAATTTTGTTATCAGTGTCTCCATCTTATTAGCAAAGAAACAAAAAGTAAAATGACAGAAAGTGAAAGAGAAAATTGAAATGACTCATTTAAACTTGGGAAGCTGCCGGGGCAGGAGCAGAAGGACCTGTGGGAGAAAAATTGCTGGAAAAAGGGAACAGAAAGAGGAATCATGGAATCCAGGGATACAGGGAGGGAAAAGAGAGAAGTGAGAGGAGGAGAAACAGGGAAGTGGCAAAAGAAAAGGAGAAGCTGCTGTTTTGAGGAAATGGGAAAGGGGGCTATTACTGAAACAAAGCAAAAGAGCGTAGGAAACAGGAGCATCCAAAAAGGAGATAATAAACAGAGAATGAATGGATTTAGAGGGATTATCAGATAGTGATGGAAACAGGCAATAAGGAAAGGTAAGCTGAGGAGAGAAAAGCAAGGAGCAAATTAATGTTGCCTTCAGTGTTAAATAAATTAGTTAAAATAGTTCATTTATTTCCCTCCACAAGACATATACTCATCCGCTTGAGTGGTATTAAATGTAAGCTGGTAGCAGGGTTTGCCATACATTCCCTGTGAGAGTCTGTCCTCTAACTCTGTGGTTTATATCTCCCTTCAATTTTTCGACCTCTTACCCCTGTAGAGACCCAAACCTTCCAGAGTGAATTTGATTCTCACTACTGTATGCCTAGGGGGTTTTTTAGTCTCTTTTTGGAGAAACTCTTGGAAGTAGCCCACAGATGCCCAAGGGGTCCCCAAATGGCAGCTGAAAAGCCCTGGGCTGGATGAAGATGGCTGATGCTACTTCTGCTGCAGATTGCTTCCATGGTTCAAACATGTAGCAATCTAAACCTTGGAAAAAGTAATCCCAAGTTTCAGTTCTGATGTTCATCCAGTCAGATGGGAAAATTGTCTCAAAACTAGTGCATGTTTTGGGGAACGAGAGTCTTACCACATGGATCCAGACCTGAATGTACCACATAGCAAAAATCATGGTGAAGGTTAATTCCCGCCACAGAAAGAGAGAGTACTTTTTGGGCAGAGTCAAAAAACCTGATTCTGTGCTGATTTTACCACATGACAACTCTGAGTACTGGAAACCTCTTTCTCGTATACGTGCCATGCAGGGAAAAATTGGACTCATCAAGGTTAAGGTAATTTCAAAACAATACAATTAAAACCGCAAAGCACACAGGTGACAGGTTTTACTGAAGATATTACTACACATTTTGTTTATTTACATCTCATGATATTTTACCAGACCAAATAGATTTAATGGAACTGCACGACCATAAACCAACATAGGATCTGGATGGGTCATGGGTATTTTAATTGTGTTACTCTGACTAACATCCTACAGTTGCAAAAATATTAAGACGGGAGACAGCAGAAAGCTTTTGCTATAAGGATGGGAGTCTCTTCCTCTGTATAATGATGCCTATAGCTCTGTTTAGCAAGGAAACAGTCATATTTATTTTTAATCAAATAGTCACAGCGTATGAATAGTGTCAAGGGATGTGGAGGCAGGATTTGGTCAGGAAAAGGTAAAGGAAAGAATTCTTTCCTCTACACTGGAGACTCCTGGAGGGCTGCAAGGACCACACCGTAGGGTGGTATTCAGCCTAACGTCTGAGAAGAGGGAGAATATGTGTCGGTCTTCTGGTGATGAGCCGCTGTACCTGGCTTAAGGGAAAGTAGAAATAATGAACATCTCTGTAAAATGAGTGCTGTTCTGGGGGGACTTGTCTCCTGAAGTTTGTGATGAAAGAGAGAAATGAAGTGGAAAAGGATCAGTAAATGTTCAGAGGGAGGCAAATGAAAGATATTTTATGAGATGGAAAATGAAACTGGCAAAGGACATCAGAGCATCTGGTGGCTGTACTGGGTTTTGCTTCGACTTCCTGATAGTCTTAATTATTATTTTTTTATTTTTTTGTTTTTTACACTGGAGTGTGATCCTATGTCTTTACTGAGATCAAGTTAGCTTCAGTTTTAAAGGGAAGCAGAATAAAACCTATGGGACACAGTGGAACTGGGTTTATTTTTCACTGTGGTTTCATTTTCTTTTCTCATTGAATCATTTCAAGCCAGGACATGTTTCAGTGGCCTAATCTTAAATGCGCACAGGAACAGCCTCTCTGTTTGCTTTGCAGGGAGGAGCTGGCTCACTTCAGGAGTAGTTCAAGAATGACCACAACTGGTTTGCTGTCAGTTTTTCATACTGGCAATAATGGTACCAGCAGTGGTGAAACAGCATTGTATAGCAAACAAATCTCTTGGCGTTAGTTTTGTATAATGTAGTATGATTTCAGAACAAAATAATCATCTGCCTACTTGCTGAAGTGTTGTGATTGTTGAGTAGATATCAGTGACCCTTAACAACAGGATAATAACACTTGGATTTCCAAGCTACCCACATTGAAGGAGAGAGCTGCTTTTTTCCCTTCTTCATTATTCTGTGACAGTGCTCTGCTTAGCTGAAAACGCTCTAAATTCTGGTACAGCTAGCTAAATAAGAGTGGACAGTTGCTAAATCTCTGTCAGAATTACAGCAGGCACCTGGTCATGGCCACTAAAACCGATGTTGCTAACACGTTTCCACAATAACTTCATGCTCAGAACTTTCCAACCAATTATCTTTTGGGAAGAAATTTTCCACATTTGGCCTCTGCTTGAGAGGTTTGGTTTTTTTTTTTTCTTCTGGGCTAGAGAAAAATGATGCCAGCTGTTCTTGAACACGGCATGAATTATAAAATCATGCCTCTGAAGTAAAATGCAACTCACAGGCTGCACCAAACTGATATGTAAAGCTTGCCTTCAGACCCTTCTGAAGAGCAAAGTTTTTGCCTGGCATTATACTTGACATTGATTTAGCTAGATTAATAAAGATAAGGCAATAAACGTGTTTTGAAAGAGCTCAAAATGATTTATCTATAGGTGAGTGAAAAAGAAAAGCTTGCTGCTTGCACAAGCTGTAAACAGAGAGCTGCCAGGTAGGTCAGAGGAGCTCACTCCTGCCCTCTGCTAAGTGCACGTCATTGTTTGAGGAGAACAGGGAGCGACTGCACCTTCCACAGGAGAAAGCAAACGTCACTACTTCAGACTCCTTCCCTTCCCCACCAGATTTTTTTTTTTCAAAAGCAGAAAATTAAATGTAAAATTGGAGCGTTAAGTTTGTGAAGTTGAGCATGATAGCACTGGGACATTTTAAAAGCTAAGATTAGTACTCCTGCCTGTGTGGCAAATGCGTACATTTGTGTGTGTGTGTGTATATATATGTATATGCTCACGCAGTGATACTCACACAGGGGGGAGACACAGAGGGACTTTCAAACTAGTACCAATATCCTTGATAAAATCCTCCAAGCAATTAATAAATCCCAGAATACATCACTTGAGACATATTACCTATTATCAAAATACAGCCACATTGAACATTATGAAATTAATAAATCAGTTGGAATGCTTGGTCAGGGTGTACGTTTTATATAGGAAGATATACATTTTATATTGGTTTGGTTAGAATATCCTCAAGCATGAAATGTCCTGATCTTTCCATGCCTGGTACAGAGACTTGAAGACTCTCTTAATGACAAGTTTGTCTGTATTGTTTATGGAATGTTATCATACTGGATAACTCTGTGCATCTCTCTGTGCAAGCCTTCTGTGTCTCTCCTGGGTAAACGCTTTTTTGACACATCTTATTTTCCAGCACTTTGGAGGCTGTTAGAAGGCAATTTCTGTCGTTTAACAAACCGGAAAGCTATGGGAACAAACAAACAAACAAAAGAACAAAACAAAACCCCCTTCACCACAGGCATCACCATATTTCCCTCTCTCCTATAGGGACTCCCTGGGTTTCCCTGAAATCATAAGCAAATCGTTTGCTGTTGTGTTTTAAGAAAAGATTTTAAAAATCCCCCAAACCAAAAAACCAACAAAAAACCGCAGCAAAACAAAACAAAACAAAACAAAAAACCCCAAACCAAACAACACAAACAAAAAACCAACCAAAACGCCCCAATATTATTTTTAGCTTTCTATCATTTCATCAAACGGGTCTTTCCTCCTCAGAGGAAAAACTGAAGCCTTCCTCTTCATGTAAAGTGAACTTTTAGCTGTCACCTGAGGCAGCACGGAGATGGGGGGGCGTGGGGGGGTGTGTGGGAAGGGAAGGGAGGGTGTTAAACGATTATTTCCTGTAGAATAAGATCACATTTGTCAGTCCTTTCGAAAACTACACAGTCTCCACTTTTTGGGTTTTTTTGGGGGGGTGTGGAGGGCGTGAGAGAGACTTTGAGTTGTTCGCAGCAGCAAAACAGCCCGGAGAAAGAACGCCCCCCCCGGAGCCTTAATTAAAAATAAATAAATAAGTAAATAAATAAATAAAAAAGGAGGGGAAGGGAAAGACGGCGAGAGAACGGGGTCTGTCCGGGTGCCGATGGATGCTCCGCGGTGGGGGGAACCTGCGATACCGCCCGGCAGGGCTCGGCTGGGAGCGGATCGCGCCGTGCCGAGCCGTGCCGGCGGGGAAACCTTGCATCACCGCCACGGGCTCCGCTTCCCTCCTCCCTCTCTTTCGGGGAGGCTATTAATAGCATGACATCAGCCCGGGACTCGCCGCCAGAGTAAATACCAGCGCTGCCCGCTGGGCTATATAAGGGGGGTGATGCAACCGAAGCGAGAGGCAGAGGAGCGGGGAGCGGCGAGAGCTGCTCGTCCCGGAGGAGGCAGCGGAGAGGGGACGGCTACTGGGACGGGGTGGGCGCGGAGCCCCTTCCCTCCGGCCGGGAAAACAGCGGCACAGCGGGAGGAAGGTAGGTGGAAGCGGGAGAGGGGGACGCTGAGGCTCTCCGTGCCGGCGGGGCGCGGGGTTTGAGCTCCGTGGGAGGTTGTCCCCGCCAGGGAGAGATGCCCGCCGGGGGGTCCGCGGGCCGCGGCAACGAAA
>KZ505644.1:295814-336403 GCA_002844005.1 Limosa lapponica baueri
CCAGATGTGAGCGGCGCGAGGGAGCCCGCCGAGCCCGGACCGGCGGGGATGCGGGAGCGCTGCCGGGCGGTGGTGGCAGCCGGCGGCGGCACCGCCAGCCCGGAGGGTCCGCAGGGACAGAGAAGCTGTAGAGGGAGCGGGCAGGCCATGAGTAACCCCGCGCTGCCGTGTATATATCTATCTATTCCCTATACACAAAATGAGTGGGAACTCTCGGTGCGAGCCAGGAACATTGACTTTTCCTTCTGTCCCCGTGTCTTGACATGAAGGAGATCAGTTACTAAACTGTTGCCTAATCAAGTCAGGCGTGACACAACAGCAAACTTGTTTCAAAGAAGGAGTTTCCTGTTGGAAAACAATTTTCCTCCTAGTAACAGCATTTAAGAAGCTGGAAGGCAGCAGAAAACAATGCGGGAATGATGTGGGATGTCAGAAAGCTTAAGGTCAACCAGCGTGCACAGAGGTTGTGAACTGTAATTGCTCTTAATGCTGTTTAAGATTAACCTCAATGGTTATTGGGGTTTATTGCATCAGCACCAGAGGAAAAGGAATTCATATGAAGAAATAAAACCAAGAGGCACAGTCCAGCCATCTGCAGTTAAGCAAAAAAGAAAAGACTGAAAGTAGTCACTCTCAACATTAATATAAAAAAAGAATACCCTTAAATAATAGAAACGCACAGCTAGGAAGTATGTCCTGAAATTAAAATATTGTCAGATGAGATGTAAAAGTTCACTGTAGATGGAAAGAATCATTAGCAAAAGAACAAACAAAAAGTAGGGGGAGAACAAATGAACAAAGCTGTTTGAATCTACCTAAATTGGGAGAGTACCATTAATAGAAAAGCTGTTCTCTTAGAAGAATTCCAAAACTAAGCATAAAGTAATGAAGCACTAACTCCCACGGGGAACAAGCTGTGCCTTTCCAGTGCAGGTCTGTGAAATGTTCAGCACCTTCAGTGTCAGTAACTTCAGGAGTCAAACCAGCCTGGAGCTGAGGTCCATGTGCGTGGTCTGACAAAGTAAACAGAGATTGTATCAGAAAGGCCCAGATGTAATCACACTTTAAAGTTTGATATACTTATTCTTACTGTTTCCCCAGCCTTTACAAACCCAGAGAAAATGAGACACTGCTTTTAATGGCTTATAGACAGAGGTACAATTTGTACAAAAATTGGAGAAAAAGAAAGGGCAACCTGTTTCTTTTTTTTTTCAATAGCAAAATCTAATATTCATTCCTGTAAAACATTTCTAAAAGTAGATTTGTTCCTCAAAAACTGGAAAATATGTACCTTGTTATTATGAAAAGGGAATCTATTCAGCTTACTGAGTGCATTTGACATAAGGCTGATAATTTTTGTTACTTGTTTCATGGTGGCTTCTAAGGATCTCAGTGGTAGACTGGAACCCTACCCTCCTAGGCACTGTCCAGAAGCCCTGCCCCAAGAAAGAGCCCCATGAAAGCAAACCATTGGCAAACAGCTCTGCAAAATGGGACTGGGCTCACGGCAGAAATCCTTACAGAAGCCTCAGCCCCCTGGTAGGCCCCCCTTCCCTAAAGTCTGAATAAATAGAGATCCCTTTCAGGATGTCTGGAAGGTCAGTGAGCTGTTCAGGCAGGAGAGGCGCAAGTTTCTATGGTCAAGGACATTTCCCCCTCTGTGTTTCCCCTCCCTATGGACACACTCCCATTCCTTTTTTTACACTAGTGACAGACGGATGAGAGAACCTGAGGACATTATAGTAGGGTTTTGTTGGTGCTTGTGGTGCACTTAGCACTGACTAGTAGAAATCCACGATTAACACAATTTCTCAGACACGTTACTAAAACATGAACCTTCTTGTTTTCCTCTGGTGCTGCTGCTGACCCTAATTAAAAGTTTACCTAAACTGAAAAATAATTGATTAAACCACCAGTGCTGGAAAATTATTAGCCCAATTAATTATTTTGTAGGCTGGAGAAATGGCTTTACTGTTACTTTAAGACTCCTGGTTTGACTGAAATATACAGAATTAACTTTGTTGAATGAAGCCATCACTGGGAGCCAAGGAGGCTGGCATTCAGTGAAAATAGCTAAAATGTCTGCTAGTGATGAGGGGTTCTGTGTCATCTGGAATTAGCCTGTTTAAATGAGTTGAATGGTTGAATGTTGATAAATGATAAATAATGCTGGGAGGATTTTAGCTGGAAATTATAGGCCTGTTTCTGACTTGTTGGAAAAGAGTAACTGCTAGCTTTCTGAGATTATAGGATTAAACAGTATCAGTACTTTAAATGTGACTCATGAGCAGGGGCTTTCTGAAGAGAATTACATAAATTTCCCAAGGTCTTTCTGAATAACAAGTTGTTCCAAATAATTTCCTCATCTTTAATAACTTCGGGTGAAATCCTGGCCCCATTGAGGTCAACAGAAAAAGTCCTCTTGATTTCAGTGTGTTCAGGATTTCACCCCCGGACTCTGGGAAATCTTCAGCTCTTTTGTGGTGACTGGGTGAGGAAGAAGTGAGGAAGTCTCTGCAGCCAGACACGGCATTTACTACCACCTGGCAATTCGCTGTCCTCACATTTTTATATTTACCTCATTTAGCAATGAAACAGATTTTACTCTCATTTGCACCAGTGTGGACATACAGTGTATTTTTAGATATCTCTGGGTAAAATCTGTCTTCTTGTCTAGGCACGTGACCCCAATAATTTCTTGCTGGGTTACAGAAGTAGCTTACAGGGAACTCTGCAATCCTGGGTTGACCGTGTGGAAGTTCAACTTACCCACACTGCTACCCCGAGGCAACTATTTGCTTACCTGCACTGTTAATTACAATTGACTTTGCTATAATTATTACAGTTCTAATCAAGAGTAGATAACACATACTGTAATTACCTGTACAGCTATTAAAAAACCCCATAAAACCTACACACCAAAGAAAGCTGGAAAACCAACATGGTAAAATCCAATTTAACACAAGCCACTTTATGAAAAAGGGATATAATCTGTTTTCCTATGTGTTTGCACCTTTTGTCCCTTGGGCCACCCACAAAAATTGCTCAGCTTTCTTCCAGACCTCTCATCTCTTCTGGGCAAGAGACAGTTTGTGTCTCATGCAGAGCTGTGTGCATCTGCTAGCTAGGTTGCCCACGATGTTAGGATGGCTGCCTGCTGAGTTTCGCCTCTTTGTCCCTCAGTGGGATCACCATTTTTCACAAAGCACATAAAGGGCCTCTCACCCTCCAAAACTGGCTAAAAAATTAATAAGAATGACTAAAAAGAGGAAAGTAGAGAGAACTGTTGGGTAGCTTCATTTTCTTAGGAAAACTACGAGAAATGAGGTTCCTCCATGGGTGTCCATTTGCATAATTCCCTTGAAGTCTCTTCAGTCATACTGTTTTATATCAGCAGGAGATCCGACCATAAATATTTAAGAATTTCAAACCTCTCATTGAGGGCACATGAGGACAGTTTCAGATTTTACAAGAGCAAAGGAACGAAACAAATGGCTTCACGTTTTTCATGACTCAATCCCTCCAACTCAGCCTGTGCTTTGAAGCCCCAGAGCATGTATAGACTTTTACTTTTGTGCTGGCTCTCCTTGTTAACCATTTTTCAGGAGTTCATAATCAGGTCTACAACTTTGTGTAAAATTGAGCATGATCATTTTGTGACAGATTCTGTCCTGGTTAGCAAACTTCAGCTTCTGGGAGAACTCTTTGAGCTATGCCTGAATGTAGTAAGATCAAGGTACGCTCTGTCCATTTGAAGCTGTGGTGGTATAGCTCTGAAGATGGAGACACTCTTAAACTCCTGTGCTTTAAAGAATAATAGTATTTCTTTGCTGTCTGATTTTTGTTCCTTATTCTCTTCCTCCTGTTCACTCAATTCTCATTTGCCACACATTACCCCTTTAAAACTTCAAAGTGTACATATATATACACGTAAAAATTTTTTTCCATACTAAGTTTCAGAAAGCCCTAGATAGGTATTGTGATGCACTAATACTATTATTATTATTATTTTTAAATACCAACTTGAAGTTAACCCAAAGTAGAAGATTTAACTAGTGACCAAATTCTTAACTGCTTGACTCTAGTGAGAGATTGAGGTTGATGGGGAATTGGGACTGAAGCAATGCAAGAAATACAGTATTATTTCACATTATAAAATATACCTCTAGGAGATATTATTTGCCTTTCTAAAGTTGTTGAAAGACTGTTATTATCTCTTTTTACCTTTCAGCAAAATGATGGTCCAACACTCAGGCCAGGTATCTGCTTTAGAAGTCAGCGCCTCCGCAATTGTTCCCACTTTGTCCCCTGCAGGGTCACTGGGGTTTGATGATTTCACAAATTTAACCCCACTGGTGAAAGAGGAACTGCGGTTCGCCATTCAGAATAAGCGTCAGTCCCACAGGATGTCTTCTACATTGGACACGGTGACAGTTTCTGAAAGGCCAATTGAAACATCAATCATGAAAACAGAGGTAGGACTTTTTAAATAGCATTTCAGTGTGAATGATTAATTCTCTAATAAAATTTCACCACAAGACCAGTAATTATATCAGACAACCCTCTCCACCACGCTTGATCCTTTCAAGCCTGCTGCTTGGCTTTCTGATAAGTGCTTCTGGGAAACTCTCTGGTATTTCTCATTTCCATTGAGGCCTCTAGTTGAGTATTTTGGTTTAGATTATGAACTAAGGACAATGTTTTACAGAGATTAGAGCGAGTGCTAATCTGGTTTCCCTGGCTGCTTGTGGCTGAACTTGGAATGTCACTGCAGCTTTACTTGAATGAGGACAGTGCAGTGGACACAGGGGACTACAATGAGGTAGACACAGCCATGCTATGCCCACACGAGGTTTTTACTTTAAGATAACAGTCTCTGCGAAAAACTTTTTTCTCTTATGAAGCGGAGAAATAGTTTCAGTTAGGGAAATAGCCACACCTCAGCCTGAGCCTCCACAGGAAACAAAACAAAGCTTGAGGGAGTGTGTTAATATCCCCTTTTTGGCCCTGCCTTTAGTTTGCTGCCTCGTTCGTTCCCCTCGCTCCTTTTCCTCCTTGGGACGTGGAGAAGAGATGGAGGTGTGGGAATCAGCCTGAGGAGATGCTTGGCAAGTTTTTCGAGTACCGTTGATTTAAAAGGAGCCATCACATGGATTACATCCATCCAAACTCCAGTCAGGTTTTTATTGACAATTCTAATGGAGTTGCTACCATTTTACTGTATGGCAAGCAAGGTCAGAATTGGCTCCTTATGTAATTCATGATGTGAGCTCTGACAACACTATCCATGTTGCTTTTAAAAACACAGAAGTTATGAAAATGCAAGTTGAGTATTTACGACAATCTTACGGATTGTGTCTATCTGTTTTTATGGGATAGTTTTCTCCTGAAGAGGATGAAAGAAAAAAGCGAAGAAGGGAAAGGAACAAAATTGCTGCTGCAAAGTGTCGAAACAAAAAGAAGGAAAAAACAGAATGTTTGCAGAAAGTAAGTGACTGCTGTGAATTGTTCATAATCTGTCATCCTACCAGGATCTGAACAGACAGCACAGGGGCACTGTCATAGTAAGAAATACAGAAAGGTTCACCCAAAATTCTGTAAACCCATCAATATATTAGTTATAAAAAACATGAGCATGCTATATATTAGATAAAACTTGGCTAAAATTGGGAAAAAGTGAAAGCATGGCAGGTGTGAAAAGAGATTACTGTTTCAATGACCAACCTTGTCTATGGGGATATTATGAATTTAAATCTGTAGCTTGAACACACAAAGAACTAAAATCTCATTTCATGTAATACCCATTGTGAAGATCAAAAGCCTATAAACACCGACAATTACTCTCTGGTTTCATTATGAAATGAGTGGTGTAGTAGCTTAGCCCTGAAGTCTCTGGCCTAAGACCCCAGCGGTGTCTTCACCTGCTCTGCCATGATATAAAACTTAACTACAGCAGCAGCAGGCCTGTCTTTGTTCCAGGGTTGAGGGGAAAAAAGCTATGTCCTTACTTTGTTAGCTTACATGGGTTTACAGATATGTGACATGGTGTTCCAGGGAGTTAACAAGAAGCGTAGATAACTTTGGGCAAATTTTTGACCCAAAAAGTCAAGAATAACTTTGCAGAAGGTAGCAACAGTGCTTTGGATGCCTGCTCTTGTCAGTCAATACAAATCTAAATTTAGCCTTTCAACTTTTGTTACAGTCAGTTCAGAAGGTAACTGTCAATCTGATTTTTTAGAGTATGATCAATTGCGGGATTTATAGTTTCACCACTACAGGATACTAAGAACATGCAAGTCCTTTCACAGCTAAGTCATATGCTTCCCCACCAATAAAAGACTGCAACTATTAGATAAACATTGCAATTAACTATTTGAACTGCTCGGTCTAATAGTTGTGTCTGTCCTTTGTGACTAGGAATCAGAAAAGCTGGAAACTATCAATGCAGAATTAAAAGCCCAGATTGAAGAGCTAAAGAACGAGAAGCAGCATTTGATATACATGCTAAACCTTCACAGGCCCACTTGTATAGTTCGGGCACAAAATGGAAGGACACCTGAAGATGAAAGGAATCTTTTTATTCAACAGATCAAAGAAGGCACGTTACAAGGTTAAGTGATATGGCAAAGATGGAAATATTTATAGTGTTTTTAACAACTACCAGAATCCATGGAGAATCTGACATAACGTGTAGGATTCTATTAGTCAAGAGCCTTTAGGAAGGGCAGATTGCTTTCTTAAGCGGAAAGAATCATTTTGGCTTGACAGCGATTCTTCCCCTTGGAAGATCTGGTCTCAATCAAATTGAAGAGTCTTCTGCCTCAAATATAGGTTTTGCACCTGTCATACTTGCTGTTCCTAGGAGCTACAGACAACAGCTTCAGAAGTTTTAGCTCTCTGCTAGTATACAGTATCTGCACTCACGACGTTTGTGCTAGAACACTATGACTTCCGATGATGCACATGGTACAGACAACTGTGCTGGATGGACACTACTTTTCCTTGTTGCTGGTAGGGAAAGCAGACTGAGAGTATTTTTAAAGTTTCTAAGTTTCCAGGGGGATGTTTTCTGGCAGAGTGTACCAATGCGTAATGTTGCATTCTAACCTAACACACACATACACAAACACACAAAAAGCCTTTAGTTCCAACTAAGCTTTGTCATTTTTTTTCACAACACTTGTGTGGTTTCTTTCAATGACTCATCTCAGAGACTGAATTTGAAAAGCCTAGTAGGTGTGACAAAGAAATGTTTCTTGCAAAAGGTCTGTGTAGCTAAGTTTAATTTTATGAGCTGGAACCCCACATACTATCCATTGGGGACTACAATTTTTCCTTGAATTGCTGAACAGCAGCTTGTATCACCACTTGGTGACTCAGTGAATTGGACCCACCAGAAAGGGGAGACTAACTACGGAGGGATATTGATACAGGTTTTGTCCGAGTAAAGTACTGCAGGACTGAATTCCAGGATCATGAGTCATGAAAAGTTTTTTTTTTTTAAATTTAATCTAGGATCTAATCCTACAAGCCTTAATTCATGCTCTTAATCCTTACTCACAGAAGAAGTTCTATGGACTTCAGTGGGTCTGCTTATGCAGGTAGCTCTTATAAGCAAAAGAGCTTGACAAGGCTTTTTCCATCCTGGTCAGGATTACTTCCTTTTGCCAGGCGATTCAGAAGGAAAAACTATGATTGCAGCTACTTTCATTTTACGTTTGGGTGGCAACTACAGTCAATCAAAAGTGTTACTTAGAATCTAAAGGAGGCAAGAGTTTTGATGTAGTGAGTAATTGTTTTTATTTTTTTATTAAATACTAACCATAGATGTTTTTGAACTGGTTGGTAGAAGAGCTGCTGGACAAAACAGTTGGAGCTATGAGTGTTTAAACTCTGATGTTTCTGTGAAATTCTCAGATTGTTTAATCCTATAAAATATATCCTTACAATTTTTTGTAAAAGAAAATATTATCCTTATTTATCACTAATATCATCATGAGTAAAGTTAATAAATACTGCGAGCAAGATAAAACTGAAAACACAAGTGTTGTGCTGTCTCTTTACTTTTATCTGTTGGTGTTTAATATTATATATTCCTAAACTTGTTGTATTTGAGACACCACTATTGAAAACACTTATCCTTCATCTTTTCCACAGATGAGGCACTGAATATATTGAATGAATGGGTGCAGAGGTTATACCTGCCAAAATTCTGTATCTCCATCAGTGGTGTCTAGCTGCTCAATGTCACAATTTAAGTGAAGCAGAGAGTAAGAATGGAACTTAAAGTACAGAATATTTTACACCAGTTACACAGTGTTGAAATTGTGTTTTTGCTCTCAAGGCTAGAATAAAAGATACCTCAGCCATAAGCTTCTTGCCCTACAAGTCCTAGATGAGTCTATCAGATATCATACCTGATCCTTATATGATCATTATATTCTGCAACAGAACTTCTTAGTACACTTTCCTAAGATCTGGATATATTGTAATGTCCTATATCACTTTTTAAAGATATGTACTTCCTCTATCTGAAAAGCAACTGTATTACAGAGATGACATATGGGATTCTGTCCTGAGAATCCATTGTCTTTCTGTACGTTGGGAGGAGCTTCCATTGACTTCAATGAGAGTTTCATTCATGCCCTGTAGGCAGAGTTTGGAGCCTATGCTGTGACTTCCTTGGCTTAGAGGGCAAGTTCCATGGGGAATTGGCCAGCTGTTTATCAAAGAATGGATATACATGAAGTGTGTTACAATAAACTTGTCAAACGATGTCCATTGGTATTTGACTTCTGTAATGTGGAAATACAAAACCGAGGCATCGTCGCGGTATCACACACCTTGGCTTTGCCTTTTGCGCATCAAATACCAGCAGACAAAGCTGTTTGCCTCCTATACTGTTATAAAGTGTTACCACAGAGACTAGAATATAATCACAGAATTCATGTGTCTCCCTTAGGAAATTTGTATGGTTGCTTTTAACCGTATCACTGGTGACGCAGGCGTCATGCTTTTGTTGCTTGATGTTATTTACTTAGCACGTCAAATGTTAAAATGGTACCACTACTATTGTCAGAAGATAATCTATTTTTATTTCTTTGTATGTGCAGTCATAGCTGCTTTCTACTGCTTTTATGTGTGTGTGCATACGTGCTCCTGCACTCAGAAATGATGGTACTCAAATTCATTTGGCTGTGCCCAGGAAAAGAGTGTTTAAACAGCTACACCGGAGCAGTATGTTGCATGAGTTTTCTGAAAGTACACTTTTTTCAGGAGAGCCTTTAAAATGCATTAAAAGCAGTTTGTTTTCTATTCTCAAGTTTGTTTTGATACTTTAATAAAAAAGAATTAATATATATTTATTCATGTGTCATTTAATTCATTCTAAGTTTCAAGGTCCAGGAGCAACTTCATTTCTTAAAACAAGAAGAAAAATGTTTTTAACTGAGATTAAAAGGCAAACATGTTTTATAGGTTTGCAACAATAAGCGTCTTATAAAGTGAAATTGGTACTGTTCACTGCTTGTCAAGGTATAAACAAAGTTTTGTTATTTCAAGGTTGATCACGAATTCCAGGCTGATTTCTTATTTGTGGCCCAGGGCTTAAATTAAAGGACTGAAAATTAGAACTCCTGAACCTTTCCTAACCCTGCAACCAACCAGCTGATAGTTATTTCAGCTTTCTGATTACCTAATGGGTTTAATGCTTTTGCTGCTGTGGAGCTTTAATATTTATAAATTGCTTTCTGTGGTTACATAGAGGATGCTAAAGAAGTATAGCATGATTAGGGCTTTGGTTTGTTTCTCTGTGTGTTGGTGTGTGTGCATGTGCGTGGGTGTGGGTGTGTGCGTGGAGAAGCATGAGGAAAGATGAACAAAATGTTCTATCCTGCCTTTCCAAAACTAAGTATTTACACCCAGACAGAAGTCCCTGTGTTTTGACAGCCGGGGATGTGGACAAAAACTTTTGGCTTCAGTCCTTTGCAAGCATTCATAACTTGTAATACAGAGGTCAGATAGAAGGCCAGGAGCTCCAGGGACCAGGAAATCCACCGCGCTATTGCAAAATCTAGTTAAGTGTCAGCTGGAAGGAAGATCTAGGCTACTATGAGCCTGGCAATGTTGAATGCTTACTCAGTACATCCATTTACAGACGTGCAGTCACAATAGGTGAATATACACAATATGCATATTCACCGTTTCACACATTCTCCTGTAACTGCTATCAAATTCCGCTTCTGAATACCTGATTCACTTCTAATTTGGTAAATTTATAAATCATCTGCTTGTCCTGTTTTAGAAAAACTCATCAACAAAATTAGGGCTATGAATTAATGAATTGGTACTTTTATAGTATTTTCTTTAAAAAGTATAAACTGAAACCATGAAACCACCTATGGTCTCTGTGACATTCCTAACAGCATAATTGATATTCCTTGAACAAAATAATACATTGTATCCTCTCCTTAGGTCTTGTTTTAGATGCTAACCCTGTGTGTGTACAGACCCATGCAAACCTTAAAGTGTGCTAGACTTTACAATGTACATTAATAAGGAGCATCTTCTACTTTTTTCTAGCTCTTCCCTTGATCTAAATGAATACATAGCAATATTGAAGGTAAGTAGAGCCAATGATTTATGCTAGGCTGGAAACCTTTTATGAAACTGAATGGTAACAAATTTAAGTTTACAATAACTTTTCTATATGAGCCCGTTGGAATATGGAACTACTGATTAAGAGGTTGGTTTTAAAATCACTAATTCTTAGTTATACAAGAAAGACTGGATGATTTATGGGTAATGAAAATAAAACAGTACAATTGCTTGTTAGTAGCAAAAGAGTTTTGAAAATGAAATCTACTTAATCTTTAAAAAGTTCCCAAATCCAGAATGACAACTGTAACTTACACCCATTTTTCTTTTGGTGTTTTTTTTGTTGGTTTGGTTGGTTGGTTGGTTAGTTGTTTTTTCCCTTCAGCAGAATACTGGGCTAACTATCTGGTTCATGCTGGCCATTGCCATGTTTCTATGTTTGTCCAGTGCCCCCAACTGGAGACCCCGAGAATCACATGATTATAATGTGCAATAATACTAATTTACATAAGTACTTAGGAACATTCTTCATTAGTTTGTAAGGACACCGATATAATATTTTCATTTCTATAGCAGACATAATTCCTTTTTAAAGTGTAGTTAAGATAAAGAGTGACAATATTTTTAAAAAATCCCGTTACTCAAAGTTTATTTCCTTAGTGGACACTCTGAGTCAGAACTGCTGACTTTAGTGATAAAAATAGTTATTTACTAATTTTCAGTGCTATTAGATCTTCAAAGCCATCACAGTTAAAAGAGAGTACACTGGAGTCCATTCTTGACACAGCATCAGTTCTGGCTACATAACTACACTGCTGACAGTGATGCCTGAACCAAAAAAAATAAAAATAAAAATAAAAAAAAATCCAAGTCTACTAGAGCTGACACTTGGGAAAGTTATTAGACCTGTGAAATGAATAAATAGAAAATGGAAACAAACTGAGAGTTGAAGCTGAAATCCTTTTTTTTTTTCCCTGCTTCTGAGGATTTAGCAAATTCATATTTGTAGACTGCCAAAATAGTTGGTGTGCCACCATGCCCACTTAGACGGCGGGTATGCCCACACAGCAAAGAGGAGTGTAGTTTGGCACTACTTTTCTATAAGCCAGCTTATTACTGGGAACATCCTAGTGATGACAGCAAGAAACTCAGCACAGGCTAATTGCTGCCACTGAGAGGACGAGCTCTCGGTGCAGCCAGAGGACAGGCAGCTCCCGGCATCTGAGGTAGCTCATTTAAGGCCAGCTCGGGTATCCTTCAGCTCCTCAGGTCAGCATATGTCACGTAGCTGCCTGCATCCACACCTAAACGGCTCCACCACTTCACAGCAAAGGTTCCCCCAGCCCAGTTTTCTTTCTACAGCAGTGATCAAAAGCAGCTGCCCAAGCAAGAACAAGAACAGGGCACATATACTTCCCCTGCATGCTTTCCCACACTCTGACTATTTTCAGCCCATGAGTCACACAAGCTTGACATGATTGCTTTAGGTAGTAGCCTTCCATAGATCTTTCAAGTATTTGACCAGTTTCTCATCCACAGTACCAGCATCTGCAGTTACTTTTGGTGTCAAGTTCCATTGTGCTATCACCACTTAGAAGTTCCTTTTCTTTTGACCCCGTTCCCTGTAACTACTTGACAGTCCCTCATTCCTGAACTGGAAGAGTGAATACCTGTGCATCCTCTCCACGCCACATGATTTTACATTTTGCTGTGTTGTTTCTTTTTCAGGATAAAGAGTCCCAGCCTAACCACTCAGTTTGGATTTTTTTTGGGTAGTCAGTTTACATCCTTGGTCAATCCTGTTACCCAGTTTTTCTGGGAAAACTGTGGGTTTTTCAGTAGTTTAAGATAAAGGGACCATAACTACACACAGCATTGAAGGTGTGGTCAAGTCATGCAGCAGGATCCCTTTCCTAATAATTCCATAAATTTGGGTTGCATTTTTGATGACTGCCAAGCATTAAGTCTGATGCAATGCAACTATCATAAAACCAAAATCTCCCTCCTGAATAGTAATGGTAAACTCAAGCCCAACATTACATATAAGATGCCAGGATCGATTTTCCCTATATGCATTACTTGCATTGAGTTTTATCTTCCATTTTAATTTCCAAACTGTAAATATGAAGTCTTCCTGCAAATCTTCTTAAACTGCTCTTCTCCTTACTATCCTGAGCAATTTTGTGCCATCATCAGCTTTCTTGCTACTCTACTCGCCATCTTACAACATCATTTCTGAAAGTGTTGAGCTGTGCACGTCCCAGCACAGGTTCCTGTGGAACTCCACTGGATGACCTGCCCCCAGTCAGAGAGTTCATCATTTACTCCTACTCTTTTTTCTACCTTTTAATCAAGTCTTTATGCAGACATATGTATTTTCTCTATTCTAATGAATAGAGAAAATAAATTGCTTCTACTGAACTCCTCTGATCCACATGTCTGTCGACCCTTTCAAAGAACTCCATGTGCATCTGTAAGCCTGAATTTCTTTTTACGAAAGCCATGCTGACTCTCTTCAAGCAGAACATATTTATCTAGGTACCAACTGATTTAATTCCTATTTAGGTCTGTAATCTGACAGGCAAGTTTAGTTCCCTGGATCCTCCTGGAACCTTTTGTAAAGGTTGGTGACACATTTGACTCCAGTCCTCAGATACCGAGAAAGATTAAGTCAGAGTGACAGTGAGAGAGTTGCACATTATTTTTAGTACTTCGGCAATATTCTTCGGCAATTGAGCTTTGAGTGAAAACTCAATTGGTTAGTGCTGATTTTTCTCTAAAACTCCACCCATAATTGCTTTTTCAGTTTCAGACAGATCCTCTGCTGGTTTCCTTCTCATTGCCCCAACCTGGAGAGGGCTCTGGCTAGAGAATGACCTCTATTTCTTCAGCTTCTCAGCTCTCCAAGTGTTCCCTTTGTATCCTGACCATCAGATGGTACTAGACTCTCTAACAGGTTAATTATTACTAATATATATGAAGGATTATTTAGCAGTTATTAGATTCCTTTAGCTACTTTATTCCCTCAGCTTGCTGCTGACAGGCTTCTGCCCTAGGGCCATCTCCTGAATGTGCCCTACCACAGGGTCTTCATCATCCTCAATCACATTTGGAACTTTTCAAGTCTCTGTCAGCCATTCTTAGCTTTTGTGTAACATTAAGGAGTTGTACCACAGGTACAAATCTAATTTTAATCACTCCCACGCTGTGTGACTTAAACACACAAACCACCCAATGCCTCGATTTTTCCATCTGGAAGACAGGAATAACAACTGATACCTTCCTTTCTAAGTATTTTGACATCAAAGGAAAAGTGTCATGATTTTTTCCTCAATTAAAGTAGTACAATATTAAAAATTATCTAACAATAACCTTCGAGAGTTCATCTCAAATAAAAAGCTATAGCAGTGCCATTCTTTCAGCCCAAGAAAAAAATAAAATAACCTTACTTTTGAAGACTGTGTCTCTGTGTCTTTGCAAGACTTGTTCAAAAAACTGTGCTGAGCCACTAGAAAGCTACTGAACAGAAAGGTAAATTTTATTGCCATGTGATTACCACTTACATTCAAGTAAATTTATCCAAAACTCCTGTAATAAACGGCACTCCACTCAAACCCAGGAATACGTTTGGTGGGGGAAGTTTGTTGGGAGGCGGTATTTTTGTTTGTTTTGGCACTTTTTGCCTTTGACAGCAATAGTGACACCATGGGTGTAAACAATCCATGAGTCAAATATACATTAAAAGAGAAATAATACTCTGAAGAAAACAAATACAACTGAAGTTACCTGTACCTGAAGTTACAGTAGAGTTACAGGCTATTTTGGAATGCAAGTGGAAAAGATAGCATTTGGCAAAATTACCTGACTCTAAAGGATTTATTTTGTATGCAGAATTACCCACATGTAGAACTAAAACAGCTCAGTAAGAGTTTTCCTGACCCAGAAGACACTTTTTTCTCTGCCAGAAGAGCACGTGTGGTTTGGATGCTTTTATCCAAACAGCTACTGCAGTCAAAATTCTCAGTCTGTTGACAATTCCTTGGTTAAGAGTCGAGATCAGAACAAGAGTTGGGAAAAAACTGAGTATACGATAGTCCCTCTACTGAATGGAGTGCAGCTACAACAGGGATCCTTTCTCGCCTGGCTTGGCTAAGCCTAGCCCCCTGATGCTGGCATGGTGAGAACTTCCCCTCTTGTTTTAACCTACTATAACCATCAAAACTGAATCATGTAGGGCTTGTAATGCCCACACTTGTAGCTAATCCCTGTGGTTTTATCATACCTTCTCAAAGCCCCAGATCTGAAATACATGTGATGGGGTGAGAACCTCATTCCTCATGACTGTAGGGAAAGCCTTGGAAATTAGTTGTGTGTACTAAGAAGTTCAGAAACCAAGAGAAAATAAACTAAATTTAATGCATTAGACTGTTAACATTTCATGTTTAGAAATAAATGTTCTGGTTTGTTTGTTTGTGCGTGCATGGGAAGGGGTATTTTTTAAACAGGATTTTTGAATGTCTGGGTTTGGCCATATCACATTTCCCTGCTGACAGCAAAACCATCCATGGACAGAGGAAAGGGTCACTAGAGAAACCAGTTATCAGTGCTAATTCTGAAGGGTCACCAATAGTAGGTTCAAAGAAAAAAATAATCCTTAGAATTAATATCAAGAGAAAGGAGAGATTAATTAAAAAAAGTTACCTGCCTTTCAAGTAATGTCATGCCCCTCTGCATCTAGCAAAAAGCAGTGAGAAGCACTCTGTTTCACATTTATCTGTTGTTACTTTCATCTGAATTTCTTCAAAACGTTTTTGACCCTCCTACCCCTCTGTGCACTGACCCTTCTCTTCCCATATTTCTAGAAGTCCTTACTCAAATGAACAGAATGTTCCAAAGCTGGTTTATAGCCCACAGCATAACAGTTCCCTTAAAGAGAAGAGAAACTATTTTACAGGAAACTAAAGCAAATATTAAATTGCACAAATATGTAGCCAAAAGCAGGAAATGCCATTGTTGAGAGTGCAAGCAGAAGTTCAACTCTGCTATCTTACAGATGAATGATGAAATATCTTCTAATTGTGTGACTAAGTATTTCCAAACAAGATAATATATCACATTTGTCCTTCTTTGCATGTGCACAGTTGTGTATATAGCACAAACAGAATCTTTAAAGAAAATGTCTATACACAATGCACAAACAGACTTAGGATTCTTACTCCCTTGCACAGATGGTTCACAGATAGTTTCATTTAGGAGCTATTTACTGAAGAAAACCGCAGTTACAAACTCAGATGAACAGGTATCCACACACCTAGGGTTTCAAAAGGTTTGCAAGGGACTACAATAAACCTAGAAGTCTGTGCAGCACAAAGGCATCACATAATTAACAACTATATTGTAAATGTCTAAATTACAAAAAATGTCATGGATGCCTTTGGGAAAAATGAATGCTTTGACTGGTAATAATTTCAATCAGCGTGAGAGCTAATGTCTTTTTTTGCAAGACACATCCAAGTCCTCTTCATTGCAGACAAGAATTCCATAAAAATGTTTGAGAGGGGATATAATAATCTTGCTTAGGCCAGAATAGGTCACTGCAGCAGAAATCAAAGTTGAGAAAAAGGCAACAGTAAACTAAACAAAGAACTGTGTCTTCTTTCTAAAGAAGCAGTTCTAGCTCCTCAGTCCTCCTGGACACTGACCACAGCAGCAAAGGCAGCTAGCACAAGTTAAGATGATGACTACTTCTAGCATTATCTCTAAAACAAGACAGAAAACTCCTGCTGAGCAGTGTAAGCTCTTAACTTCAAGCACCTCTGTACAGGAGACCTTCAGGTGCAGCCAATCAGCCCGTCCCCCTTCCACCCTGAGGTAGGAACAGCAGATTTCTTTTACTGTGTCACTGAATCCCAGGCTCTATGAGCTGCAGTGACCCATTCCCAGGCTGTGCCTGGGACCCAAAGGCGTTAATTTCAGACAGATGAGTATCAAGCCTCACAAAGCCCACTTGGAGGAAGAACTGACTCAAGGGACAAGTGTTTCCTGAGACAGAGGGACACGGGAGAGAGTCAGTACAATCCTACATTTGCCTAAGGCATCACTATACCCAGGGCCATGTCTAAGCAGCAGAAGCACCTGTGCAATGAAAAGAGCATGTAGGAGATTGGCATGATTGTAAAGGAAATGGTAAGGGGCTAGGCAGCTGGATAGATCTGAATCAACCTCTTGTTTGGATTCTCATCTTTCTCTACCCTAGAAACTCCAGCCTAATGACTATGGCACATATAACATGTATTTAAATTCCAGAGTAACTACGATACTTTCCATGGACAGCAATAAGTGCATCAGAGAAGAAGGATGTAGAACCATAGGGCCATTTTTTATCTCTTCACGAAAATATAGTGCCATCATTTAAAGACATTTGCAGTATTTTTATTTTTATTTTTTTTCCCCAGGCACTTTAAGATGCATTTAATTGTCTCACGATCCAATTTGCTTGCACAGTGCCCTACTAGCATTCATGATTGTTGGAACAGTTTAATAACAATTTCCTAAAGCACAGAGAAGATCATTCTGGGCACTAGAAGCTCAGAAATAGCAATGCAATTATTATATTCTGGAAACTGGATTCTCTCTAAAAGCTAATCTGTCACAAGCAAAAATATGAAAAGTTAGATTCTTTCATAACTGATCCCTTCACTTAGCATTCACAGACAGTGGATACAGTATAGGATCCTATTCTCTTTGCCAAGCCTCTAGTTCTGTTGCTCACAAACATATAATCAGTGTCCCAGCTGCTGAGAGGCTATCCAGTTATGTCTGGCATTTCAGACTGCTCCTTAAGTAGGAAAGCATTAGTGTACTACTCCTGTGCATGCGAATGAAAGGATACGAATGTCGCAAGGACTGGACAACATCTGCTATTAAAAAAACCCCTGCTAACATTGATAAAGAAACCTGTGGTTTTAAAGAAAGATTTCAAGCCCACAGCCCAGCCTCTGCTGTGTAACATCTGCATAGTCATTGTGTAAAAACCATTTGAGTGCGAACTCCTTAAGCGGGCTTTCTAAATACACACAGGCTCCCAAATACGTGCCCTCCAAATGAGTGCCATATTAGATTCTGATGGTCGGACAGGCAGGCAAATTCCCACTCAGCATATTGCTAGAGCTATGGGTCTGTGCAACCACACAGAACGAAGCTGAAGATGATGAATCCTGATGTTTGTGCATGCCCAGCTGAACAGAAATTTAGGGTTCGGCAGCAGACATCTGGAATCATAGTGACCATAATGATGCTTAAATCCTTTTGGGGATTTAAGCACCATTAAGGTGCTTTAGTTCTTGAACTAAATTTCAAGCACTAAAGAGTATTTCTAAGTAAGGATAAGCATATGCATTAGTAACGGAACAGAAGGTAATGCCCAGTTTCCTTTAAAATTAATTCTGTCTAAAACACTCAGTTAACGTTTTTAGGTCACCCTAGTAACACAATCAACATTACCATAGTATATGGAATGTCTTTCTTATATGGAAAGACAGATCACTCCAACCTCATGAAAAGGTAATTCTACTTCTCTGACTCATAGTAATAAATCCAGACTTGTGGAGTGAAATGGACAGTCACCAACCATCTTGAGCTCCCAATGATGTTAGGTTAGTTGACTATTCAATATGTGTAAATTTGAAAAAGCACAGTAAATGTCATACTTAAATTTATAATCCCCCAAAGTTCAGCATGTTCTGAGCAATTAGCACAAAACTATTGCCAGAGATGTGATATAGTAGAATAAATAACACTTTAAAAAGATACAGATGTTAAATGTGTATGTGCCTTCGAGACTCATGTTAAACATTTAAAAATAACCTCAGTGATTATTGGTGCATTTAGATTTTATAAGATCTAGGACTGGCAGAGGACCCTATGGCGCTTGCTCTGTACTGTACCACGTGTGTGATCTGCAAAAAATTTCAGAGACAGGTCTTTTTTTCTCCCTTCCAGACTTTTACTTAGTAAGAGTGCAGTGAGCTAAATTCAGAAGCGGGGTAAGCATATACATCTCCAAAAACTCTATGGGTCAATTTTAACAGTGACCAAGTAGTGGTACAAGCTATAATCCTGGTGTCTAAGAGAAGCAAATCGTTGACTTCAGTGCTTATTCTTCAGAGTCTGTAAGATGAGAATCAACTTACAGGTAATATAAACTGTTCACAGATAGGTGCTGGGCAGAGTGACCTGCACAAATTTAACATGTACTGGCTTGTAAAATGAATATAGTGTTATCTGCCTTATGGCAGAAAGCAACAACATTGATGGCAGTAGCAGTCTCAGTAACAAACATTGACACAGTGGGTTAAAAGTTTTCTCTCCAAGCTCTCAATCATACGTATCTACCCTCTGCATCAGGTAAACTACAGTTTTAAACTGAAAAACAAATACTCTCCCATCCCAAGACTGTCACAGAAACTGTTCTGACAGAGAAAGCTGAAGGCAAATAGAGAAATAAAGCATTTCTCTTGCATTCTGTCTTTCTGGATGAACAGAACTTGGAAGTGTTAGAATAAAGGGTAAGAGAAGTTAGAAAACTACAGTTTTCCCTCTCTTGCTCTTTTTCAGTCCTTGCCTCCCTTCCTACTCGGGGCCACCACCTCCTTACTCAAAACACAAATCACCAGCATATCTATCAACGGATTCTCTCTCCTGCAGCTCCCAAGACTCCTAGCTCAACCCAGAACATTACCAGTTCCTTCAAACTCAGCTACACTTCCCAATGCTACTGCACTCAGTGTGCACCCCATAGCTTCTGCAGAGAGGCTGAGTGCATCATTAATGGCAATTATTCCAATAGCACCTAATGCCCAACCTGTGGTGACATGAGTAACTAACAGGGAAGCTTAAGATCAAACAGTTATTCACAAACATATAGGTTATCTTCCCACTCTTTTTCCTCTTTAGCCTCTCCACTGCACTTGTTCTGCATGCTTGCCGAGTGCTGAATTAGCTCAAGTTACTGCATTTTATCACATACTCCTCTTTTAGGAATAATTTACATACAATGAGAAACTTACACCATGATTTAAGTCATTGTTAAACTCGTCTCAGTATACATCGTAATAAACACTGCTTAGAAACCACACATGAATTTGTGGCTTTCTTATGCCACCAAACAGCAGAAAAATACAAAGTAATGAACCATTCTTTGAAGTGCTAAAATCCTGCCTAGAAGACAGGCAGGGTAGAAAGAGTTGATTCAATTCTCATTTTCTGAGTGGCGACCAGGGAGGTTTGATCACAAAGTTTTCTTATTTGACGTGGAAGGGAAGTCCAGCTCACGAAACTTGCTGGGAGATCTACAGTATTCCACACATTCTCATAAAGTGGACCATTTCATTACTAAGAGTGAGAACTGCTTTTAGTTTTTAAACAGAAAAAATAAAATCCCTTATTAAAAAAAAAAAACAGTGTCATGAACGGAAGACTGTTTCAGACTCTCGGTACTAAAAAAAACCCACCACCTATTGCTATTGTTTTACGATACCAGTTTTAATTTTCAGTAAACTGTGACCACTATATAACTGTTCCCGCTGGACATGGGCAAACAAACCCCTGTAATGTAGGGCTTCGGAAGGAGCAAGCAGCACATTGAGCTCGAGGTCACCTTCTTAAGCCTTGGAACAGAGAGAAAGCTTCATCTTTCATCAATCTGCTAAGAAACAAACCAAGGCAAAGTTATGCCCCTCAGCCTTCAAACAAATTCTCACCAAATTGGACTTTAATCTGGAGAGTCTTTGGTTTAGTCCATTTTCCAGAGGTAGGTATAATTTTCTTGCTAATATATATCAGAAACGTTCTCCTGCCCGTAAGTTTTAGATGGTTACACAGATAGCTAGAGAGCAAAAATCACAGACTGAAAGTGAACAGTCATTTCAGAAAATCTGGATTCATTTTCCATAAAAAGCTCAGAGGTAGACATTTCTTCATAAAGCCAGGTAAGAGGATTCTCTTTGCCATGAATCTCTGTTTACTTAATAGAGCAAAACACAGAAAATCATTTTACCAGAGTAAAAAACAGGGTAATTGATTGCAAACATCCCTTGCAGGGCACATGCCAGCAATACTTACTAGATAGAATGATACAAAAATCCTGAAGTTTGGCTCTGGGGTTTATATCCTACAATCCCAAACTGGTAAAGATAGGAAATTGTGCCAAAAAGCTATGAGACTACTTCAGGCAGAGGAAAACATATCCATCTGTTTTTTTTAAATAGGAACAGAGATAAACAGCAACATAATCTGCAGACAAAATGCAAGGTAAAAATATAAAAAGAAAGAAAAATTATTTCAGCACCCTCTCAGAAATTAACATTCCCAGAAGATGATTCTGAGAGAGGATTTCCCTGCAATATGCTCACTTCTGATAAATCATAAATCAGCACATGCAGCCTGTGGAAGATGACAGTTTCTTGCATTTCTCTTGACTTCTAAGGAAAAGAGTCACCACCCACAGGAAGGAAGATAATGAAAATAAATATTAGGGACTGTGGACAATTAGGGGGGAAGAACATAACCTGCAACTGGTTCTTTTCATAGGCAACACGAATAATGACGGTTTCTGCCCCTAGTAACACAGACTTCAGCACGAATGAAACTGATGGCCAATTCCAACAGATACAACAAAAGGCAAAATTCAATTCTTGCAATCTAGTCTTACTAGTTCTCTAATGAGCTGCCTTATTCTTGCACGTAATTTGATCGCTCAAATCCAGAAACACCGAGCTCATAGAGACCATTTAATTCATACACATGCATGTATTCCACTGCTTCAACATGAACTGCGAGCATGCTATGAGTAGCACAACACTGACTCACAAAGCTGTGGAGCATTTCATTTCTAGTACGGATAGCGAGAAATAAGATAGAGCTCAAATGCAGGGTTTCTATTCACCATTTCCTTCTATGAAATGTGGTATTTCCAGTATGTGTTTCTCAATCAAACCATCCCCAGATCAGCTCCTGCAAACAGCTCAAAGGCAGTAACCAGATAATTGCTGGCTGAATAGAAGGCAACACCAAGCAGAAGTGAAACAAGCCTTCAAATGCACTTTGCTGGGACCAGCTCCATTCCTTCTCCCCCGCTGACTGAAGATAAGACAGTGAGTCAACACTTAATATCCAAGTGTGTCCTTTCTGTTTTCTGTCCCATCCTCCAAACAACAAGTGCAATTCTTTGAACATTTGTGTTTAAGTTAATTAGATTAACTCAGCACTGTGTCAGCAAATGACAAGTACACGTACCTGTGCCAAAGAGACGCAGTTGTCATGCATGGCTTGTGCAAAACCTTTACATATTTCTTGCATTAAACTATGAGTCCATCTTGCATCATCTTGATGTGATTCTTGTATTTCAGTTAATTTGAAACAGCATCGCATGCAGTAAGTTATACAGAGTTTGGCTCTTTAATGGCAAGCCAACATTAAGCAGATACTCAGACACAGCACTCCAAGGCTGCTGGAATTTCTGTGGGAATGATGATTATTCTCTTAGAACAGTGCTGGTTTTGGCAGCTTTCGGCAAGCTGGGAGGCATCGTCAGAGGCAGATCGTTAAAGCTCAACACATTCCCAAAAGTCATAAACTGAACCATGCAGGCTGGAAAGTGGTTTATATATTTTCTATTTTTATCTAATGATAAAAAAACAACCCACTTAAGCTGCTTTGGCCCAAATCCCGCACCTCAGGGAGGTGCCGAGCCCCCTCCGCTGAGGGGTCCAGGCGGGCCGGCCTGCGGGGCCGGGGCCTCCCCGGGGCTCTTCTCCCCTGCCGCACCGGGAAGGGACGCCTGAGCGAGCATCGGGTTCTTCATCGTAATCCCGAAACTCTCGATTTTAATTGAAAAGCTTTCACTTTCTGCCGGCCGCCGGGCCCGGCCGGGGGAGTCGCCGCTAGGGGACACTGCGGCCCCGGTTAACCTCGGCCGGGAGGCTCCTCCGGCGGCGGAACAGGGAGGCGCACAGGGCCGCCGAGCGGCCGGGCCCGGCCCTACCGCCGCGGCGGGGCTGGAAGGACCCTCTCCCCCGCCTCTGAGGCACGCTCGGCGGGGCTCACGCCACCTCTCCGGCGGGTCCCTTCCCCGCCCGCCGGCCGCGGAGGGGAAGGGGCGGCCCGCGCGGCGGGGCGGCCGTTGGGAGGGCGAGCGGCCCCGAGGGGGGAGCGCGTTTGAGGCGCGGTGGCGGCTGCTCGCTCGCCCGCCCGCCCGCCCCGGGGGAGGCCGGCCCGGTGACCCGGGGGCAGCGTTCGGCTGTGCTTTCCCGAGGCCCGTGTCCAAAGCCCGGCCCGGGGAAGGCTGGTGCGAGTGGGTCGGTGTCAGCGGCCGCAGGGAGCGTGTCACTTCCAGGCACCTCCAGCCCGCGCGGGCTGATGGTACGAGCAGGGACTTCCCCGCCTTTCGGCAAGCCCAGATCCTGTAAATGAAAATTCAGGCCCTGCTGGTTGGCTGGATGGAGAGTCCCCGAAGGCAATTTATAGACCGTATTTTGTGACTAACGAAATTCGGTCACTGGGATTTTCTGCTGGCTTTCAGGTATAGCTGCCTGTAGGAGAGCAGAACATAAAGAGGAGGGCGGCGACAGGCAGCCTTGACATCTGTGTCCATTGAGCCTGTTCCACCACACGGGTAAGACACCGTAGCCATTTGTGCCGTACCGAGCATTTCAGATCATAGCCGCGCAGCTGTTGCTGTATTCAAACACTGCAGGAAAGCAGTGGACACAGAGTTACAGACTGCCATCGAAGAACCCTGAGCCGACACCGTTGATGTGCATCCTCGGAGCACACAGAAGCGCTAACTCAGATCCCCCAAACGGGATGGCCATTTTAGCCAGCACTGGCTTTTATAGCACAAGAGGATTCTCATCAGTCTTCCTGAAGTCACGTAACGGTGAAAACGCTGCAGAGTCGTGCGGTTTCCCCATCAGCACTGTGCCAATGTAGCCCAGAATAACAAGAACCCGAACAATTAGCTCTGCTGCTCAGCAAGGCCAGCTATCCCATCCTGTCAATCCATCTGCATTGCTTCCCAGACTGAGTAATGTCATTTATTGCACACTGCATTGTACCACATACATACACTCTCAGGTTTATAGAGAGCAAGAAGTTACGGTGATCTAAAAAGTAAGTAACCCAGAAGAGAGCACATATAACAAATCAGGTAAGCTCTCTAGCCACTTCAGTACAGAGATGGGGAGGGACCTCAAGGAATAGTTTGATCATTAGTGAACAAGAATAATCTGCTCTCCTGATTCTGCTATAGAGCTGCTAACTGCTGGCATAAAGGTGGTAACAAATGTTTCCAAGGTCGTCTTGACAGGAATGGCCCCCACAACTTAAGCCACACTGTCTTTGAAATGCTAAGCAAAGGAATGTGTAACTGCTTTTTAAAAGCAGGTATGTACACTTGCTAACACAATGGGTAAGCACTTTTGGAAAAACATTACCCCAAATCATTCTCTCCCAACTGGAAGCAGAGCGTATTTTATATCAGATGCAATTTCTCTTTTAATCAGCTTTATCTTAAGGCTTGCTTTTAGTATTTTACAGCTGCTTGTCCAATCTGTAGCCAGCACTGCATTCACTGCTCCTGCAGTCAATGCTTGGAGTCATCTTAGAGAGCTACATAAATCCTGGACAGTACTGATCATGCCAACTCAGCAAGAATAATTGGCATTCAGGGGCTGACCACCCAAAGCCTTGTCCCCCAAGGCAGTGAGTTTTGTGTAAATTTGGGAAGGATTCCCTGGGCACCGCTTTTCATGTGATTGTTCCAAACCCTTAACCAATACTATGAAGTCTTAAAGGAATCGATACTAGCCAACTGCTTTAATTTTTTACATGATTATCACTGGGAAAATCAGAAAGAACTGAAATATGGGGTATGTAGGAGAAAAGTACATGATTCAGTAAGAATGCTTAGTGTTCTGAGTGGCCTTTTGGGGAGCTAAACCTCACCTAAGAAATTGGTTAATGTTTTGTAGCTCCCACGGGCGTCCTGGGGAGCATATTCCTGCACGTCATGGACTCACATCTCGTCTGGGAGTCCTGCTTCATTGCTTGGGAGCCACTGTTATGTACATCAGATGCTGTGTAAGGCATTTTTCCACTACTGTGTATTTTTCAACTCTCTGTAATAAAAACAGTATGAGGAAACTACAAGAAGCACTCACTTCCAAATGACCTTATTCCCTTTTATTGGTGATGGCAAACATTTCCACGGAATTAACTGATGTATGGATGGACTGTCTATCTTGCCTGATTCATGGGATTCAAATTGGGCATATCGTGCTCACATTGCTGCGAAGGCTTAGTTTAGGGTTTTGAAATTCTAAGACCAATTATGACGAGTAATCTCTTACTGGCTATCAATCAGTACTGCTTTAACAAGTATCAGGATAGAGGTGAAAATGATTTATCACTTAAGTCCTTCTCTTGAAGGCATGAATTTCTTAAAAAAATGAAGACAAGCATGACACTACAGGTTCACAAAATACCAAAGAAGATACTACCAGAAAGAATACCTCCATATACAAAATCAAAACATCATAATTCTCATCTCAGAAAAACTTCGAACTCAGTCGTGAATTCTTCCAATGTTGTTTGGTCCCAAAGGACAGTGGAGAAGGAGAGGAATATTTTCAGATTATTACATCTGAATCACTAAAGTTCCAGAGAAATTATGACCATTACGAACATAGTTCTGAGTAACCAGCTTGTCTTCTTCATCTGCATGAAAGTGGTCAATGCAGGAAATGGTGACAGCATCGCAAAAGCCTTTTAATGTCCGAGTTCAGCTATTACTAAAGCATGTTAACAAGCCAGCTATGTATGCAGCTACCAAATGGCAGATAATCTGTCCTGTTTATGTATATAAATGTTGGATGCCAAATGAGGGTGAAAGGGTTCATGTCACAAGTGTTCGGTAGCGTTATGTCCAGTTTCTCACAGGTAGCAAGCACAACCTACCAATCCAAGGCATTCCCCTGCCTTTACTTCTGTCTCTCTGTCATGGCAAGCTCCCCTCTTTCAGCTCTGCCATTCCTGCTGTTTGTCAAGCCATTCTGTGACCAGGATCGGGCAACTGACACTCATAAAACAAAAGGCCCTTTTTCACACAAGATTACTTTTCAACCAGCTACAGTAAACTGATCGGGTTTATTATGCAGCCCATAAGCATTGTGCTGGTACCACAGAGAAGGCAGCAGTACAGGAGATGGGTGGGGGCGAGCAGGTATAAGACCTGCTTCAGCTGATGTTGCCACGCAGAAAACTGTGTGCGTAATCTTGCTTTTACTGCTTTTACACATCCATACACCCTGCAAATATACTCCAAGTGCTAATATGGCACGAAATTCTAGCCTACGTGGATTTCAGAAGCAACCAAAGTTCATTTTTTCCTCTGGATGTCTGAATTCTCTACCCTTTCCCTTGATCAGTAGGATCCTTTCCCTTCCCACACTCAGTAGGAACTGAGCACCTTGGTTCTGAAACCCTGGCATATAGGCAGTCCCTGATGACAAATCCCACTGACTTGAGGGTGGGGAGGAGCAGGTTTCACACCATCACTTCTCACAAGTTTAAAACCAAAACTTCTCACTCTTTGACTCCATCAGTAGTAAAACACAAATAAGCATACTGCAATGTCTTACCTTAAAGCATCAGTGGCCTTTCAAAGGAACCAAGGCATTTGAGTGAGAACTGAAGTAGGTTAAGCAGGGGCATGTCCCCTTCTCTCAGTTCTGGTAAGCAATGGCAGAGGAACAGAGTGATATCCATGCAGTAAAAACTGTGGCTGCTAAATTTACCAGAGCCGATTTACCAGTGCTCTTACTCAGCTGGAATGTACCCACAAGAACACCCCTACTGAAATCAGCTTGTAAATTAGAGAAATGTCATCCACACCCATTTTAAAATTCCTTTGTATTGCCAAGATGGCATAAAGGGTAGGCAGAGGGAAAGAAACAAGCGTGATGTTTTATCATATTAGTTGAGTTGTTGGGACTACGATTTTGAAGCCGGTAAGGAAAATTGTCCAAGTGCTTGGCAACATATGCAGCACATTTCCCATAAGATTTTGAGAAAATCTAGACTGTAACATGCAAGTTCAGAACCTGAATATGGATCCATGCACGCAAAGCTCTTGTACTCTCACTGGGAGTATCAGCACACAATTAAATGAAAATATTTAGATTTACTAACTACAGTGCTGAAACTGTAATGCAAGTCTTGGTTTGCAATCTTAGAAGATCCACTTTCATGCCAAATATACATGAATTAAACTCACCTCATACCATTCCCTGAGAGGACTGAAGATTAAAAAGAAATCTGCTCCATTAAACTCCAGAGAATAACCTCAGAGAACTAACCCTTGGTTGCTAATTGAATGACATCAGAAAGCAGCCATCAGCAGTATTCTGCCAATTTCCTAGACACTGGAGAGTTTTGGTAAGAGTTGCATTAAATGATCTGTCATCAACTGAATATTAATCTCTCAGTATTTTATTACTCAGTCTTAAACAGGGCCTTCTGGAGGGCATGAATTATTTGGCAATGGGAGGCAGTAATTATGAAGTGAGGTATAGTGTAGAAAACATGACAAGTGAGTTAAAACAGTGTCTGGGGACCATTTAATATTGTGCTGGCAAACAGAGCATGTTATAAAACCATTTTAGAGAGAACAGATATAATGCAGGAATCGAGCTGCTAAACTACAAAAAGGAACCCTGAAGCAGAAAATTCCGTTTTTCATTTCTCACATTAAGGCATAACCTTTCAGGCTACGCTCCTTTAACGGAGCAGTAGATTCTGCCTATACAGACCACCATGTGGATGCGCCGAGTTTCTTGAATGTGTTGCAAGACCAGACACGTTTTTTAAACATGTAGTAATCACTGTACATGGTCTGCCATGTTCCATGGTCTGCCTTTTGGGTGCCGTGTGGCTGATGGCAGTCTCACCAAACTCAGTGGTGAAAGGGCTCCAAGTAAGAGCAGAGTTAAACTGAGGAAATATTCACTATACACGTGCATAACACTGACATAGTTCTGGTATAGTTAAGAAAATATTTCAGTATAGTGAAAACAAAATCACACTGAACTACTATGGTTCAAACATCCCAACTGAGCTAAGTATGAACAGATTCTATGTATTGTGAGGGGCTGGTAAGAAAAACTAAAATCAAAGTGTACAAGGGATCAGCTGTCACACGGCAGGGCATATGGCTGATGAAAATATAAGTGGCTTTGGAGAGCATCACTGAATTATTAGGAAGTCTCAACCCATGAGGCACAGAACTGACCATTTCAGGCCACATGATACAGACTAATGTTCCCACAACTGACATTATTGCATAACAAAGCATGAGTAATAGTAGAGGAGTTTTGTTCAAGTGTATCAGTGTATGGAAAGACTGGGAAAGTACTGGAACATTTCCCTGAATTGGCTACTCATTGCAACAAATCCTTTGCCTTGAAGAGCTCGTATTCTTAGTACGTAAAATGGGCAGCTGGCGCTGGAAAGAGATAAATTTTACCTGATAAATGATCAACAGCAATGTACCTTGCAAAGCATGATGGCCCTGAAAGAAGAGCATTTCTTGATTAAACACTATTTTGAAAATGTATAGAATAATGCAAGAAAAGAAAAAAAAAGTAATTATTACTATTATAATGTTATTATTAGGGAAATTGAAATGTTTCTAAGCAAAGAAGTAGAGACTGAGTATTGACTTGGGATAGATTATTGCTTTCTCACTCACTCATTTTTAATATGCATTCATTAACTGAATTACTGCTCTTGAAACTCTACTGTTTAGGTATTAAACAAGTATGCAGACTATGTAACAGGATTTTTATTAAGAAATAATGCAACGGTTTAATATCCTTGTGTTGTCATTTGTAATAGTATATTCTTGAAGTTTGCGAGAGCAAACGAAGAAAATGACAGCTAACAGTCTCTCCATATGCATCTGATGTCACATATTGCAATAAAAGCAAAATTGAAAACACATAATCCAGTTTTTCTTTTGAAAAATATATATAGCTGGTACATAAAAGTAAAATAATTTCATTTTTCCCCAGTAGTTATAAAGTCTATAACTTAAATTCAAAGTAATTATCCACAATTGTACGTTGTTCGCTGAATTTGTAGTTGGAAATATAAGGAAAATAAGTGGAAACACATAATGATGGAAAACCAATTAATGAAAACCGTAGGAATTCGTTTTCATATGAATTAAATAGAATATTCTGAATTTTGTAAAATATCAATCAAATTGACATAAGCTGATAATCTAATAATTTATGGGGGAAAAGTCTTGATCACATAGTTTCTTAACATGATGGTAAAAATACAGATGTGGTCACACGTGAGTGTCATTTAGAATTGCTCATAAAAAGCCTGAGTAGTCATGTAACTTTATATTACAGCTCTCAATCACCCATATCCCCATTTATATTCTTCTGCTTGAATTGTATTCTGCCCCTGCTGCAAGCTGCTCTGTGTGGGCTGATCTCACCAACTGCTCAAGACTCCCTGAGTTATGTGAAACTCCAGACAGGAGAAGTGCTGGTAGACATGGGAGTGCCTACCAGCAGGACAAAGGTTCAAACCAAGGCAAGCTCTCTCAGCATTTTATTCACCTGGAAAAAGGGACTTCTGTGCTTACATAAACAATACATAAGCTGTTGTCATCAACGTCTTCACCTGTATGATCAAAAAGTCTCTTTCAAATTTGATGACTCTTGGCCATTAATCAAGTCCTTAAACACAGCTGATGGATCACCTACCCCTAGAAAGGCATGAGCAAGGGTGCGTAACCTCTCAGTGCACTGACAGAATAGGTCCTGAGTCCATACTGGAACTTAGCAAACAAATGGGATGACCAGAATTTACAAGGGAAATTTCTAGCCTATGTACTATTGTCACTTACAGTAAAAAAGAAAGAAAAAATATTCATCTCTAGAGATTATTTACCTCGCAACCCAATAGTGCACTTGGAAATTACTGTACCCTAAAACAGCTCTGATAAGCAAAGATGAAACTCAAATAGCTAAAAGGGAACTAGCAGATCTCTTGCTTAGTATCAAATCCTGTTTTAAAACTTTCTGCTCTTAAAGACATCCTGTTTATATATTTAATCAATGAACTGGGTGTAAGAGAAACAAAAATTGCCTGCAATCCTCTGTAAAATGTTGTTATGCTTTGAGAAAACCCATAACAATCTATTGTCGTTTAGACAATTATTCTGTCACGCGATGACCCCTCCCCACCCAGAAAGGGGAATCGGGGAACACAAAGAAACACAAGGGTTGAAATATAAATAGATTTAATAGGCTAAGACTAAATAATTAACAATAATACTAAAGAACCAGTATTAATCCCGATACTAATATAAGATATACAAGAATTATACTCAGCCAGTTCTATCAGTAGGAAGCCGTGCACTCCCAGCAGTGGACAGCAAATGGCGGACACTGCGAGCGCAATGGCTTCAGGAGGAAGGGAAGGCCTCAGGGCTCCGGCACCGGGGCAAGGAGTTGTCTGGACCGCCGCCATCAAGGGAGAGAGAGCTACGCAGCAAACTTTTCTCATTTATATTGAATGTGACGTTCATGGTATGAAATAATCCTGTTGGCCAGCCTGGGTCAAATGCCCAGGCCTTGCTCCTCCTTGTCCCTGCACCTGGCAAGGCTCAAAAACACAAACCTTGAATCCCACAGAGCCTGGCTGGCTATAAAGTAAATATTTTCACAAATTCAGACACTAGAGTCTTCTAAAAGTGCAATTTTCCCCAGCATTAGAAGAAAAGTTAGTCCTGTGTCTCTCAACCCAGGACAAATGTGTATTTGCAAAGTTGGAGTAACTCAGCTTTTAAAATAAACAACTAAACAGTTCGGGAAATTCCCCACATTCCTCATAGATTTTGTTTCTGTTTCTCTGAACAGTTTTCTGATTTTTCTGGGAACGTGCCATGGTTCAATGGCAGGCATTTAGGAAAAAAAAGAAATCCCTTTCTTTTCTGCTCTTTCCTTACCTGGATGTTATCAAAGCTTTCAGTCTGATAAGAGACTCTGCCTCTGACAAAACCTTACAGCTGTATTAGCTCTCCTGTCAAAATGAGCTTCTGGATAATGGTGTGAGATTCAAAGACTTCAGGAGGTTGCTTTTATTTGTTTTGATTTGCTTGTTTTAAGACCATGTTGCTTTTAAAGATGAATTGCAAGCTTCCTCCAAAGAGAATAACGACATAGGACAGGAGGAAATATTTTGGATCACCAGTATATTCAGTTGGTCTCACATCAAATAATCAAGCTTCATCCTAAAACTAAGCAGGTTGCATGCATGCATGCCTACCTACAAAATTGCTCACATAGTACAGTTTCTGTTGAAAGGCTATTCCTGAGCATCTTTCTTCTGACAGGTAGAAACTTCTTCACATATATAGCTCAAAAACACATACAAATTCTACTTATTTACTCTCCTACTAACATTATTTCTTATCTACAATAGCTCTTTCCCTTGCGTGGTCTTTATTCCACTGTAATTACGTAGACAGTGATCCTACCACTTCTCAAACTTTTTTTGTCCAAAATGAAGTCTTAAAAAAATAGATTCCTCACTCTCTTAATCTTCCTAGTGGCCCTTCTATGTACCTGTACTAGTTTTGGTTCATCTTTCTTTATGATGGTTGAGCAGAAATGCATGCAGAATTCCAGATGAGGTTTTGCCAGGCCCTTGCATAATTACAGTGAGGCTTCTTTCTTAAGAACAGAAATACACAAATAAAGAAATAACCCCATTACTACACATCTGAGTTCCTATTTAACGTCTTTTGTGCGCCACTGCATTGGTGCCTCAGCATCAGTTACTAATATGCCTTTGCTTGTTCAGTCCATTGTCATTTCTGATTGATGAGTCTTCACCTTGTGACAGAAATTCTTGTTAATAGTTTTTCAAGTTTGTGATTGTATACTTTGCATTGTGACAGGGTGCTAAATAATCTCATCTAGGTTCCCTTTCCCACAAAACATAGGACCACATGAACTTTTGAGGTCCCTTCCAACCTGGGCTGTTCTATGATTCTATGATTAATTATCATGGCATTTCTATTCTCTTCTGCAAGCTCATGCAGTTTCATGATATTTCAATCTCCTTCTGTACTAATAGTTCCTTTGTATTCAAAGTCCTTACCAAAGATACCAAAGGAGTGGCCTACAATCAATCCTCCATGACCTCCAATTATAAACATTTCTTTAGCCTGATGGCTCCTTTTTCAAAACAAACTATTGCCATTTTCATTCAGCTATTTATCTGTTTATTTTTCAATTCTTGGACTATTTCACATCATTTCCAGATGAAGTAATTGTACCTTGTATAGCGTTGCATCAAATATTTAAGCAGAGTCTTCTTCCTTATTGCTTATCCTCAATTATTTTATCTAAGATAACAGTTAGTATTCTCAAAATTTGCTTTACAATGGGAAGACAAATCTTAAGAGTTTGCTTATCCCAAGAGAGATTACTTATGACCCTTGCTTAGAATCTCAAAAGTTTTGACATTTTAATAATTTAGAATAATGAAAACATGACAACAAGTTCATTCTAAGTCAGTTAAAATGAGAAAGTTCTTCTATTGATTGCAGACATCTATCTAGAACTGAGTTCTGAGGGCAGTGGTCTGTGGTAGACTTAATTGGACAGTACCTGGGTAAGTGCAGCAAGCTGTACTGGCAGTCTATAAAGCTTACTAAGCACATACAATAAAACATCTTCTAATGCAGATTTAAAACAAACACACCTATTAGAGATACCATTTTCTATTTGGCTACATGAAGAAGCTGCTTCAGGATGAGATAAGGTGTGAAATTGAAGCACGGTAGTCACTCAGTACTAACTCCTCAAATGAATGCTTTCGTTCTATACCAAGACAGCCCTTTGTGCTTTAGCTTATCCGCTTCTAAAGAGAGCTATAATGATTCTCCTAGAGCAGACCAAACACATAACTAGTAGAGAACAGATTATTTGCAAAAGCTATGCCAGCTATTTCCAGAATAGTCAAGCCCTTACATTTGACACCATGGTTTATAAATTCTACAGTGGGAGAAGAAATTCCTACTCTATTCTTAGGGATTTTTTCCATAGGAGCTATCTAGGAAAAAACCTGAATGAGTACTAGAAAAGGAGCACACAATCCCAGGGATGACTGTTACTATGGTTTCCTTATTTAGAACTACCCACTTCAAGTTAGTCTGTAGTTACTCTTGGGTTAAATATTACTCAAGTTAGTGAGCATAGTGCCACACATCCTCTGAGGCAGCTGAGGGGCTGTTTCTGCTTCTAGTGGAATCGATGTAAAATCCATGTTTCTGCAAAGAATTAATCCAAATTCTTTCACTCCCTTGTGGCTGTGTGCCCAAACCACATGCCGTATGTACTTGTAAAATGTTTCTCCAGTGACCACTTGACAGTAACCCAGGGTTTACAAAGAGAAAACTCCTACCCTCCTATAAAGAGAAGAACAGTAGTCTTTGTAACAGTAAATAAGCCCACCTATTCTCCTGCTTATCAGACATGCTTCCTTCCTGTGACAGGAATTATATCACTGCACTTATGGGAAGAAGAGAAAAGGGATTTTTTTTTAAATGGTTGTTTTATCTATCACTTTCACTGAGGCAGAAATTCTAGACTGATTCACAGATGGAAACCCCAAATGCCATGCAGCAAAGCGTTCATCTATGGACAGGAAACAGTATGGGTTTTATAGGCTAGAGTAAAGGTTATGTCACTTTTAAGAACACTTTAAAAGATTGCACAGACACTTTCCTTAATATTCAACTAACAAAACCAGGCACACATAAAAGCCTTTAATCATATACAGGGTGTACCAGTGAAGTTCAATTTCTATATGCTTCTACAGATTAGCCTTGGTCCTCTAATACCAATAACATCAAGCGATGTTGTCACCAAGCTACATAGGAACAGAAGGAGACAGAAAGAAGGAAAAAAAGTGGCATTTGAAATAGAACGGTGAGAGAATACAAAGGCTACTGCAAACACCAAATGCAGATGAGATCAGCAGGTATTACAGAAGGAGCAGTAGACAACAGTAAAAGGTACCAGGGAAAAAAACAGAAAGTCTGTAGAACAGGCTGTTTTTTAAGAGGTGTATTTTCAGCAAGACTCTGGATGAGAACATGAAGATGCTTATAAATGCTCACAGATGTGAATGGAAAACATCAGTGGGAAGGAGCACAACTTTCTATCAGCTCTCTTGAGGTATAATAGTTGTTCTCTGTTATACTCACACTAGCAGTTTTGAGAAGCTTGACTTTGTCTTTCTCTTAATTTTTTTACCTTTGAGGCTAAAATTATCTTTTCAAAATATGATCAATTTAAATCTGGACCAACAACAACTGAAAGAAATGAATAGACAAATAGCTGAATTGGACCCTGTCTGCTCCTGGAATGAATACTTTTATCTGTGGGTAAATTTGCACTGAGCATTTTGCTTCTTCATTAAAGTCACAGAAAATACAAAAAGGAAACCCACACTAACCAAATCTAGCCAAACTGTAACCTTCATTGTGAACCTAAGAGGCAAAACCCAGCTTTCTTGGCAACCCTCATCTACATTACACATCCACAAACAAGACTGCAATTCACAGTACTCCTCACATGAACCACCAACCGAACATAGAAAAGATCTTCCCTATATACCTGCGTCTGAAAAGCATGTGGATGTAACACAGACCACATTTCTAGGGAACAAGTCAAAGTAACTGGAAACTTTCTGAAGCTAGAATACATCAAGCGGCGTTTTAGCAATTCTTATGTAGGAAACATTTTTTGTGATGGTGTAATACCCTGCAGCAAAAGGAGAGGTTTGGATTTGAAGAAGAACTTTCTGTTGCTTCCTTAACAAATGGGCCTTTTCCTTTCTGTTCTCTTTTCTGGTTCCCTATTCATGTAACAATTATCCCAGGCTCCAGAACACACTTTGGGTTTTGAAACTCTCTGTAAATCAATATCCTTATTAACAGCTCCTGCAAAGAGAGTAATCAGCCTGTATGTGTACCATTTGCTTAGGGATACATAAGCCTGTGCTTTAACAGTTCATTGTCCCTTTTGACCCATGATTCAACTATGACATTAATTCTATAAATGTATCAGAATGTTGGGTTTGTTTGGCTTACGACACTCATTTTACTCACTTCTTTTGCTTAGGGTTCCCAGCTGCCTTTGAACATTAATCACACAATATACTGTTTGTGAGAGATGCCTCAGTTAATCTGTTAAGCAGAAGAATGATGCATAAGGCCCTTTGGAAATAGTGCTGGGAAAAAAAAAAAATGGTGATGCAAGAGATGAAGGAGGAAGAAGCAGCCCGGGCCCCAGAGGGTTCCAAGCCCTCTGTTGCTAATGGACATGATGCACAGGCTGGAGTTACATCCTGCGGTTGTGGGAAGGAACTGGTGGCAGTGAGGGCCCCTGCAGGGCACCCAGCCCTTCCAAGGAATAGCAGCATAACCTTGGAATTACATTGGCATTGCCAGCACACAACATTGCTGTGAATGCAGCTGTCTTCCCCTGTACACTCTGCACAGGCATTATACAGTTAATAAACCAGTAAACTCCAATGCAGAAACGCTGGACTAAAGCTTGCATTGCAGAACAAGAATAGTGCTTACTGATGAGGAGTGTACAATAGAACTTGGACTATCAAGTGTTAAGCTGGAAACAGTTTCTAGACAGATGTTTAGAATAATAACTATGTAAGGAGGAGGATTTTACACAGGGAACTAGATCTCTATTTTTCGAAGTATCTGTAAGACAAAAATTTTTAGAAGGGTTCTGCTGGGATGGATTTTCTTGGACAAGGTGGTTGTTCTTTCCTCCCATTTTTGAGGGTCTGCAGGGCTCCATAGGAGAGACCACACTTTTACACCAGCCCTGACCTCAACTAGCTGCTTTCCATTCCCAGCCTCACCTCAGTTGCACATACCTTGTTAAGAGATGCAAGACGTCCTCTCTCACTCTCCCTCTGACCTAAGTTAAATGAATTTTCCCAGAGTGAATGTTGTTCATTTCCACTATGCGTCTCCATTACACCTCTACCCTGCCCAAATTACACAGTGGCATCCAGGGCCTGAAGGAATGCAGGTGGGTGGATGGAGATGCTTAAGATAGCTTCCTTTCTTAAGGGTGACAGAGGGAATTGTATCGAGGACATTATCCCAAATGCATATTTTGAAGGGTCCTGAAACTTGCATTTTCATTGGCACCAGATTTTCTTTGTGGGATGACTCAGTTCCTACAGGACCATGAGAAACTTTGAAGACTGCACTTAGGCCGTAGATAGCTTCTGCAAACGCTGAAAATTCTCTTGGGGACAAACGAATGAAAAATTTTAAAGAAGCCAACAGCTCATGACTGTTATCTTGACTTTCTAGCCTGAGATGATGGCATGAAAGGGCCCTTTAGAAGGCAGAGTTGACTACACGGTTTCCCCAAATCTATCTTGGCAGTGATTAGCAATGCATCATTCTACTAAAAAAGTTAAAACAGGAAAAAAAAAAAAAATCTTTCAGACATTTCAGATCAAATTCTGCTGATACCTACTACAATCCTGGTAAGGGGAAAAATTAACCCCAGAGTTGAACTGAAAAAAAAATCCAAATGCTGACATGAGAGAGTTGGCAAAGGAGTGGAGCTTTTTATTATCTAAAGGTGCTCTTTGACTGGGAAACACTGCAAGAAAAACACTCTTTGCTGGATCCCAGGCTACAGTATTCACATTCCTAGAGCTTGACACTACTAAGAATCTTCAGAGAAAGTAAACACTTTTTTTTTTGCATATTTCTCACTAACATTGTCATAATTGTTCCTTTTTGTGAAGAAGAAAAAAAAATGAAAAATATTAAAGAAAACGTGTTCTTCGTTGTGGACATAGAACAAAATGCTTAGCTAAACTCAATTTGTTCTATCCACGGATATAATTTACCAGAAGCAATATGCAAGATGAAGGATCAAGATTTGTTAATTTCCAGTAGGTGTATTAAAACAGTAAGTTTAAAATCTGCTTTTTAAAACAACGTGTAGAACCAGCAAACTCTGTTTTGGTTTTCTTCCACCCAGAGCAGACAATCATCATTAGAAATTGGCTGAGCCATATTTTAGGATATAAAGCACTCCAGCAATCAGCAGGGCTGAAGATCTGGGTTATTAAAGAAATAAAGACTGGGAAAACTCATTTGTTATGCACACTTCCAAAGAGGAACCAACAAAGAGGAGATAAGCAAACAAAACAACTGACGAGAAGATTAGCATTAGAGTTTGGATTTTACCAGTAATGAAAAAGTAGAGATGTTATAAAGACGTTGATTGTGGAAGAAGGTGGAGAACATGATAAACATAGAACATCGCTTTTATTAACCAAACCTGCTTAGAGAAAAAACCCCAGCAGCTAGAATGCAATACAGATGGATGACAAGTGACAAAGGGTTACTGGCAGTGGACGTGTGGGAGAAAGGCATCCCAACCCAAGGTCGGTACTTTTCCCTGTCTACATTCCATTGCGCGATGGTGGGCTGCACCGTGCTTTGACATTTCTGAACGCAAAATCGTGGCTCAAAGATTCTACCAAACAAGAAGTCGCATTTCAAATTGTCTATTTTCTGTACTGGTGTTTTCCTGAGATTCAGAAGACTATAACACTTCAACGTGGAAAAGAGCTGTGTGGTCAAGTCCAGCCCTCTTCGATGGAAGTCCTGCACCATAAGTAGGCAGCTCTTCAAATCTCCGCTGTTAATGACACTTTCACACATCACGTTTAAAGGCGATCAAGGAGAGCTCTCATCTTGGCAGGCAGCTGGTGAGTGCATCGGGCCTTGGTACGGTCACAAAGTTCATGGTGCAGTGCAATAGCGGACAGATCTTTTCATGATCCTTCAACACTTCACTCAAGTGTTTCATTTCATCTGTTAGCTTTCCGATTTCTCTTTTCAGGGAGGTATTTTCTTGCTCAAGAGACTCATATTCCTGGAAGGAGGCAGAAAAAAAAAAAAAAAGCCTCGTCATAGTCAAAACATTCTTTTCAGTGCTTCCACCTTGAGTATATTTATGTAACTGTAGAAAAAATGTGCGGTTTCTTATTGTAATGTGCTAAATTCTAAGGAAAGACAGACACAGCCTGGGTGCTGGACCAGGGAAAGTGCTTTACAACCTGTACCCTGACCACGCTATGACTCCTTTTATGGCCCTGAAGGCCAGAAGGTGCCACTGGCCGTCAGGGCTCCCCAGTAGCCCGGGGGTGGGGCTGTGGGGAGGTTGTGTCCCCGTGATGGCCTCTTCCAGCCCTGGGCCACCTCTGCTAGGAAGGGTCAAGCAGGGCAGCTCTCAGCAGAGCAGAGAAAATTAAAGCACTGAGCTCAGGTAGGTGCCGGGAAAACCAGGTGCCTGGCATTGCTGGTGAGGAAAGGGCAGCCCCAGCCCCAGGCCAGTGCAGGGAAAGGCCATTTACTCAGGTGCTGGCTGAGACGGACACCTAGCACAACACTCCTGGTGCCAGCTGGGCTCCTCCAGCCCGGCCAGGGCTTGTAGCCACCTGCTCAGATGCCTGGGAACTCAAGAGCAGGCGGAGGGGAGCATCATGCCAGCTTGTTCCTAAACCCACTTTGTCACCAGAAGGCCTGACCACTGCCTTGGTTATCTCTGACCCAAGCTGCTTTTGAGCTAAGGGTTTTCTGGCAATGAATAAGCTGCTATTAACTGCAGGGGAGTTTTGAGATGCTCTGCAGCATACATCTGTGACGGATGTGAGACTCGCGTGTCACATTTTTTGATAACTGAATGTTTCAAGTGTCCCTTCTGTCAAGATTTCTCATCCCAAAGAGAAGAGAGCTAGAGGTTCAGAGCCAGCCCACGGAAAACCTGCAGGTGTCTGCACCTCACTGCTGGTCTAGGGCTCAACACTCACCCACTCAATCTCACCTCCCTGGGAAAGCTTCAGACCAAACTTCAAAGCCTACTCATGCCTTAAAAGGCCTGTTTACCAGGCAGCAGGGAGAGTCTCTCATGCAGTGCTCCTCTGGGCAGCCTGGCACTGCCTCTGCTGCCCTTTGCTGCAGGAGTTTGGATCCCCTTGCCCTCTCTCACACCCTTCCACCACCCACCACCTCTGACCCACAGAGCAGAACAGGCACAGTCCTCCTACCACGTTGTTGTAGCCAACTCCAGCAAAGTTGTCCACCCCTGACTCTGACCCTGCTCACCTCTTGCTGCCCCAGACCCCATGGGGTTTGGTTTTGGAGCAAGTGTTACTCTCCCATTTCTCTGTCTGATTTTCAGGGACAAGACTCTCAAATTGTTCTTGCTAAGAATGAATGACTATTCACCCAGATCTGCCTGCAGCTGGGAAAACCTGCGTGCCCGAGAATGAAGATTCCCAGCATGAGGAAGGTCAAGTCCAGGAGGAACATCAAAGAGGCTGCAGAACGAAACGATTCCACAAAATCATTTCTGCCCAGAAATGATTCCACAAAAGCCAGGGGTTACCCCTTTCCAGAAGTACCCTGCACCTGGCTTTCTCAGGCGCTGACTCAGATGAGATCTGGAAAAAACCAAACCCAAAACTCCCCACGCTGTCCCTCTTGGCCTCTGCTGACTATAGGCAGATCCTTCCATACTGAGAAAGAGTAGAGCCTGTGATGAACCTCCAGAGCTGAACAACTGACTCAACCACAATCGCAGCAGCAGAACTAACACTCACCCCAACAGCCCAAGCTGCAACAAGAGCACTGTTGTGTGAGGTAACATCCAAAACCAGAGAAAGGGGATTCCTGTCCTCCAGCCTTTGTACTGGGGACATGAGAAAACTACACCACATTGTGATATTGAGAAGAAGTATCAAGAGTTTCTGGAAGAATAAGTTACTTTCATGTTTTTTTTGGAAACACCCACTGTTATTTATCAGAGCATACAAGTATAACAGCTAACTGAACTGAGCTCTCACGCTTGGAGGTTTTGAAGTTCCTAAGAAACCTTTTCAACTGGGTATTTCTTTCTCACACCACAGTTTTAGAATTGACTTAAGCCAGCACTGCCACTAAGCAGCATGGTCCCCTCCTCCTCCATCGCCTTCTTCCTCGTAAGGCAGCGAGCATTCATCCACTGCCACAGCAAACGTGACAAGCCTAACACTAATCCAGAAGAAAATGGGTTTGTTTTAGCCTAGAGGAGCCCTGTGATCCAGTTCACTGGGTGGTCACGGGAATAGCAAAAGAGGGCAGATGAGGCGAGGACAGGACCAGGTCTTTCTCTCCCTGGCAGCATCACCGATGGCAGAGCTGCACCATCCAACGTTAGCGTCAGTGTCCGGGAGTTCCCGACCAGGCACCCCATAGCACGCCTGTCTCTGCCTCACACCCACAGCTCTCTGAGCTGGATTAGCATGAGGACAGGCCCACAGCTGCTTAACAAGTCCCATTTATTGTAAAGTCCCACGCTCAGTACCCAAGCCATGCCTGCAAAACATCAAGTACCCATTCACCTCGTGAAGTTTATCTGCTTTCTGAGTTTGCTTCTTCCGGCTCCTCTGTGCAGCAACTCGATTTTTTTCTCTCCTCCTTACCTTCCTGTCATCTTCTTCATGGCTCTGGAAGACATAAGTCAGAAACATCTCACTGTTTGTCAAAGGACACCCGAAGTCAGGTGTATAAGGTTTATAAGGTGTATAAGGGTTGCTGAGCACATACTCCCAATTTCACAGCAGCTGCCCCACGGACCACAAGGCGCCTGCAAAGGGCAGCGCACCCCCTGCCCCGCGGTGCAGGTGGGACCCGAGGCGGAGGGGTGGAAGCCGGCAGAGATGCTGCAGAGCCCCGCGGGCCCTCGCTATACCGCTGATGGGGGAACCTGGGGCACCCCGGTCACCCACGGAAGGGACCT
>KZ505644.1:337194-353553 GCA_002844005.1 Limosa lapponica baueri
GTCTGAGCCCCCCCGCTGCCGGCGAGGGTGTCCCGTCCCCCGGGGTCTGCTCAGCCCCCGGGAGCCGGGGGAAAGCCCGCACCCCCGGGGCACGGCACTGCCGGGCAGGAGCTGCCTGAAAATCCCCCGGAGAGCCCCGGCCCCGGCTGAGCCCGGCGCCCCTCCGGGCGGCCTGACCCCTGCGTTCGCCGTCAATAAGAACCGCCCCGCACTTCTCCCCAAATTTCCTGCCGGCGGCAGGGCGGGGAGGCCAGGCTGCCCCCCGGGAGCCGGCCCACCCCTCCAGCGGCGACCCCCGCTCCCCCCGGTGCTCGGGATGGGCTCACCCCCTGCCCGCCGCCCTGCTGCGACATCGGCTCTCAACAGCGGCGTGGTCTCCAGCGAAGTGACAGCCGGCTCGGCTGGGGGTTCACGGGCATGAGGACACGGCATGGGTGCTGGGATACAGCGATTTTCACTTTCGCTACTCGCCCTGTTCCTTTAAATAATAAGGAAATGCCACAGGCGTCCTGTAAAGGCAAAGCCAGACCAGGATCGCTGAGAACACAGTTGCTACAGACAAAAATCTCTCTGGGCGACTATTCCGAGGAGAGTATTTTAACAGAATGAACGATGTTTCTTTGCACCTCCAGGTACTTCAACAACATCCTTGCTCTACTGTAGGTGCGTTTGTACGTGGTAACTAATGAACACTCCTGGCTGCGCTCAACTCAACAGGGGCAAATCCACGCCAGGAGGGTGAAGCACCCCCAAACTGCCGGGCAGTCAGTCATAAAGCCCCAGGTATCTTAATAAACCAGATACTTCCCTATTTTTCTGGTTTCCCCAGAAGTTTGAGTCATCTAGCTGAGATGAAGATGAGGTTACAAAGTTTGTAAACGGAGTAAATATAGACTATCCTTTCAGGAAGGTCTGGCTCACAGTTCATGCTGAAGGCGAGAGAACCACGCTGCCCGGGAGTCCAAGAGTCAAACCAAAGTCTGTGCTCTGCCACAGCTTTCCTGGTAGGCTCCGGGACCATCAGCATTACTGGAAAACCTGAGCAGGACTTCCCTGCCTTTCCACCTCCAAGCAGCTTGCGTCTCTATCTTCCAGGCTACCCCCACCTTTGCTTTTGCACTTTCTCAGAGCACCTCCAAGCCCTGAGGACTGAGTACCTGGTGAGCCTTCCCCACCCTGATGGCCACAGGGACTCAACTTGGGTGGACAACCTTGCCAAGGTGCCCTAACCTGCGTCCCCAGACCACGCTGGGTCTCCCACGCATCTTACAGAATGTTCCCAGCCCCCTGGTTTCTTTAAAAGCAGTCTTTGCTTCTTCCTTCCTCCATCATCCAATGTGCCAACACGAGGATGCTCACCAAGGAGGTGGTCACGGAGGTGGCAGAAGGTGTGGGTCCAGTGCCGTTCCCCAGCCGAGGGGATCTCATCTCCTGGAAGGCAGCCCTAGCCACCCGGCGGCGAGTGATAAGAGGGTGAATTGCTCTCAACCGCTCCTTTGAAACAGTCTGACCTTGTGTTAGCTGCACATCACGCAGTTAAAGAAAAGAAGGATGGACACGAGCAGAGACTTAGTTGGGGGGCAGTTGCTTAAAAACACAGCACTGGGCTCCTTGCTGCCTTTGTAGCTTAAGCACAGTTGAAATAAACAGGACCAGAAGCCCATTATTTTCATCAACTCAGGGAACAGGTATATTCTCTTGCAATAAAATCTATAAACCATGCAGACAAAATACCTCAAACGTCCTTCGGAGCGACAGGTGGGGAAAAAAAGCCCCCTTCCACAGAGGGACTTCAAACTGACCCCACGCAAAGCTCTTGTGCTTTTCCGGGAATGATGCAGCCATTAATGGCAACTGCACAAGCGGGCTATCTAATAGCACCCTCTGAGCAGCTTACCAAGAATTTATTAGTACTGAATACATATCTACTTCATCGAATAACTCACAGCAGCTGTAGAGTAAGGTTTCCAGGATCCCACGAGTACAGGACAAGTCACGGGACGGTCCCCCTGAGCCTGAGTACAGTCTGCTCTTGTTCAAAGGGGCAAAGGAAATGAAAAGTCAGAATTTGCTTGTGGGAACAAGTTTCTGCTCAGTATTAAAGCTATCTCTGGTACATCTGCAGAAATGCCTACACAGTAATTCCAGGTAACGCAGCAGTAGAGGCAGAATGTTTCTACGCAGGAGAGAAAACAAGCCCAGAAAGCTGTCTACTCAGCTGAGTCTACATTTTATAATGGCAGTTTATCAGTGACTTTTGTCTGCGCTGGAGCAGCCTACACACACTCAGACTGAGCACAGCACAGCACAGCCCGGCTCTTCTGAAGAACGGCACGTATCAGAACTGGGTTTCAGAGCACCAGCACGCCCCAAGCTTCCAAACAGACATCGGTATCCACGTGAAAGTTTCTGGAAGAGGAGCTTCCCTGCACGCTGCTTGTAGTCCCTTTTGTTCAGAAATTACACGCAGCAAAAGTGTGCGTGGATCGCGCTCCAATTTGCAAGTTTTTTTCAGGTAGGGATGGCCCACCCTCTCGAGCGACAGCACACGCTAACGAACACTGAGATGTTCCACCTCACCCCAAAAAGCCAAGAAATTCAAACTCAGTTTGCAAACGTTCCCAAGCGTCCATCACCGTTGAGCTGTCTTACAAAATTCAGAGGCTATATAAAGAAAAACTACCAGACATTTCTTGATGCAATACCAATTGGCCTCGAGTTAAAAATAAAAAGTTTGGATGTTGTGACATTTCAGTAGAAGCCCGATTAGACGCTTGTCTTGCACAACACCGCTGATTTCTATGAAAAGTTAACTGAAGGACAAAGGGCTACTGGAATGGGAAAAAAAAAGAAGTATTTTATATCTTTCTGCTAGTGGGAAGAACAGATCCCAGGCATGGTTAGCTGCAGATATTACTTGTTGTAGAAATTTTTAATAATAACTTGAAAAACAGTTGAACATTCAAGTGTCGAGTTTAGCTCATGACAGAACTTGCATTTAAAGGGAGGTCCTCTGACACCTTCCATTGCTGCTCGGCCAAAAGTAGCCATCAGAGATTTGTAAATTCACAGTTTATATGCTGCAAGTGGAATCTTGATTGTTTTCTTTATCCTTCTTTACACTATTTATTCAGCCAGCTTTACCAGACGCATTGGTTTTCTTTTTCCACCCAGCAGCAGTTGAAACCAGGGCCACGGAAAAAGGCCTGACTGCCATTGTTCTGGGTATAGAACCATAGAATTGTCTAGGTTGGAAGGGACCTTTAAGATCATCTAGTCCAACCATCAACCTAACTCTGATAAAAAAAACATCACTAAACCACATCACTAAGCACTGTGTCAACCTGTCTTTTAAATGCCTCCAGGGATGGTGCCTCAACCACTTCCCTGGGCAGCCCATTCCAATGCTTAATAACCCTTTCAGTGTAAAAAATTTTCCTAATATCCAACCTGAACCTCCCCTGGTGCATCTTGAGGCCATTTCCTCTTGTCCCATCGCCTGTGACTTGGGAGAAGAGACCACCTCTCTACAACCTCCTTTCAGGTAGTTGTAGAGATCGACAAGGTCTCCCCTCAGCCTCCTTTTCTCCAGGCTGAACAACTCCAGCTCTCTCAGCTGCTCCTCATAAGACTTATTCTCCAGACCCCAAATCCCGTGCACACCAACCGTCCTGCAATCTAACGCTAACATGCACTGTGGGGTGAATTCATTAATTCGCTTATTAATTCTTAATCCACAGTGCTCTCCCTCCTTATTTCTTAAGGCATTTGTCCTACCTTGGCCATTTTTGATGGGACCTCTTCCAAGAGATGTGCCTATTCCTAGGTATTTTCTGCACTTGCCCATCGTTATTTGCAGAGAATAGCAGAGAATCTTCTTCCTATTAACACAAAAAATGTTTAAATACTAAATGGTAGCCATGCAAAATCTTGCAGGGGTCGTCTTAGTCTAGGAACACTCAGACTAAAGAGCATCTGTGAATCTCAGTGAAGAAAGCCATGATGGGGATTTTCAATACAGCACGGAGCACGCGTACTCAAAGCCACTAGAATAGCGAGTCGCTGTGTGATAAACCGTCCCAGTCACACGTTCCACAGCTTCGCTGCTCCCGTCCCTCTCACATCCTGTCCCCTCTCACATTAGATGCTTTGTAGCCCTGAGATTAATAACAGTTGTGAGTTCAAAGGCGGTAAATGGAACTACTTCAGTTACTCGAGCCAAAATTTAACACAGATGTCTTCTGAAGTACACTCACTGTTCAGTCACCATCTATTCCAGGATTAGAACTGACAACATTATCTGAAACTTTGATCTTAATTGATTTTATTTACTTTGTATAAAAACACACATTTGTATATAGAAGAGCGACGGGAAACAAATATTTACATATGATTAAATATACAAAGTTTCAGTACAGATGCTCACCTTTACAAAATAAATGATGCTAAAACCTATCACGTTTTCTTGAAAATTTTCAGTCTCTTAGACGTTAAGTTGGACCTATCTTCTTACCACAGTACATTTCATTAATAAAGCTTCTAAAAAAACCCTCCATTTACTGTGTGAGAAATAAGTTACATACGAGACACCAGTATTTACTGCAAGCGCATGCAATCATAAACCAGAAAAAGTTAGGAATGGTTAAGGCACAACGCTCAATTTAGTACTTTGTGCAATCCTCTAGGTACTAATGTGTAAAGGAAAAAAAAAAAAAGTAGTAAGCTAGCTCAACTTAATACCATTTACTGGTAGCCTATACTGATCTTTAAAGCTCAGTCAAACATCACAAATGTGTACGTGACCCAAGTCAAGCTCCTGTAATGTGTAGAAATATTGTCCAGGAAACCCCCAGACTGCACAATTGCATTACATGAAACGAAATATCAGATGGTAAGACGTGGATGGTCGAATCCTTGTTCAGAAGAGCACAGTGCAAGTAAACACATACAACTACTAAAAATCCAAGTTTAAACAAACATGACTATAAAGCCCAGTTGACCTAAATTCAGGAAACGTGGAATAGCAGGGACCAACCTCACATGCCTGAGTAGATTTTCTAAAAACTGTAACATTGTATCAAATTTGGTGTGTTCAATATACTCTGGTGTGAATTTGTTTTTCATTTATTTATAAAAAAAAAAAAAGCCACCCAACTCAGTAATAAACGAAGGTGCATGCTTAATGTAAAGGAGCATTCAGTCGTTGACTAAAACATTGCCCACATACATAAAGCATGTGCACAGCTCTGAGAAGCATGAGGACTCCAGCTAAATGCTGTAATAAAAGAGCAAAAAATTAGTTGATCAGCAAATATACTTGTTGGATATCAGGTGCTACTGCTCTGCATAGGCTTTCATATACCATCAGCGTCACAGTAAAAACAGAAATATTTAAGAGGATCAAAGACTAGGTAATTAAGGGAGCTCCCATGTATAGCACTAAAATTAGAGGGAAGATGAAGGTTTAAGAAAAAAAGACTGAGCACACGGAACAAGAGTACAACTGAGTTTCCAGTCTGAAAATACTATATGAGAAATTCATGCGCTGAGAACAATTTTCCTCCGCCGCAGTGGGTAGAGTCTTCTTTCTGGTGAATCTGCAGCTTGCTTTCTTTTTAGCAAAACACAAGGAATTTTACTGGTACCAGTGTCTGTTGGTGTGACTTCTCCCGGTGCTATGAAATTTTGGACATTATTTTCCTCCTTTGCCTTGCACTCAGCAAAGACTTGCCGCAGCCTGCTGAGTTCCAGGGTTGGTTGCCGAGTTAACGCGTGGGAAAAACCTTCTGCTCTTTCTATTAGCGCTGAGAGAGACTGCAAAAACAAACCCAAGTACCTCAAGTTACAGGGGAAAAGTCACGGTTACAATGAATGAAACGTGTTAATTAGATGTGACAAGCACAACAGCTTCAGTGTAGCAAGGATGATCCTTCGGATGGCGGGTGAAGGTTGGGAACTCAGAGCTACCAGCCTAACAGTGACCAGGGTCCGCACTCAGAAGCCATGCAAAGAGTATACCAAGTTTGAGTGTTCCTTCATTACATCTCTAAGCTGAATAAATATCACGGGAACACCACAGTTCATGTCTAAGCTGGTACTGAAATAATAAATGTCACACGCTAGATGAAGTTGTACAGGTCTTCAAAAGATGTTTTATTTTCCAGATGCTGCAGGTTCTAAAAATCTCTATAAAAAATAGTTCCTATAGCCACAGGATAATCTTCCTGACTACCATGTGAGGGTGAATGCTTTACAGATACAACTTCGGCAGTCTAAACCTAAAATTGTACTTGCTTCCAAAGTACACATGCAGGCTTTTTTGTACAAAACTATAACCAAGATAAGCTAGAACTCCTGTTTCATGACGTATTATCAGATCAAGAAAATAAAAAGTATCCTCTTGCAGCACACAGAGATCTCACCTTCATTGCCCCGCTGATCTCTTTGGATGCCATGTCCATCACCTGCTTTAGATCTGCGATGTAAGCATCTACAGAAAAACATAAAGCCCAAATAAACTTCTGAAACATAACTCCCTCCCCCCAGTACTTGCCATTGACTTCTTAGAAATTGGACAGAAAAGCAGTAGAGTCCCTGTATAACACTTAAAACTGCAACACATCCCTTTCATTACAGCACTGAGGACAACAGCTTGTGTATTTTATCTTACGATCATTACTCTTTACCACTCAAAACGTAGCAGCCTCAACTACAGCAAGCCACAAAGTTCTTCACTAGAAAACATACAGCTTATACAAAACGTGAGACACAAAGCATCTGACATAAAGGAAGAGAACACTTATAAAGAAAAAAAAAAAACACCAAAGAAAATATCTGTTTTCAAACCTTTCAAGCTCATATTACATTTGATGATAACGCACAGAAGAAGTAGAATAAACACAACTGTGGACAAAATGAGATGAAGGAAACTCATTTTGGGGGGTGGGGGAGAAATAATCTTGTAGCTCCAACATGTCAGCTTTTACAATAAAGGCTACATTTTTCTCCTGGCTTAATTTACCAAGCATTAACACCAAGAATAAAAAAGAACCAAGTGTAAACAACATAAACTGCATTAATTCTTTGGGATTAATAAGAAAAGAAAGAAAAAGAAGCCTTCAGGAACAGTGAAGCAGGCGGCAGGTGCAGAATACTGGGGGGAAATGGCATGTATTTGATTGCAGTAGCAATATGGTAAGATCTTCAACACAATATAAATTTTTGATGATGAATTCTGTCCTCAAGAGTTAAACTCTAAGTTATTATAAAACTGTTTTGCATGTTTTCCACCATTATTGTATCTGCGATGCTACGCCATCAACAAAAACTTAAGTTCAGCAGATGAGCAAGCCTGCTCCTGGGAACTGAGCAGCCTCACCTCCACTACTGTTATTTTCCTGTAGGGTTTCACCAGCGCCTGCAGTAGCATACAATGTCAGTTAATCATTTATTCTAGCACAGGGTGACAGTGATCCCCTGCTGAAACATAGTAAGCAACAAGAGATGGTGTTCTGTTAAATTGTCTCTCCGCGTGTCCAATGTGCTGACCAGACACGGTTTAGGAACGCACAATCCGTGTATGAACGTGAATGCTAAAATGCAACATCACTCAGAGTTTGGAAGGAAAAACAGTCCAACAGCAGCCTCTTTGACCACACCGCAGAGGCCTATGAATGGACATGCCCTAAAAGAAGGATATGTCTATAACGAAGCATTCTTAGAGTATCGAGATTAGAAGACTGGCGACCCTATGAAACGGCAGGGAAGGAGTTTAGTAAAAGTAAAAATAATTAGTTGGATTATTCCAGTTATACATAAAGACTGACACACAGTTAAATAAAATTTCCCTGCAGTTCAGCTTGACATGGACAGCATTATATTCCTCAGTGTTCAAGGCTTTCCAAAACATAGGGAAATGAAAAAAGGAAACGAAAGGTATTGAGTAATCTAAACATTTTTGGTTTCTGGCCACTGTACTTGCTAAACTGGGATACATAAACTTCCCAAAGACTATATAATACTAAAATTCAGCACAAACTCTATACTATCTTGGCTAGGACTTTGCTGGTACCAAACCTAAAAAGGCAATACCATGGTGTAAGCTGTTACTAACTTAAAAGAAGCAGTTAATTCACATCAGAAAAACATGGATCCGAACACTAGAAACCAAAAGAAACACAGATATGAAGTGACACTGTTTACTGCTCCCGTTAGCTGCTTTGCTGCACAGACTGGCATTTCTGGAAGCAATGTCTCCTGTTTACAAAGAGGAAATGATGCCTAGGGTGAAGTCAGATCAGCAGGGTGAGAAATGGAAGATTAAGCTCAGCTTCTCTAACACCTCTGCTCATTACACCAGTTTTACAGCATGTGCAGTAATTCATAGTGAGGGTCCTGCAACCACACTTCTCAACTTAGAACAGCATTGATAAATTCTGCCTCTTTTCAATACTTAAGAACAGGCAAGACAAAACTTTCAATTTCTTAAGGCCAGCCTCAAAAAAAAGCACATCCCAATCACCAACTGCAAAATACACCACCTCGTTCTGAGGAGCTTGTATAAGGAATCTTTCATAAGCATGTAGCAAACTTACAATGTTGTTTGCAGTTTTGTTTCTTCATCAACCCTTACAAATGACACTATCAGGACAAAACCTGATGCCTACTTTGCAAGTTAGGAGAGTCAACACTGCCGTCACTAAGTACTACACAACTGCTTTCAATTCCCTGAAGAAACTGTCTGATTAGGAAGAGAGAATGAAGCATTTCTAGTATTCATGTAAAAGGAACACATGAATGGTCAAAGCATAATGTCAGCGATGCATCCAGTTCCCCATCTGGCCTCCACTAGCGGTGATTAAAGAAGTAAGGAAACCTCCTGAGGGTAGCTCTGTGACAATTTCTACCCAGTATCACACAGTGGCCAGCTTTTGCCTTTAAGTACAGTGCCTAGCAGCAGACAGCACTTAGAAGAAAAACAGGTGGAATGAACTGATGCCACAATACATTCAGTGATGACAAACTTCTAGCTATTTTACTTAATTATTTAAACAGTCAATAATTTTAAACAAGTTTTAAGCAAGCTTCTTAAACATTTACAGCTAGGCAGCAATGTAGGCAGTGTTTCCTCAGTATAGTTGCCCTCTCCGCGAAATCTTTACCTTGAGAAGGCTGTGATCTTATCTCTTCTGGTGCCACAAAAGGCTGGTAGAGCTTCTGTGTATTAAAAAAAAAAAAAAAGGAAAATTCTGAAACACCCTCTTGGTTTAACAGATATCTATATACACACAGCAGTCCGAACAATGGAGAAAGGCTAATACAATGAGATGGCAGCGGAATTATTTAGATAAAGAATGTATTAGAGGTACAGTTATAGATACTCAATTACTGGAAATAGTGTTCTGGTTAATACAGCTAAAGTTCATGGCAAACACGTCTCCAAAATCAGCTTTAGTTTGCAGAATTGTAATTATTAAAGCATGAGAACTAAACTGAAATCCAGGCATTTTGGAAGAAGCATTGCCACCTGCTGCACCACTGAGGAAAAAGAGCTGCTCTGGCTTCTAAGGAGCCATTCACAAAAACAGTGCGCTTTCACTGAGGGGCAAACTCGAACAAAGGGTACATTAAGACAAAAAGCTAAGAAAAGGAAAACCATTTAAATGACTGCATTCTAGCCCTGCAATTATTTATGCACAAATAAGAACACTCTCCTTCACAGACTGGGCTCTCTGGCTCTGTGGTCCTACTGTGGGTCTCGTGACTTGACATCAGTTAATTGTGACATGAAGTTAACTAATAATAAATAACAAATGCAACTAATATTTACTTATATTAAAGGTGAAATTAGAAGTAACTACTGTGGAAGGAGAAAATAAAGCAAAGACATGGAAACCTAAATTGTATCATCTGCAAGTTAGTATTTTTCTCCACTTCAAGAGCTGTCCCTCAACCTTCTTCAACCAAAAACAAGTAGGAGGAAAGTTAATTATTCCTCCCTGTAGTTTTTACCAGAGTAATTTTTTCACAGTTCACACGTCTTCTTAGCAAGTTTACAGTAACAGCTTCAAGCAGAAGAACAAGCATTGCTTGCATTATCCTCAAACATGATAAAACACATTGACTGAAAAGCTACAGGATGATCTCTTGCTTTGGCAATTATAGGGAGATGACCACACTAAATGAGTGGTTCTCTTCAGACAAACTGCAGTTAATTACCGCCTCTTCATAGCTGTTCTTTATGCCTCAGAAAAGATGCATCGCAAGAGTAGCTAGGGTCAAAAAAGAAAATTAAAATTCCTCAAGCAAAAGTAGAGAAACCACTAGTACCTCCGCAGAAGTAGCTGAGAGGGGAAAAAATAAAGCCACTTCATTGATAGAGATAAACTAAAAACTTTCTAATTTTGCAGACATGTTTAATTAAAATAATCATCTAGCTGTGGTGGTGTAAAATTTGAAGAGATCAGCAACTGAAGAAAGGAAGCGCAAGAGGCATTCTAAATACCTAATCCACTTTGGGACTCAGATAGAACATAGTTTTCCTTTTGCAGAAAGATTAAAAAGTCTTGTTATATCTTGGTGTTACGTAATAGTGTATTTTATTTTAGTTCTTTTTTTGTTTATTTGTTTTACATACTTGATATATTGACAAAACAGAGAGATCACAAAAGGCCATATAGGTTAGTAAGTATCTCAGGTTTAAGACAAATATACACTCATGCACTGTTACTTACTGTAAATCATCTATGCTTGGCTAACCTAGAGAGTTACTTTTGCCAATTTTAGTCCTCAGAAGTGCAATGCAGGCTTTTAAACGACTTTGTAAAAAAAAGTTCCCCATCTTCTTTAGTACGGAATCATAGAATAGCTGAAGTTGGAAAAGGCCTCTAAAGACAGTCTAGTCCAACCCTCTAATGAAAGCAGGGCCAACTACAGCAGGTTACTCAGGGCCTCATCCAGTCATCTCCATCAGTACCTCCAAGGATGGAGACTGGGCAGTGCTTAAGTACCCTCACAGTTATTTTTATTTTTTTTTAAATGGAATTTCCTGTATTTCCACTTGTGCCCATTGTCTCTTGTCCTCCCCTCCCCCCCAAAAAGAAAATTGACTCATAATTAATCAGCAAGTAAGCAAAAGGCAGGCCTAACATAACTGCAGGAAAGACATTTAGCAACCAAGGACATGACTGTGTTGTTTAATGCCAGTAATTACTTTACACTCAGTGTCAAAAAAAACCCCAGAGAAACTACCACACCTATTCATTAATCCCCCCCCCCGCCCTTTTTTTTTTCTTTCATCACTGAAAGAAAGTACTTACTCAATGTAGTCATTAGCTCAACAAAAGTGCTTAGGAAAACACAGACATCTTTTTAACAGTCATCTACTGCACATGATATTATCTCTCTGTATGTACCATAACATTTAGTATTTCAACCAGCCTTCAGCCAAGGATTTCAGAAACCTGGATTTGACAAGATAAATAGGTGTATACTGGCTTGCAAACCAGGAGTCATCACGCTGAAGCGATCTGCTTAAGCAACTTGCTGAACTGTGCCACAGGTCCAATTCACTCACAGTCACAACACTTTGTAGTAACACTCATTTTGCTGAAGAGCAAATTAATGCAGAGAATCAATTTCATTAGATGACAAAGAATCAAAAGCAACTATGGTTAAAGCTTAAAGGTCAACATTTGAAGATTTACTTCTCTCAAGTTACACGTAGTCAACAGCTCCTATATGCAAAGGTCTTCTGAAAAACTTAGGCTACTCACCAACATCTCTTGCTCTGCTTTCATGGCTTGGACAGCATGCACCAGTATCTTTCTAGGCCACTGCTTACGCTTTGTTGATGCCTCTACTATTAGTTCATCAAGTTGATCTTCAAGAATTTTGATGCTGGAACCTAAAAATGACAAACACACAAAGTTATTGTAGGATTTCTCCTAAATTTGGTTTGGTTTTTTTTTTTTTTTAATTTGAGACAAAGGTATAAGGAAAAGGACAGCTTTAGATATGAAATAAGAAATCATGCATGATTATCAATGAAGAAATAAATACATCTGCCTTGGATCTCCTTATTAAGGCAATATAGAAACTGGAGTGCAACTCAATAATGGCCAGTTACTTTTGAAGTAAATGAGGTAGGGGTGGGGTGGGGTGGGGTAGGCAGGGAACCATCTGGGGAAAAAAATCCCAAACTTATTTCTCTATGAACTCTGAATCTATGAAGAAAGTCTTACAAACAAAATGGTTATCTTTTGCAATAATTTGTTTTTCAACTGACAAGATGCAGTGCAAGATGCAGCAGGTTTAATCTGTGTAATTCACAACCCTTCAACAAACACCAACTGTCCAAACAGTGACTTGAAGCCTAACTGATTTCATATCATGTAGAGCGCAGACCTGCAGTTTAATTTTAAAATCCATCTATGAATTTTTGAGAATACATAATGCCACCTTAATGAAACCCAGTTCCTGGAAATATGCTGCATCCTGAGGACATCTGCAATTACTAGTCATACGGAGTTTGCAAAAAAACCAAAACATGTCTGCTTTCAACCTGAGGCCCGAGAGCCTGTATGTGGTAAGAGATAACTTTCATAGCTTGCTTTTCCAACTACAAGATTAGACTAAATACCTAGAACATATTTTTAGCTCTTGACTGAAGTGTTTTGACTACTGCTACCCTACTACAGGTATGCAGCTTCTCCAAGATTACAATCAAATTTAACAATTTTAAAAGCTTGAGATAGTAATTTAAAACTGGTTTCAAAATTTAGACAAGTAAATGCCTGCACTGTCCTGACATCACATGCCATCATTACAAATTATAAAAATTCAGAGCTGCAGAAGAAAACAGAGTTAACCACTCAATCTTATATCCTAACTGTGCGTAACTGAAAGGTAGTACATATTTCTATATTCTTCCATCTGCACAGTTCTATAATTTTTCTCCCCTGGTGGAGGTTTGAAACGCTGTCTTTTTTTTTTTTTTAATTTAATTTTGCAAACTCATTAGCATTTAAATTCACTCTCCCCACTAATGTGTTGAACACAATTTACAAGCCCTGTAATGTTTTCAATCTAGTGGTAAAGACTGGATTTTGAGCACCCTCTCTTGGTCAATCTGTGCAGAATCAGGTGACCGTGAACCTCAGAAAGGTTTTCAGAGTCTGTGGGTCTGTTTTGTTTGTTTGCTTTAGGATCACTATGAAATCATTTAACTATAGAGATGAACGACTTGAGCCACTAGTCAACCTAAACACCAAAGGCACAAAATCCTACATCAGTTTGTGATTCAAACTGGATCAGAGACAGGCAAATGAGTAAATTAATCTCAAATTAAAAAGCATGATACAGTCCTTAACACGCCTTTATCTGCTAGGAACTCTGCTGCATGCAGATGACGGTATCTCAGCTAGCATAAAGTTAGACTTGTACAGACAATGGCTAACTTACTGAAATTAACATCTATCTAGACAAAATTTTCCTCTTAAGAAATCCTCTCAAGAATTTTTGATCAAACTGGAACTAGTGAAGTAAGTCTGAATTAGGTCAGCATTTTGCATCGCAAGACCAGTGCATTTTTGATTTTGTAGTCAAAGGAGCTGAAGTTTTATCATTCTAGAACAACAACTGCAGAACCCTACTGATCAAAAAACAGCTCAAAGAGCCCTTTCTCCACTGCTAGTTCAATGTATTTGTATTTTTGGCTTCGTACAACTGTAAAAAGCATCAAGTTACAGGCAAAGAGTAATGAATTGCACTGAAATTTTCTTTGAACACCCAAGACTACCAAGAATCTCCACTACTATTATTCAAAATACAGTAATTATAAAAATATTGTATATGTTACATATAAATAAATGACTACATAGAAATAATTATAAACATTTACTTAATTTCTATATTAAATAGTAGCAACAGACATACCACTAGGGTCTCTTGATAGGAAGATACCTTGGCTAATGTCCCTAGCTAAAAATCACTCAGGCTGAGAGGGCCCTCAGGTCTCTCCTGACCCGACTCCTGCTCACAGCAGGGTCAATGCCCAGTCCAAACCACACTGCTCAGGGCTTTCATCCAGTTGGTTCCTGGAAGCCTCTAGCACTGGAGATTACACAAGCTCTCTGGGCAAACTTTTCTAATGCTAAGTTACCCCAATAGCGAATTATTACTTCCTTACATCAAGTCAGAACCTCCCCTTTTAATTTATGACCCTTGCCCCCGTGCACCTCAATAAACAGCCTGGTTCCATATTCTCAGTAACCTCCTCATTGGTATTGGAAGGCTGGCTTGTCTTCTCCGGGCTGAACAAGACCAGTTCTTTCAGTCTCAACTCACAGGCAACTGCTCCACTGCCCTGACCATCTTGGCAGCCTCTGATGAACTCACTCAAGTTTATCAACAATTTCGCTACACTGGATGGTCTAAAAATGAGTGCACTACTCCAGATGTGCACTAGTAAGTGCAGAGTAAAGGCAAATAATCACTTTCTTGGATCAACTGACTACACTCCTGTTAACACAACATACTACGCTGGCTCAGTATTAGCCTGCCAAGACCCCCAGGTCCTTTTCATCCTGTACCCCTGCAGGGAGCTATCTATTCCAAGATTTAGGGCTTCAAATTCGTCCTTGTTGAATTTCATGAGATATCCATAGGTGCACTTCTCCAGCCTGTTTATGCTGCCCGGAATGGGCCCGCTCTTGAGCATATTCACCACACGCCAGCCTGGGTGATGTTAGCTGTAAATTGGGAGAAGACACCTTCCACCTCTTCCTCATTCATGGATAAAGACATTAAAAAGAATGGGTCCCAGAACAGACACCTGAGGAACTCTGCTTGTAATCAGTCCTGAGGCAAAAGTATGAACCATTAAACGCTACCCTCTGAGTTCAATGATCCAGCCAGGATTCTCACCTACCCGGACCATACCACTCTAGCTTGGATGCTCTAGAAAACTGTGTCATTGAATACTGGAGCAATTCCAAGGAACACGAAGAGGGTTAGCATCTGGAGTACACGATGTATTAGAAGCAGCTGAGGAAGCTGGGCTTGTTCAGCCTAAAGACAAGGCTAGGCGGTAATTTAACCGCTACTCTCAGCTATCTAAAGGGTGGCTCTAGAGAGGACAGAGGCAGGCTTCTCTCAGAGGCATGCAGCAAAAGGATGAGAGACAACAGGTATGCTGCAGCACATGAAATTCCAACAGGCCACAGGGAAGAAAATTATCAGCAACACAGCACTCAAACACCAAAAATGACTGCCCTGAGAGGTTGTGAAGCCTCCAAATATAGATCCTCTTGCAGTGTTCTACCTTTAAAAATAGACCAAATTATCCTAAATCCATTAAATTTTGAATACTCCCTTTATTCTAATAAAAGGAACTGATTAAGCAGAACACAGTCTTTTTCTAACCTCCCAAATGAAAAATCTTGCTTTGAAATACCAACTCTCTAAAAGCTTGCAGTAGACCTTCTGGCACGACAGATGCTATTAAACTTAGTGAAACCTTTATTTTTTCCTGTATTAATACCAGATTCTTCAGAAGTCTCTAAGCTACTTTTCTCTGGTAGCCAAGAGCAGATTCGTTAAGTTTGGTAGGAACCATACTAGTGACAGGTGGAACTTGTGCTGTGTCTGACAGAAGTGTCAAACAAGCATCGGTCCTTCAGATAAAGCGCTTTCCCCTCTTCTCTTGGATACAGGTCCCTACAGATCTTGGTTACCCTGCTTTTCCTTTATGAACACTCCTCTGTAAGAATTGTGGTCCTGCAGTGCAGCACTTCAGATCTTTACATGGACACATCTGAGCTGGAGTTTGACATTACCTGCTCTGTGAGCATCTTTACCACCGCTTACAGCTGAGGGGAAAATACACCCAATTAAAAATGCCACACGCAGAAACCAAAACAAAACCACCCGGCAGGAAAGGAATGGAAACCAACGCGTACTGCTCTGCAGCTCGGCGCCGTCCGAGGTCTCCTTCCAGGGCTGCCCGTTAATGGTCACGTTCTCCTGCACCGCTGCTTCGAAGTTCTGCAAGACACGGGAGAGCCTGAGCCGCCATCCCTCAGCCGCAGGCACAGCTACACCTGGAAAGGTCCCCTCCTGCCTCAGGGGTTGGCCGCCTCAGGGGAAGCAGGGCCGACACCACGGGACGCCTCAGCTTTGGGCCGGGCCTGTGGGCACAAGCGCCCAGAGACGAGTCCCGGCAGCACCGCGCCCCCCCGCTCCCCCCTCAGCCTCACCCAGAGCGCGTCTCCCTCGGCGGCGGGCCCGCCCGGCTGCCCCTGGCCCACGGCCCGCACGAAGGGGGCGCAGAGCGCCAGCGCTTCACTCACGCCGCGCCGC
>KZ505644.1:353853-434771 GCA_002844005.1 Limosa lapponica baueri
CTTCCAGGCGGTGAGCGGTGGGAGGGGGCGGTGACCCGGCCCGGCCCGGCTCGGCTCGGCTCGGCTCGGCTCTAAGGCGGTGCGTGTCTCTTGCAGGACGTGGCGGCCGTGGTGCGGGCGGCGCAGCAGGTGAGGCGGCCGGCGGCGACCCTCTCCCCAGCTCCTTCCCTGCCCCGCCGCCCGGCCCGGCTCGGCCTCAGCGGGGCCGGGGTTTCTGTCTGCCGCAGGCGGCGGTGTCGGCGCTGGTGGTGGTGTCGGAGCGGGCCGGGGAGTTCCGCAGCGTCGTGGCGCTCTCCGAGAGGTGCGAGGACGCCGGGACCCCCTTCCCCACCGGGTCCCGGCCCCCACCCGTGTCCCGGCCGCAGGGTCCTGGCCTGGGCGGGAGCTGGTGGGGGGACGCGCCGCCCTCATCCTTGGTCGGGCCGGCCGTTCTTTGTGACTTTTAAACTTGTTTTCTCTGTGGTCTCTCCCACTCCCGGTACCTGTTCCGCGTCCAGATTCCCAGGGTATGTTTTGCCCTGCCTGGGAGTTCACCCCCTTCAAGAGGTTTCGCCGGAGGAGCCGCGCAGTGTTACTTTGAAGGTAAACCGCGGGAAAGTTAGACGAGCGCAGCTGTAAAACACTGCTGGGGGGCGGGATGCTCTGCTCTGCCCGATTGAGCTTCAGATCTGCCCGGGGACTTTTCTGAGCTCCTGTAATACGGGGCACCCAGCGGACCAAATCCCAGGGTCTCTTTTAGCACATCCATTTGTCCGCATCAGTCCTAAAGCGGAATTGCTCACTGGAGTTCATCTGGCCATGTTACTGCAGCAAAGCAGTTTTCGGAATCCCAAGCGAGCGCTTTGCGCACAGCAAACAGCCCAGGTGTGTGTCTGCAGATGTCCCTTTGCTAGCATGGGAAGTGGAAGGCGACCCTTCGTGCGCTTAGCCTGAAAAACTTGGAGAGCTGTCTGCAGCTGTTTAGCGTTGCCAGGCTTTTTATGCGCCTTGTTTTAATTCCCTCTTCTGCTCCTGCGGAAAGATAACCTGAAATGAAGGGTCATTAATCAAAGAAAGGAAATCCTGCAGGTTTCTATAATCTGTCTGACCGCACAACTCACAGTAATGGCAAGTTTTAAGGTACAGAATTCAAGAATGATGAAGAAAACTCTGATTTAATCATAATACCAAGTTCATACCCATTCCGTCTTGTAAGGGAAGCGAGGGTTCCATCTTTAATTTATTCTTCCAGGATCTGGATGCTGCGTTGCCGCTTATAGAACTCTATAAAGATAAATTGGTGGGAATAGGAGAAGTAAGTAGCATTCTGTAACTTGTTTAAGTGTCTATGGCTTCGGCAGTATATGTCACCAGAATTACAAAAACTTAGTGAATAAATTTAGTGAACTCTTAATGTGATTTCCTTCACAGATTTGCCTGATTCTCTCTTTTTCTTTATTATCATAATTAGGAAATAGATGGCATTTATGCTGGTAGATTTAGTAGGAAGAATTGCATAATTATGCTATATTGTCTTATACCCCAACATCTTTTGACCTATTCTCTGGCACAGTGAAGTGTCGAGTCACATTGTTATCCTAATTCAGATCCTTCCTGCCTCCCCCAACAAAGTTAGGCTAAATTATGATTTCAGTAGACCTCACCAACTTGTACAGTCCTTTTTTCGTGTGATGTCTCATCAGTCTGTATTCATGTGTTGTCTCCTATCTTATATTTGTTTAAAAACTAATTGAAGCCTGGAAGCTTTAGGGTAGAGTCTGCCTCTTTTGTGTGTTCATACTGGAGGGGCTTATGGCTGGTTCTGCACCGGCCACAGAAAAAGCGATTACTGGCAGAGCTTTGTAGCTAAACTTGCCATGTTGTTCTTGCACTGTATATCAAGGACTTTGGTTGCTGTAACTGTGAATGGGGCTGCTTTAATAAACTTCAAATTTTGCCTGAGCATGTTTAAATCAAAAAAGTATAGAACTAATGGGTAATTTTTGCTAGAGATCGGACTAAAGCTACAGGTTCAGGTCTTGTATTAGAAATCTCAATTAGAGTTGAGATTTACTCTGAAATAATAGTCAATAGAATATAAAACCCAGAAAAGCAGTTCCAGATTAAAACATTAAATACACTTGTTAGTAACTATCTACCCATAAATGCTTTCATAGTTGAAAAGCTTATGGTTGAGAATGGATTCCTTCTGAGTTAAGCTACAGTTGAGCTCATTTTAATTGCAGTCCCTAGTATATATATTTCAAAATGCCTTGCAATTTTGAAGCATTTTTTTTCGTCTTTATGTATGGTATTGTGGTTTAATCAAACGTTAGTTCTGTAAAATGTTTTCACTTCTCTCTTGTACTGTAGGTTGGACTAGATTTCACTCCCAGATTTGCTGGCACGGATGAACAGAAGGAAGGACAAAGACAGGTTTTGATCAAGCAGATTGAGTTAGCAAGAAGACTGGATTTGCCTTTGTAGGTTTTGTTTATGCTAGTAGGAGAATTTCCCAGATCTCAGTAATATGTGGAAATACTCCCCAGGATTTACAGTTACTAGGAGTCCACAGGACTTTTCTTACATGGATTAAATGGGCGTTAGTGTCCCGTCAGTCTCCAGTCTGAGATTTAATTATATAATTTTCTCTATGTTTGCACTTGAGTACAGTGGTCTTTTGTGTCCTGTCCTTGCTATGTTGTTGCTGTATCTTCACTGTAGCTAAAATTATTCATATATATGTCTCTAGGTTCTTTTTCCTGATAAAAGGTGTAATACAGATTAACTATTTTCTTTGCACGCTTCTGTTAGACTGTACCAAAAAAAATGTATTTTGCTGAATTTCCTAATGTTTGGCCTCTCCTTGCTGTGCAGAAATGTTCATTCCCGCTCAGCTGGAAGACCAACAATTAATCTCTTAAAGGAACAAGGTATGTTATTAATGCATTTTCTCTGTCATGGCTTTTGTCAACAGAATTTCTTCAGTTGTGCCATGTCCTCACATCAGTTTGTGTACATGAAACTTCGGAGGAATAGTGCAGGGATTCTGTATTCATTCTTTATGGGACCGAGGTCTCATTGGAAGCTGACACCACAGACCTACTGTAAGTGCTGCTAATGATTTGGTTTGCTTCTTTTCTCTGAGGTGCTACGAAGGTGTTGCTCCATGCATTTGATGGGAAGCCATCTGTAGCGATGGAAGGGGTGAAAGCTGGATACTTCTTCTCCATTCCTCCTTCCATTATAAGGAGTGAACAGGTAACCTTTAAAGGCGTTTGCTCCTTCTTGGTGCTTGTGGGTTGCAGATGATAGCTGACAGCTTATCGTGGTGGCAAACCTGACTGGTTTTACTGTGCAGCTCAAGAATATGCTGGTGTTCTAATCTGTACAGTTTGAAGTGGGACTAGCAGTACTCGTGTACGGTTGCTGTCACCTGACACTTCTTGATAGAAGTTTCAGTTGCTTATAGCATGGCACATTTTTATTTTGGCTAAATTTCTACCAGGGGCTTTTGCCTTAGCTAGACTTTTGCGGGGAAATTTTGGCTAAAACAGTTCAGCTATTCCTGAGAAACAACAGTTAAGAAGATAGGCATTTTTTTTCTCATTTTGATGTGGTTTCTGGTGAACTCTTCTTTGGAAGCTTCTCTCACTGTACTGTTTTAGAGTAGGGACATGACACGTGGAAAAGTACTAGTTTCTATCTCCCTTCTATGGTACTTTCTATACAAAAGAAAATCTGCTCACAATTAGTTACATTACAGACCTTTGAAAAATTGTGATTATCACAAGGTATGCCCAGCAGAGAACCAGCTAAATTGCTTAAAGACAGCACGGGTCAGGTTCTGTCATTGATTTGATGAGACTGCTTTCTCAATTTCTACCCTGGGCTGCCACAAGCTACGCTAACTTCTTATTTTGGGGTAGCAGTCTGTTTCCATCCTGCACCATCATCACTTTCTGTGATAAGCTCAGGAAATGTAAGAAAGGAAAAGGCGTGATTGAAGTGGAGGAGGTGTGAGGGATGGATATAGATGGGGATGAGGTTAGGAACTTGGAGAAAGGAAAGCAAACTGGGGTCGAGGGGTAAAAGCAGAGGTGGGAAGAAGGTAGGCAAATATATATAGGCAAATTAAAATTGCATTGCAACTCTAAATATAGGGTATTTTGTGCAATATAGCTACATGATTTAATAAATAACAATGGATTCAATGTTTAGATAATAGTACTTCAGATATTTAGAAAACAGGATAATCCTAATTTGAAGGGACTTCTTGAGCAGCTCCTGGTATTCTTGCTTCCATTCTGAAATTGTTGGTAAAATGCAGACAGTGGCAGCAAAGTCTTTCAACATTGCTTTTAAATGCAAGGGATATCATCCCTTCATACATTTCTTTCCCACAGGTCTAAGTGCATAAAGTGTTTAATGGCTGTCTTATTTTCTTCAAGAAGCAGAAGCTTGTGAAACTGTTGCCTCTGGAAAGTATGTGCTTAGAAACTGACTCTCCTGCCCTGGGGCCCGAAAAACAGGTAAATGTTGGCGGAGAGGGACTACTATCCAAACCCAGCCCTTACAGAGGTTACCTTACACAGGAGAGTGGAGTAGTGTAAGCACAGACAAGGGACGAATGAGGTTGCCAAGTGAAAACTTGGAGATGAACTGTGTTCTGAAGGCTGGGAAAGGAGAAGAAATTCCAGGAATGGGTAAAAAGGACAATAATCCAAGAATCATAGAATCATTTAGGTTGGAAAAGACCCTTAAGATCGAGTCCAACCATAAACCAAAAATAATAGATAGATACATGTAATTTCTCTGTCAGAGATGCCACAATCTGACTGAAGTTGTGTCAGTACGTACTGAATCTGAAACACTTGTCAACTGTAGGCAACTGTAATTTGGTCTGGTGTTATGTTTTTTTTTCAGGTGAGAAATGAACCAAAAAATATTTATGTTGCTGCAGAATATATTGCCAAAATTAAAGGAATTCCAGTTGAAGAAGTTATAGAAGTGACTACGCAGAATGCACTGAAAGTATTTCCCAAACTTCGGAACTTTCTTCAGCTATAAACTTAGAAACTGAAATTTATAATATTGTAGAAACTATTATTTATAGCATAATAAATAAAACCACCATGCATCTTGTCTTAAGGTGGAGTTTTGCTGTGGAATCTGTAAACCAGCAATGAATGAGGTGAGTTCCATATGACACTCAGTTGTTCTGAGGGCCACTAGGGAAGCGGATGCTTTTTCTCTTTAGGGAGAGTTTTACTATCTCAGTGAAGAAAATACACCAAGTATTAACTTAATCCATGGCCACCTCAGGTTCAAAATTGCACATCATACCAGTCCATGATGTGAGTATTTGACTTCAAGATTTGGGTGTGTGTCTTCTATGTCTCAGGTGCTTATGTGATTTTTCAGATTAGACTCCTTCCTGTCTTCCCAGTTAAGGCATCTTACCGGTTGCCCCTTTGGAAAATGGTTTGTAATGCCCTATTCTGAATTAATTTGATGTCAGCCTTTTGGGGTGTAGGGCTGCAAGGCAAGGGTTTGGGTTTTTTTCCTGTCTTGAAGAGGATGTAGATGGAGAAGGTATCAGCTCCCGCATAGGGGTAGGGGGGGAAGTTAGGGAGCAAAAGCTTGTAATGTAAATGACACCCATCTTAAACCCTTGGTTTCCTCTATATTTTCTTCCTCAGTTTCTTAAAACCACAGTCAGGAGTTTTTTTGGGGTTGTTTTGCTGTCTTTAGCAGAACAGCTATGATGTTCTGCTTTTTGCCTAGAGTTAGCTTTTTAAGTTTAAACAGGTGTTCCTAAACAGTTTTTGGCCTGCAGCAAACAACCAAACTTGAATTATTTGTCTGTCTTTCAAGGTGTATTCAGAACAGCAAACACCTGAATCTTTGCTGAATGTTTGACCCAGAGTAGAGCCATTCATTATCCTCAATTTACAGGCACCATTTCCACTAAATTGGGTGAAGGACAGAGTTTGCCTCCAGATGGTGCTAGGGAACAGGTGTGCAATGGTCTTGGAATATTAATGTGGTTGACATTAGCGATTAATAATCATGTGGTCATCGGAGATGCTAAAGAGGTGATACCAGGCAGCCTTACCCGAGCTTCCTGCATGCCAGCTCCCAGGCTGGCATGGGAATGCAATTATGTATGGAGATGCTCCTGGTAAAAAGTCAGGCAGTCTGCAAATGTTTGCAAAGTTTTTGCATTATTATTATTATTTTTATTATTCTCTACGAAATTCTTAGCCTTGGATGAAAACACCAGTCTTGCAAAAAGGGGAATATCAAGTATTTAGTCTGGTCAAATTCCTTCTCTCTGGGGAGTGGGGTTGGGGCTGGGGAAGGAGGCATGGGTTTGCTTCATCCCCCTGGGCAAGAGAAGCCTGGCATTGCAGCAGCCGTGGGCAGGGTGAGCCTGGCAGGGCGCCCACCACAAAACAGACCGACTTTGTCCTCTCCTTAGACCTGTGGCGCCTGAGCTAAGTCATGGTCGCTCCAGAAAAGGAAAATGCAGTGTCATTGCCACCCCATCCTGGCATCCCTGAAAGCAAACAAGGGTCAGAAGTAGCAGCCTTTCCCTGGTGCTGTTGGTTTGCTAGGTGAGCTGTGCCACAGCCCCCTGCAGTCAGTGCCGTGGGGGGAGGTCGGCAGGCCCTGAGAAATAAAGTGGTCGCTTTGCGCAGGAAACCCAAATTTTTAAGGCGTTCACTGGGGAATGGTGGTAGCCCTAATGTGCAGGGGGAGGAAGTATGGTTTCCAAGCTGGAAAACATTGTTCACCCCTCACCAGTCATCCTGTGCCTTTACCTTGAAAGGGGAATTTAGCAGAGAGTTTGCATTTCTGCCTGCAGTCCCGGGCTGATGCCTGGTCCGGAGGGGCTCAGGAAAGCAGGATGGCTCGTGAGAGAGCTGTGCGGCTTGCACTCCATGAAACCCTCCATCCCCACAAAGGCTGGCCTTAGCAATACTGGTGTGTGTGCTGAACCCTGTTGCAGCCTCTCGGGTTGTCTGGACAAGCCGTGTCCTCTCCTCTCCTACATAGCACAGAACACAGGGATGTACTGGGGGAAAGACCCAGTACAAATTTAGCTGGCTGCCCTGTTTAGCTTTCAGGAAACCTAAGGGGAAATGAGAGAGAAAGCACAGAGTTAGTGGAGACCCAAATCATCTTTTCAGTCATGTCATTAATTTTGGGGGACACTAATGACCTTGGTGACCTCTCTCTGCACAGATGGTCCGCAGCAGTATGGAAAGCGGTAGGTCCCAAGCTCCGTCTGATACGTTTAGCCATCACCTTTCCCTGGGATGCTACAAACAGCAGATCTGACTGCACTTTGTATGACTCCTCATGTCTCTCTATCTTGCAGGGTGTACATGATGTGATAGAAACATCAAGAAAGGTTTGTGATTTCTTTGACGTAATTAGTGCCTTCAGAGTGCCTCGCTCATTACTCAGTGCTCTGTTAATGATGCAGCTCTGGCTGGTACAGCTTCTGCCAGAAAAAAAAAGGCCCATGTCACTCGGTTCTTTCCAGGCCTAAAATAATGCACACAGATGCACTGGGTGCACTAGGGACTCCCACACGTGCAAAGGCTTCTAGTGAGGGCAGAGTGTACCACCAGGCATAAATAATGAGGGGGATGCAGGGTGACGGTAATAATGCAAAGGTACTTTCCATAGGCAGAGTTGCAGAGCTTGTAGATCTAGAGAGGTTCTAGAGTGGATTTGTCTGTTGATAGAGACGAAATGATGGACCAGCGTATGCTGTCGATGGCTACAAAATCACACAGAGGTACTTTGCACCTTCGTTGTTCAATGAGCACCTTGAAGCAGTAGCAGGGGCTGGAAGGATGCTGAAATTGCAATTCCTCGGCTGGCTGGTGTCGTTGCCTTTTCACCAGCCATGCCAAGCTGTTTGCAGGACTCATGTGGAACAAGCCCAAAGTGATTTTGCCTGAAGGCCAAGTGACTTGCAAGAGCGGAGTGGGTATCGTAGGACTAAACGGTTCAGCGTAAGTCACTTGAATGCCTCAGATCCTGGAAATCCCCTCTGAGTTCAGGACTGACGGCCAAGAGTATTTCTAAGGGCTGTATCTGTGCTCACTCAAATAGTTTTTGGAGGGCTACAGGTGGATCATCCTCCTGTGGCCTTTGTTCTGAAAATTGTTTTTAGTCATGGACTAACAGGCTGTGAATCTGCTGAACTCTGGGACAAACTGCAAGGGTGATGAGTTTCTCCAGGTTTCGACATGGGAACAAGCGAGGAGATGGTGATGAGGCCAAGCGGATGATATGCTGTTTAATCCTGCTGTTTGTTGTGATAAGAGTTTAAACAAATTGACCAAAGACTTTTACTGGAGGTGCTTCCAACAGGCTCCTATGCAATGCATAGATAGGCTCTTTAGAGGCAAAAGCAAATAAATAATTGGCGGGAAATGCAACTTTCATCACTAATGAACTCCTGCTTTTGTTTGTTTTTTCATTAATGCGGGCTGGGGTGCGATCCTCTGTTCCCGTTACAGAGCAGGAAAATGAATTTGAGAGAGTCACTGGCTTAGCAGAAAGGCTCATTGTTCTTCTCTTTGCTTTCTATATGCAGTAAAAAGATACAGCTGAGATCAAAGAAAGAATACGAATTGCCAAGAGCACCTAGTTGTCTCAGCATTTTCCTCTTCAGCAGGTGGTTATCCATCCATTCATTTCCCCTGCTGGGGCTGGCTTTTCTATCGGTGTGAATGGGTTGGGGTATGATAACCCTCACTGCCCTGCGTGGTGGCCCCACCGCAGTGAGTACAAAGTACCCCCTCCAGGGCCTGGCAAATTTTTATGCCCCTCTTTGGGCTGTTGCAAATGACAAAACAGTGAGAAAACATAGTGAGGATCACGGCCCTGATGAACCCATGCCTGGGGCAGGAACTGATACCTGTCTCCCCAAATGCTTGGTGCTGTGCACAGGGAGATGCTGCCAAGGGGGTGCTTAATGCAGACACAGGAGACCACTACTGTTCCTGGGTCTGCTGATGAAAATGGGGATGTGGTTCACCTGAAAAAGCAGAAACAATGAGGCACTGCATCCAGGAGTCTGTAGGAACAAGGTGTAGCCCCTCTCTGCCCTAGAAAACAGCATCACGAGCGGTGCTGGTGTTTGGCTTGGCTACTTCAGAGGGCTTTGGTGCACCGAGCCCCTGGTGCACGGAGCGCTTGTCACGTAGCGAGTGTGCAGGTGGCACCAAGGAACTTAAGGCAAAGCTGAAAAAAAGTGAAGTGCCACATGCACAGAACAGGAAGATCTGGCCTGTTTTCAAAGGGCTGTGGTCTGAAGAACAAGCTACTTCTGCTTGGGGACGGCGCTTGGGGACATGTCTGATGTCCTACCAAAGTGACAGTTGACATCAAAATATATGGATTTTGTCTGCAGTGCCTGGGCGAGGCAATGTGTCTATGTACCTTGCCTTCAAGGGCAGGCGAGGCGGCTGCGTGGTGTCCACGGTTGGTGGCTGCATAGAGATGAGGCCAGCCTGCTACAGCAGAGCACTGGCGTCGCAGCGTGGCTGGGCAAATCTTCAGCTTCCCAGCACGGGAGTGAGTACGTCTGCCTGAAAGACCACGAAGCAGCACCATCGTGGGGGGAGGCAGGGCCACATCCCCCTGTTTTGGAAGTGGAGGGGGTGAGACATGGAAAAGTCACAACACTGGCAGTGTGATCAAACCCGTGATGCCCCAGAGGTGTCCCCTGGCAGGCAGGCTGGGCCACCGTGGCTGGGGCTGGGGCTGGCTGTTAAAGCCTGCCTGCAGGGGTGGGAGAGCTGTTTGTGCCCCTCACTCTGCTTAGTCCCTATCGACGAAGCCTGTAGTGCTAAAAAAGCAGCAGAGCCCTGCCCCGTGGCGAGTGTCCCTCATCTGCTGCAAGGTCCCCACGGCTGCTGGCACTTACAGCACCTGGGCCACGCTTGCAGCTGCAGAATAAGAGCTGACATGTCCCCACCTCCTCCCAGCCCCAAAGGCATCCCGACTCCGTCACTGTGTGTTTTGGGGTTCATCCGATTTGGAGCAGAGCAGATGGGCAGGGTCCATCGTGCCTGGCTCCTTCCCACGTGTATTTTGTTTTTCTGTGACAGCGTGTGGACACTGGGTTTAACTTCTTTAATATGCACATTCAGATTTTGCATCTGCTATTTCGGCTGTGCCGGCGCTGTATGCTCTGTCACCAAAGAGTACAGACTCTTGGCTCCTTGTCAGTGCCCAACTGTAGTTTACATAAAGTACATGTGTCCTGCATTGATAGAAGCAGCGCAACCAATACAGCTTTTTTACCCGCAGGGATTTATGGCCTCCTCACCACAGCAATCCCAGTCTCCTACCCATGTCTTGTGATGCTCCCATTATGGCCCAGCAATCCCATTTCCAGCTCCCTGTGTGTCTCCCTCGTCCCTGCCATGGTACCACCAGTTCCTCTGCGTACCCTCTGGGCTCTGCCCACCACAGGACCTCGGCTTTCTTCTGTGTCCCTGTGGCTTCCCTGTGATTCCCCAGCTCTCTTCCACGTTGCTTACCTGCGCTTGTTGGATTGCCATTTAGGCAAGAAACAGCACGTGCTAAGATTAGTCCAGAGCTGGGTAGGTCACGTTTGGATAGCTGCCGGTGTCAGACTTGGCAGCTGGGTGTGTGGGTAGCCTCAAGGGGGAATGGAGAGGGTCAGTGTCACTTGCATGGCCACCAACTCTCACAAACCTTATAGGAGCTTTGTATCTCCAAGAGTTCTGTCTGTTTGCCAAATTTTGTTGACTGTTGTCAAAAACTGTGAGTTGTGGATGTAGAGTAGGAGACAGCATGACCACATTAACTGATTTCTATAGGAATGTGTGTATGTCAGATGCTGCATTTCCCAGGTGGAATTGGACGTGCTGCTTGGGATTTTCTAGGTCTGCACAGTACATGACCACTGGTGAACCTGTGAAATGGAAAAGACCTGGGATTATCTAGCAGGAAGGTCTGTCTTTGTGAAGCGCACTGCCTGGAGAGGGCAGCTTTGAAGTCCTGATTGGCACCAGCTTATTGCTATAAATACATATAGAGAGCATTTTTTGTGCTCAGAACATTTCTGGACACACAACAAAGCGGGAGGAAGCGAACAAATGGAGCGCTGTGGGAAGAAGTTGAATGGAGCACTATGTGGGGAGCTCCATTCAAAGCATTGCTGGATAACTTCCCTTCTCTTTAGGGATCATTATTCCTGCCTGGAGAATTCAGGGTGGAAACTCAGCTCTGTACTTCACGAGACCTCTGTGTGGAGTCGAGGCAATGGCAAGTGCATGTGCAGTGGGCTAATGTGGTATATAATATGCATAAGCAGATGTCAGCGCTCTCTGAAATAATCCCTTCTGCACTCCCAGTGAGTGTGTGGCGGGGGGTGACCATTTATCCAAAGAGGTTGTTTCTTGACCAGCATGTGGAGGCTGCTGTGGTATCAGGATGATCAGAGCTTCCTCTTGGAAGGAAGATTAGATTGCCCTTGTTTTGGGGAGGTGCAGCTACATACGGTGGTCTTGCTTCATCCCTGCTGTCTTAGTGGATGCAGATTGTGGCAGAGGAGGGTGAACACTGGGGCACAGCTCGAGGAGGGTAAGTGCTGACCCTGTTGCCACCAATGGCAGATAGAGTTGAAGTTCAGTGGGAGTCCTGCTGGTAGAGGCTGTCTTGCCCCCATCTGCCAGGGATGAGGAGAAGTCTTCCTCCCTCCTAGCCTCTGTCCCACATGGCATCAGATCGGAATCTCATTGCTGAAAGCCCCATGGTGAAGTTTTACCAAAGCTGAGGACAGGGTGCTTGGGAAATTGTTGTGTCTGTGTGCTGTTTTCTGGTGCAACATGACCCTGTGCTCTTGAATAGCCCAGAGTGATGAAGGGCTTGGCTGAAAAGGTAGAGATTTGTGGGACTGGTCTGGTAGGTTGGTTCAATGAGACCCATTCCCTGGCATTGACAACTGCCTTTTCTCTGGGAAAGACAACACGCAGGACCAGGCTGCCAGGGACCTATTAAGTTGCCAAGCCGTCCTTCTCGGAGGTTTCCCAGCTCTTAGAAGATGAGACTCAGTTCAGCCAAAATAGGAAGAATGGAGTCTTTCTTCCTCTGCTCATTAGCAAAGTTACCTGGACTAGTATCCCTCCAACCCTCTTTTCATTTTCTTCTCAAAGGGCTGAGTAATTAGGTTATTCAGAAGCTGTTAGTAACACAGTAGACTGATCTTCTCTGTCCCAGACCATCATTTTCATGATTTGCATTTCAAGATGCACAATAATACAGTTGCACGTGGTTTTGTTTGCCATGGCTCAGCTTGGCATGATTTATAACAGGATGTGGAATCTGTCCTCTTGCTCTTTGAGAAATACAAAGATAAGCTGGTGGCCATTGGCAAGGTAATCTGCTCCGATTTCAGCATATCGGAGTTTGCTTGATTTGACTATATGCAAACTGTGTTAAAGTGCATGTAACTCATTGTAATCTCTGGCTGCTTACATTCCTCTGCATGGATAGACATGAAATGAGTTGGGAATAAACTCCAAAGCTTTATTTTCCTGGCTAACCATCTGTGCAGGAGTAAAATGAAAATTGCAGAATCCCACGAGGGGAGTGTATTGATAGATGTCTGACATGCTGGTTTCCTGCAATGAAGACATTGTAGGGAAGCTAGAGAAACTACTTTAGCTCTTTACCAGGAGCATTTTCATAGCTGATGTCACAATTTCTTTATTTTTATTATACATATGTTACTATATTTCCAGGTATGTTGCCTTTTGGAGGGTGCTATTCCTTCATTGCTAAAAACTTCTGCCACTCTCCTGAGAAAATTAAGCTAGCGAAGGCATTACATTCCCGCAGTTTGAAGTTCATCACATTTTGTGAAGTCTTAACTGGCTCTTTGTGCGGGTTGGGCTGGACTTCACTCCATGGCTCATGTCCACACCTCAGCAATGTGGGGAGCAGCAGTTCTTGCGCTGCAGCTGGCCACAGCAAAACAACTGGACTTGCCGGTGTGGGCCAGAAACTTTTCACACAGTGTCTCCTTCGTACACCGGACTTTAACTAGGCTTGACATCTGTTTCCTGCACCACAGCTCCACAGGCATCCTCTAAAGAACACTACTGGTTGTTTTGAAGTCTGAGTTTATCCAAGTGTTCAATGGCTTGGGATGAAGAAATAACAATACTTGCAAGCACTTACATCTAGGAGTGTGGTGTCTTTGCCAAACGTGAACTAGAAAAACGTTCCTTTCCAGCTGTGCTTCTGCTGAGGATGTGGGAGACTTCCTAGCCTTTCTCCCAAAGGAGACTTCTTTTTACTGTTCTACACATTTTTCTGTTAGTATCCACATCATCCCTTCAGTGATAACTGGGCTATGCTGCCCTAAAAGGAACACTCAGGATTTAGACTTCTGATAATTACTCTCAAGGCTTTGTTTTCTCTCCCGCACGACGTAACGTAGCAGAGGAAAGGTTCTCATTGAAACAAGGGGAGAAAAATGAAAGGACCTGTTTTCACCTCCAGGGAACTTGGCTGGTGATTTGCCCAGGAACAGCAGACATGCCTCCTGTCAAGTTACTCTCAAAAACTGCTTCTTGACTCAAGTTCAGGATTCAGCACTTGATATATGTAACTTGCAATGGAGGAGGGAGGATGGGACAAAGAAGCTTATCTTCTTATTGACATAAATAAGCATGCTGCATGCAGTTTATATACCTGGGCAAGCTGTATTCGCATAGGTGCTCAGGGCACTGACAATAAAAATGAGTTAAATTTAACACAAGACTTGCAAAAGACTCTCTTAAATTTCAGATGGATGCAAATAGCAACAAAAATGAAATAACATATGGCCAGCAGTGATTGCTGGGAAACAAACAATTGGAGGAAATCAAAGATCAGATTTTTTTGAGCACTATTGCTTTGCTGCGCACCGTCCATGTAATCTGGCCATAAGCCAGTTTGAGTGATCAGGAGAGGGTGTTTTGGGTATAGTCCATTGCCAGCTATTCCACTTACACCCTTTGGAACTGGCATACCAGATACAAAGATATGGCTGGAAAAAAAAGAGTTGAGTGTTTATCCCAGCCTGCTGCATTTGGTCTCTGTCCGCTCCAGGGCGAGTCAGAGCAGCCTCTGCTCATTCTGTGCCCTCTGGCTGTAACAGGTTCTGTTCAAAACAGCATCAGGAGAGAGTCAGTGTAAAGGTGGGCTCGAAACTACTTATGCAGGTGACTTCTGACATGTCTTATGCTGCTAAATCTACAAAAAATAGGGATCTGGATCCACAAAAAGGGAGATCTGCCTATATTTGGTTTGGGAAATTGTTGTAGGACACTATTCTTCCCCCAGACTGCCTGGTCCGGTGAGGTCCTTTCCCTCACACTTCTAATAGCACAACGATGCAGATCAAGCAGTGCCCTCCATGGTAAAGGTTCAGTGCCATCATCTTTGTGTGTGTTTGTGGACGTGCACCAGCGCCAAAACTGGTGGAAGCTGAAGGAAAGCTATCAGGAAAAAGAATAGGTCTGCCTTGCTTTTCCACAGCTGTCGTGGCTGCACACAGCGAGTGGGTGCAAAGCCCTCCTCTGACCCACACATGGCTGTCTTCCCGAGTGACCTGTGCTCCTGTCTCTCCGCTGTGCTCCGAGTGCCGATGGCTCTGCTCACCTCCACAGCTGCTCTTCATTGCTAATGGAGAGCTACTGCCTTCTAAAAGTAAACAAATATTTAAGATAAACCCGATGAACTCACTCAGTGTCACCGAGTTTTCCTGAGGCATGTGTTTGCATTGAGCAGAAATGTGCATCCTTGCTCAGCTGCCAGACGAGCAATTGCTTTCCTGAAGGACAAAGGTAAACATTACTCCTGGTTTGGCTTTTTTTTTTTTTTCTTTTTTTTTTAACAGTGGGTACAGGACCCAGGCTTAGAAATAATTTATTTTTTAGAAGTGAGATGACTCTGCTCACATGGAAGAACTGCACCCATTGACTCTGCTTATGCGGAGGTGATGGTAATGCATCTCTGCCTGGAATGTACGTCTCAGTAATGTCAGGAGGGCTGGGTGCGAAGCACAGGGCTGCTACTTGGTACTGACCTAGTAACATAAGTAATCACAAAGTACACCCAAACAGGTGTGTCAGATAGAAAATTAGTGAAACAGAGACCAAGGAAACTACTGTAACTTTCTGGGGAATGGTGAAGGTAGTGGACCAAAACAGCTACTGCCTCAGCATTACCCGCTATGGTGGGTTCATTTGAATTAGGGTAAGAAAGTATGATTTTGTGAGGTTTTTTTCCCCCTGTGGACAATTTTAAGCAGATGTTTATGTTCCAAATTTTGCTTACCTAATGGGGAAAAAAATGTATATCCGTTTCACTCATTTAAAAACAATTAGGTTTATGCATACCTTAAAATATAAGCATGGCAGATCACAACAGGAAGAAAAAAGGGGCTATGGACCTGGAAGAGAGGTAGCTGAGCAATTACATCAAAGATTTTTCCTGTATTTGCAAGTCCCAGTATGGACCAGGCAGGTGCTAACTGAAAAACGTGTGCACTACCAGTCCTCTGGTGACTGATAAGAAGTTAATTTGGTGGTACTTGCCTACCTACCTGGAGGGCAGGGTTAACAAATCCAAGCTTCGCGTTTTTCAGTGACTATAAGCTTGGAGTCGTCTTGTCCTGCCATAAGAAAACCTGATACACAGTGTTTCGGTTGCTCAACTCCGCAGCCTGATCCCAGCTCCCTGGGTTTCTTACGTACATTGTAGGTGTTCAGGACATACTGCTCCCTAACTTTGCTGGGAGACAGTCTGTCCCTCTGGAAGGGGTACAAGCTGGCCGTTATTTTTCTTTTCCTCCAGCTGTTACAAGGCATGATCAGGTTAGTCCTTGCGGAGTTCCTGGAAGCCATTTCAGCAGGGTTGTAACTGGATTGCACAAGCCTTGGCCCTTTGCCTTCTCTTCCAGCTATCATTTTCCTGTACCTGAATCAATGCAGAAGGAAAAGTGATACGAGCAGGGATGAGGGCTGGCTGGGGCTGGCTGGGGGTGACTTCCACACCATGAAAAATATTAATGCCCCTGTAAACTTGTATTCCTTTAGAGTGAAAATGAGACATGGATTTTTTGGATTGTGGAAAAAAACATGAGAAAGAGACCTCATGTAGCAGTTTGAAGCTGAGCCTCCCACAGGCTGTTGTTTTCAAACAAAACTGCCCATTTTGAAATGAGACTGATTTTTATTTTAGCATTTCCCAGGTAAAACCAAGCATTTCAACACTTCTTCACTGAAAACTCAGTATGGTTTGGTGTTTATAAATGAAAGAAAGTTTCCCAAATGTGTAAGTAACTCGTTCCTCAAAATGCAGCCTTTCCCAAGCCAACCCCTTGTCAGGGAGTGATGGGAGCTTCACCTTCACCATCACCCATCCAAACATAGCCCAGTTCTGCTCTTGCCCCAGGCTCTGGCTGCTCCATCACCTCCCTCCCTTTGGCCTGATGGAGGCACAAAGTCCTTTGCTTCCAGCACTCAGACATTTACCCTGGGAAGAGCTGAGCTGACAGGAGAGTCACCAAGAGTGCTAAATCTGCCTAGGTAAAAGGAGGCAATAATGAGGTCTCCCTCTCTGTTCACTTAGGCTGGGAGGAGGGATACTGGGACGCTTCTGAGCATGGTGCTCTGAGCTGCCAGCAAGAATTGTGGCTGTGCTCTTCTTTCACCAGTGTGTTAAACTGACCTGTGCCTTTTCAGCAGCTTTGTGAGTCTGCTTTCTGGCATCCAACATCACTTCTGTAGCTCTTAGGACCCCAAGGTTGTTGTAGAGCCAGTGGAGAGAAGGAAGTACCCAAAGCAGAGTTATTTTCAGCACCCAAGCTACTTCCCCTTCATTCCCCTCCGAAGGTTTCTAAAAGCTATAAGCTATTGGTACTGTCTGAGGTCTTAAGGGAAATAAATACTCTATTCAGCCTGTGTTTGCAGTTCATTGGAAATATAGGATTATCTCCAAAGGCTTAAACAGTCTGAATGCCATTCTGGCAGAGTTGGTACTTATTTTGCATGTTGCTATATTGATTACTGTAGTGAGACTGACCTTCTTATGGGTTACTCTGTCTTGTTTATTTTCCTGGCTGCACCACTGAGAGAAGTTTAATTAAGCAGATTTCACTGGAGAACATTTGATTGGACACTGATTCCCCTTCCCTTGCTGTAAACAAAGAGGTATAGTCAAAAGCATGTAGATTAGTCCCTATATTTAAGCTCCTTTAAAATTCTTTTCGTATATTCTCTCTGAAGTTCAGGCACTTTGAGAACCTTAGTGCTATGTAACATTTACTTATGTTCTTTTTTACTGGCCTGGTCTTATTATTAAAAAAAAATAAAGTAATATGCATATATATGGGTGGGTGTTGGTCTCTTTTCCCAAGTAACAAGTGATAGGATGAGAGTAAGCAGCCTCAAGTTGCACCAGGGGAGGTTTAGACTGGATATTAGGAAAAATTTCTTCACTGCAATAGGCTGCCCAGGGAATAGTGGAGTCACCATCCCTGGAAGTTTTTAAAGTGTAGGTGTGGTGCTGAGGGACATGGTTTAGCGGTGTACTTGGCAGTGTTATGTTAACGGTTAGACTCAATGATCTTAACTGTCTTTTCAAACCTAAATGATTCTATGATTCTATATATATGTAAGAGCCACAGGAATCTCACAAGATAGAGAAATAATTTGTAAGTCAACACTTCGGCTGTTGGGCTGACATTATATGACTGCTGCTCCAGTAAAACACACTGATGAATGGATGTCAGATGTTGGGTGAGTGCCAGAGGTGCTGAGTGTCCTCCGTTCCCAGTGGTGCCATTAGGAGCTGCGTGCAGTGTTGAGCGGGTCAGTGTGCAGGCAGGAGGTGGAAGCAGAAGGCCAGGCTCTCCCCTGCTCTCTAAACATCTGGATGACATAGATGTTGTCCCTCACATGCAAAAAGCTCTGGATGCTCTGAGGTTGTCCTAGCAGAGGAGATGCTCACTGGTTGGCAGCTGTGGCAGTAACAGCGTGGCTGATAGGGGTAGTAGGTTCGTCTCCCCGATGATAAAAGGGAGGGAATTTTCTGTGAGAGATTCTGGCTTTTCAGCTAATCTGAAATAGTTTGTGTCTCGCTACATGTGCTGCAAAATATAACTTTTCAAAAGGGTCATTGGAGAACACTGGGAGTGCTTTCCTGACACAGGAGCTCCAACACGGAGAGTCCCTCTTGGTGTCTGTCTGGCTGAGTTCCTGTTAAAATTATTACCGCTGCTGGAATGTTAATGCATTTTCCATAATGCACTGTCACAGCCAGAGGCTTGGGCAGGCATCTTTTATTGTTATTCAGTCTAAACAAAAAAAAATTCCTGCTGATTTTTAGTTAAGCTAAGGTCAGCCAGCATCTTCCCTATCGAATAGATGTAGACCTTTAAAGAACATGGCTCTCTTCCTGCTGATAACCTCTTCAGAGAGAAATTGGGAACTTCAAGCTGTTACTAAATATTTGGTTTTCCTCAATAGTAAAAGTAGCAACATTTCTCAAGCTTGGGTGAGCTATCTGTCTTTGAAATACAAGCACATTTCCGTACTAGGCTCTTAATGGCTCCAAATTCACATGTCCCTTCCATTTAATTTTTGAAGGATGTGTGTACATGGACCAGGCAGGTAAGTTGCAATGAATCAGGTACTGAAAGAGAGTTGGAAAATGTAAGTTACATTATGGTGTTTTTTTCTGAGTATAGTGCTTTAACTTGTTGTAACCCTTAAGTTATCTGACATCTCCTAGAAGTGGAGAGGACATTTTATCCTTGTTGCTCTGCACGGTGGTTTCACCAGCTAATTGCTTCAACATTGCTGTATATTCCTATTGTAGATGGGGCAGGGAGTAGGAGCTCTCAGTGGACATTCTGCATCCACAGAAGGCTGTATCTGAGTTAGTCACTTGGGATCCCGCTACAGCCAGTAGAGAAAACTCTTAGGGAGCAATTCCTCTCACATCACTGGATTCTTATATGCATATATGAGTTGATAAATGGGTTGTGTTAGTGGAAACCTGCAATATCTCTCTGGTGTACTCTTTAGATGGGATGAACTGCAGCCTAGCTGATCCTCTGGCTATAGGCGAACCAAAACAACCTGCTCAGACGCAGCTGGCTGCATCTGCGTGGCTTCTCTAGTCACTTCTGTCCCCTGGCTCTTTGATGGGTATGGTTGATGTCACTTCATCTCTCGCACAGAAGAGCTTTGTTGATTATCTTTTTAGGAAAGAAATGAACCAGAGATCAGGATTGTCTGCCAGCACATTGCTGCAGTGAAAGGCAAGTATCAGTGGCAAGCGTTTGTGAAGAAACAACAAAAAACGCCTTGAAGCTTTTCCTCAAAGTTAACCAGTGTTTGAGTGAATGAGTGCTTGTCAAAAATGAGAATGTTCATCCAAGATAACCCCTCTCCAGATCATGCTTTTTTTAATTTTTTGTGGGCATATACACTTTTCTTACTATGTATAAAGGATTCAGATGCAGGTTACACTTTTTGTAATATATGAAGAGCCTGTTAATCTCAGTGAATAAGAACCCAATAAATTTTACCAACTGTATTTGTTCACATGCTTATTTTCTTGTACACAGAACTTATTTGGTGTACATAATTTTTTTTCCCTGCTTGCTTTGATAGGAAACTCAGGGGTAAAATTCCATTATGTATATGAAATTGATAGCTAACTATAAGAGGAAAACCAGATGGCAGCCTGACAGAAGCATACCAGATGTGCATTTCTGCATCTTTTATATGGTTTGAGACACCCAGAAAGGCAAATTTATATTGTTTACAGTAGAGGAGTTCATTACCCAGATTTTAAAATTCAGAACTTTTCTCTGACACTTATACATAGAGTATATATAGATTATACTTATATATTCCTGTCAGTACATCAAAAATTGAATCCAGATCATTGGCAAACATGTCTACTGTGAGCAGTCATATTCCAAAATTGAGATGGACAAACACCTGGAGCTACAAACAAATTTCAGTTAAGTGTCTTGTGTTGCAAACGCTCATTCTCTGGCTGGGATTATAGCTTTATCTTGTGGGAAAAGTGGGCAAATGTTGCTGGAATAAGGAGTGCATAGGAGGAAGAGGATGTTTACATCTTCCCCTGTAATTACTAATAGCTTTCAATCAAGAAATTTAAACATGTGACTCTCTGACTATTTTGTTTTCAAGTCCAGCTTATTGAGGTTTGTTTAACATCTTGCTAAAATAGTTCATTTCTAGCTCAGCTGGAGCTTCAGATCTTTTGTTCTGAAATCTTTCTTAAGTTGCTGTAGTTTTCTTGTTTTAACAACTTGCCTGGAAGACAAGTACCTGCTGCACTCCTGCCACGTAGGTTTTCTCTGCATTGAGGGATCAACTTTTGCATTGAAAATCACAACCAAGAGTTAAATGCGTTATAAAATAATGTTTCAATTTTTTCCTTTTAGAGATTGAAATACATGGTAGAAACTTCAAAAGAAGAAAATCTGAAAGTCTTAAATGTGTGCCTGCTGTACATAAAAATTCTAGTTTTACTTGTTGATATTTTGGCAACATTCTACATTGTTTATTTCAGAGTCCTAACCTTGGGCTCAGGTTTTACAAAGATGAATTGATTTGTGGGGATTTTTTGGGGGATGGCTTAGCTACCATTTTGAGGCTTGGAAAGACATAACTAGGAATTAGTATCACTGAAATAATCCAGCGAGGAGTGTCCAAAAGCTAATCACTCCCTGAAAGCAGCACTCTATAGCTCGGTTTCCTTTATTTTGTGAAATGCCGTGGACTGAAACAAAAAGGCACCTTCTGAGCCCATTTTTTTTGTACAAAGATGGCATTATCTGCAAGATAAAGTTTGGAAATAGTTATGAAAAGACATTGTTCTTTCAACAGAACATATGCTTCAAGAGGAACAATAACACCACTACAAATAAGGATACTGCATTTCTAATTGCTTTTTAACTTTCTCCAGTCTGAAAATTTGAGTGCTTGGCCTCTGCCTGACTTCCAGAATTCAGGCACAGAAAAATAATTGCTGCAAGTAAATTAGTATCAGCTATTTCCCAGTGACTGTCTGATACATAACACATATTTTAGCCTTTTCACAACATTCAGGAAAACAACTTTGTTAGTGTTTGGGTGTACATGAGCAATTTCTGGCTCTACCACTAATAGGAATATTCAGGAGAGCCTAAATTTTCAGTTAGAGAGGGCAGATAGATTGAAAAAGGATAGCAGCAGTTTTAAGCTAAACTTGTGCTGTAAACCTTGACATCAGTGTTCTGTTTTTAGCTTGCTCAATTGTCCATGAAACGTAGAAATCCAAGGACGCACATTTTAAGTGAACTCCTGCAATGGCTGTTTCTAATGGGATAACTTTCTCTTGCTGAGCAACTGCGTCCTTGGCCCTGCTTCTCATATAAATAGGTGTAAATCAGAAGTAATGGTTGCGAAGCCTATGAAATACAGCAGTGTAAAAACTCAGGAGATAAGCATCAAAGTTTTACCTGGATGCTGTCAATTTGGTTTGCCTTTTCCTTTTTTTTTCAGGAGGTTACTTCTGGAAATAAATGTCCCCAAAGATGGAATTGTATTGACCATACCTCATCAAAATCAGCCTAGTTTTACTTCACCAAGGTCAGTGCAGCTGTGGCAGAGGTGGATTGGGCTTCGTGTTGATACGTTGCAAATAAACTCCTTCCTGGAAAAAGTCTCCTCTCTTTATGGAAGGCAGTTTTCATCCAGGTGCTCCTTCCACTGCCAGGCTTTGTCTCTTTTTCTCTGCAGTCCCCTGATGTTTAGTTATTTCTTCCATGCGGGATCCCTGCGCAGGAAGCAGATGACACTGTGTGTGCTGAACCGTCGGGCGGACGGAGGAGACGATGCTCTGGGAGCTCTGTGGCAGTGAAACCCAAGATGGGCCGTTCTAGAACAGGCTGAATTCCGACCTTACCCTGAGGGTATTAGGTGGCAGCAGCTCTGCCTACTGTTGGAGCCAAGGCTGTAAGAGTAGGAAAAGGAAGAATGAGAGAAGAACAAAGGCTATTTCACTCTGTCTTTAAGGAGTAAGCGTTATCTTTGGATGGACTTAAGGTCATCCAAAATTCAATGGGAAAAAATGTTACATGCAATCAGCTGTAGATCAATGTTTACACCCTCTTCCAAGAGTTCTTTAGGACACTAAAGCTACATCTACATGACCCAACCAAAGCATCACGGTCCTTCCCCCGACCCCAAGGCCAGTCCACAGCCTGTGCCAGGGATTGCTGTGGCAGTTCAGCAGTGTGGATGACTGGGATGACCCAGTGACCACGAACCAGCGCTGCTGGAGGTACCAGCCTGGACGTAGTCTCAGGTGTGCTTTCAGCATATTTCTACCAACGTGTAACATGAATGTATGTTCCGAAAGTGAAAGCCGGCTATCCTGTTGCTTTGATAATGTTAGTTACAGTTCCCACTACACTTCTTCCTACTGAAGTCCTGTTTTAAAAAAGATATTGTTGCTGCAGCATGTAGCACTTGAACTGCGAAGTCAGACAGAGGAATTCAGAAGAATTTACCCAGCATCTGATCTTACACAGGAAAAGTAAAAATAAATCAGGCTTTTTCTTGGTAAGAATGAAAGAGGCAAGAAGAGCCTGAATCTGACATAGGTAACTTCATTTTTAAAAACACGGTTTCTAACGCATAGCTGTGATCTGCACATTCAGGATTCGCTTCCAGTAGTCTCTGAAAATCCATGGTGCTTGCAATCACTGCTGTTGCTCAGCTAAGTGCTCAGAAAAAGCAAACACAGCCAAATTAATATTCTGAAGCATGTGCTCCTATTATTATTCATGCTGTAAATAAGATCAGGAACTGTGGCTTACATAGATCACCCGACCTTGAGTGAAATACCAACTCATAATTAGTGAGGGGACTTAAGGCCGGTGGCTAAGCTCATCCAGCACACCAACACAGATCTGATTAGGCCCTGGCACACGCGCGAGCGATGTGCAGGGTGCTATCTGCTGAACGCACACACCCCAGACCATTTCCCACAGAAGCCGGTAAAATACTTCTAACATCGTTAACAAACTTAAATATTGTCCTAACGCCCTTGGGGGAACAACCTGCCCTTTTATCGGGGTACGGCGTCCCCAGCAGCAGAATTACAAGGGGTGACAGGGTGCAGGCGTGCGGGGAGCGGGGTCTGAGGGACCATCGCCTACTGCAGTGATGTCTAACCGCCTCCCCACGGGAGCCGGAGGGAGAGTTCCCTGGGATCTCTGTCACATCAGGCCGGCTGGAAACAAGGAACGCTTTGCCGGCGGCAGTGGAAGGGCGGGGATGCCCACACGACGCCCTGGGCCACCCTCCGCCGCGGCTCGGGCCTGCGCCCGGGCCCATCCGTCTCCCATCACCTCAGCACATTTCCCCGCGCCGCCGCAGCGAAGGGACAAGCCCGCCGCCGCAGGGGAAGCCCAGCGACTCCCCCGGAGCGTGCCGGGAACGTGCCTGGCCTGTGTGTCCGAGGCGAGGGACGAGCCGCCCAGACCCACCCTCCCGCCCCCTCAGGCTCGCCTGACTGGAAACACCAGCCATGTCACTACCGCCCCGCCCGGCCAGACACCGCCCCGCTCCCCGGTCCCGCCTCCCGCTCCGCCCCGCCGGTGGTGGTGGCGGCGGCGGCGTGTGCTGCGTAGCGGAGCCGGAGGCTAGCGACCTTGGCAAGCAGAGCCGGGCGGAGCTCGCCGCCGCTGCTGCTGCAGCCGGGGAAGCTGGGTGGGGAGACGGCCGAGATGGTGGAGGACGGCGGCGGCGGCGAGGAGGAGGAAGGGGCGGAGGGGGAGATGCCGGCGACGGCCGCCGTGCCTGCCCCGCAGCGCTGCAACGGCTTCCTCCCCGGCAAGGAGGCGGAGGACGGCGGCGGGCGGGCGGCCCTGGCGGGCGGCGGGGAGCGGGCGGCCCCGGCGGAGGCCGAGGCCATGCTGGCGGCGGGCGGCGGGCGGCTGGAGACGCGGCTGTCGCGGCGGCGGCTGGCGGTGCTGGCCGTCTTCAGCTGCTACTCCCTGGTGAACGCCTTCCAGTGGATCCAGTACAGCATCCTCAGCAACGTCTTCGCCGGCTTCTACGGCGTCTCCTTCACGCAGATAGACTGGCTCTCCATGGTCTACATGGTGGCCTACGTGCCGCTCATCCTGCCCGCCACCTGGCTGCTGGACGCCCGTGGCCTGCGGCTCACCGCCCTGCTGGGAGCCGGCCTCAACGGCCTGGGCGCCTGGCTGAAGTGTGCCAGCCTGGCCCCCGACCGCTACCCCATCACCTTGGCCGCCCAGGCCGTCTGCGCTGTGGCCCAGGTCTTCATCCTGGGGCTGCCCTCCCGCATTGCCTCTGTGTGGTTCGGCCCCACCGAGGTCTCCACCGCCTGTGCCGTGGCCGTGCTGGGCAACCAGGTAAGGGTGGCGGGGAGGGGGGCAAGGGGGGCTTCGGAGAAGCGAGCTTCCTTAGAGCTTGGTGTGGCATCGATTTAAAAATAAGTTGTTCTAAGTGGGAAAACCCATTCCCCACGAAACGATTATGGGGCAGCATTGGAGGGAGGAAAAGTGATGGAGAGGGGACAAGCATGGAGGTGATGTTGCATCCCACCCTCCCTGGCCAGCCTGGCCTTGCAGGACCCTGGCTGCGTGGCAGCATGTAGCAGCTTGTACACTTCTGCCAGCTGCCTGGCGTACATCAGTCAAGACCCTTTTCAGAAGCTCTCCTGCTCCTCTTTCTCTTCCTCTTGCGTTTGGCGTCATTCATCTTACTGAATCCACCCTCAGCTGGAGGGGGGTGAAGCACCTGAACTTTCATGGAGAGCCCCAGTGCCAACGTATGTTATTAGTTCCTGCTTTTTTATGGCCTCGAATCCCTAAGTGCCAGTACTTGATGTCCTGGTGACTCATGAAGTTTTCTGTAATGTTATGATAGTTCACATCACTGTGTGGAGCTGACTGAGAACTGATTTCCTCGAGCTTCCTGGTCCTGGTGGGTTTCAGAGAGCTGGAACAAACGTATCTGAAAGCACAGGTGAAGATATGATGCTGATGGGTTTTTTTTCTCCTCTCATAGCCTTGTTCTCACCCCTGGCCACTGTCCCTGCTTTTCTGTGGAAACAGAATGTTAAGATTCCCATTAACATCACTGGTGCAGGCTAAGGTCATAGGTACAGTTTAATTAAGGTAACCAGGGCTTTAGTTTTCCTTGTGTGAGTCTAATAATTTTATGTTTGTGCCCTTTGGATTATTACAGCAGTAATATTAGTGTTACATATTTACAGTTAGAGTTGCTCATTAGTTCATACCTGGCTGTGTACAGTTTTCCTAATGCTTTTCCAAAACAATATTTTTTTGGCATTGAAGTCTTCCAGTGGATAAGTCAGCTGTCCCTTTTGAACCGAAGACTTTGGGAGTTGTTGGTTGATGATTTTAGCAGTTGAGCAAAAATTTTGCATCAGCATCCTGGAATCAGGTTAAAGGTTTCTTTGGCAACTAAATTTCTACTCTTCCTGACATGCATGAGTCCTCTCTGGTAGTAAGGAGTTACTGGGGATTGAGTTCTGCAGTACAGTGCCAAGGATCCACCTTGGAGTCTGAAACTGATGCTTCGCTCAGATGCTGAGATGTGGGTGTTGAAGTGGTGCAGGACAGGAGCAGGAGTGCAGGGATTGCGCAGATAGGAACCATGGGAAAGACGGGCAAGGAAAACGGGAGCAGAGGTGTGAACAAAATAAACCTTAGTTATTTCTGGAGCGTGTTCCCCTCCAGAGGCTAGGACTGATCTTAGTGTGTCGATGTGCTTGGTGGTCCTCTGCCAGGGAAACACCTGTGAAAGTCACTGACCTTGTATTTCGTCTCCCTCTGGCAGTCCTGCCCAAAGGACAATGGCTTGTTCTGCAGCTATGCCGTACCCTGCTAGCTCAGAGCTGTGTGCCACACAAGTCTTAAGATTCCAGTCCTGCTTGTGACCCACTGATACATTGTCAAACAATAGAATTTCTCTGCTCTCAATTTTTGCTTTCTTAAAAAAAAAACCAACAAACTTCTTAAGAGCTAGACTGAAATGACAAATTAGGCACTTGAAAGTTAGAAGTAATGTTGTCTGTATATCCCAATGCAGTTCATTCTGCATATGCATTGCGATACAACCTCACTATACTTCTTTAATTGCACAAGGTGAACTATGTAACAGAATTGGGTAGCTGTAAACAACTGGGCTGTTCGTCATCTGATTTCTTATCAGATATTTTGCATAACTTCAGAGCTACAGCAAACAGGGCTGGGGACTGCAGGCAGGGGAGGCACAGAGTTATCAAAAATCAGATCACACCTATTATCTGTCGAGGTGCTGATCGTTTGCAGTTGGACCACAAATCACAGGGAATGCAGCAATGTACCTGTCAAAGGTTGTTAGGAGTGCCAGGTCTCCACAAGTATTAAACATCTTCAGCTGGGCACAGCAGACTCATTGGAACTCTCGATCCTTCTGACCTTAACCTCTCTAGATGTAAAAGGCGAAAAATGGTATCACTTGACTTTCTTGGAATATTGTGGGTACTGTATTGGCTCACATTGGGGGAGGAAAAAACATACCATAAGAAAAAGAGTAGTTGTGTACTCAGTTCTTGTTTGTAGAGTTCATATGCTGAAGGGTGAGGATAAAAAGAGACAAATTCTTCAGGTGAGCACTGGATACTGTGTAAATCTGATGGTCTGCGGGGGGAAAAAAAAAAGGCAGCAAAGCCCTCGTCGGGCATATGCACAAAGGGCGCTTTGTAAGCGCATTGGCACACCTTTAATTTGAGTGCTTTCTAAGGGCTGGACTTGCTACTCTAACAGTCTTCGATGCTGTTTTTTATTTTATTTTTTTTACCTGAAATAGATGCAGGGTTTCTTTAGTTTATTTAAAAAAAAAAAAAGTTCTAACACTTTAAAATGCAATTTGGTTTTGGAGGAGCAGCAGAGATAAATTGGAGAGTAGTCCAAGACTGTTGTTCCTTCATGTTTTCAAATGCTTTATGTATATATCTACACCCAAAATTTCAGTCCTTGTTTTTTGTCTCTTTTTTAATATAGAATCAGTTATTATATTGGAATTGACTCCACATACAAAACCACTACTACTTTAATTTGTGATTTTTCTTTATTTCCTTAGCAGTAATTGCAAATGTAGGTTTTGGGTTTGTGTTTCTTAAGAAGGATGCTCCTTTTCTCTTGCTCTTCTCTGCTCTATCAGTTCTGTAATAAACCTTGCATGTCAGTCTTTGTTACTGTAGTGGCAGGATTGTGACATCAAGTAGAGCATTTTGATCGAGACACAGAAGAGTGTTTCTACAAGAGTAGCTGGAGTCTCCTGTCATCTCTAGGCCCTCAGTTGCAGGATGACTGATACAAATTTGTGTGCATGCACAGTATTTTCCTGCTGCAAGACAGCTTCCTTAATGCTCAGTTGTTAAATGTGCTATATAGTAGGTGTAGGGTTGTAGTTTAGTTTAGAAATGAAAAGGTTAAAACCTGAGTTACTGAAGATCTGATTGTGAAATGTCATTGAGAGCAAATGGCTCAGAAGTATGATACTAAAGGGACACTTTTCCTTCATAGTTTTACTAATACTTATTATTAATGATATAAATTCTGAATTCTACCTGGTAAGGCTTTTCATTTCTGTTAATTTTTGTGTTCACAGGAAAATGATTTTTTTTTTTCTTTTCTTGCTTTACAGCTTGGGACTGCAATTGGGTTTTTGTTGCCGCCTGTTTTGGTTCCAAATACGCCTAGTGATCTCGATCTAATGGCGCATAACATCAGCATCATGTTCTATGGGACAGCGATAGTGTCCACGCTTTTGTTCTTCTTAACAGGAGTTGGTAAGTGTTCCGTTCATGTAATTTAAATGGCGACCATAGGGGGTGTTTACAACATCTCTCTTCAAGCATCTGACTTAGCTCCAAGTAGGCAAAATTACACTTTCTCAGATTTACTTGTGTTCCGCTTATCTGTTGTGCCAGGTTCAAGCGACAATCAGTGAACTGTGTGTTGTGCTTCACATGGAACAACCCTTCCCAGGATATGCTTAGGCTTTTTGCTACATTATGGTACAATAAGATTTCTCTGTGTTATTCTTACAATTCCGATCGGAAGGTTTAGGCGCGTTGCAGATGAAGTCTGTGTTTGACCATGTGTTGGTAGCAATCAGACATGACCAAATAACGAGCGCATCCATTGTGGCTGTGACTTGATTCTTCCGTGTGGAGCATCTAGAATATTTTTTCATGGAAGTGTTATAAAGCACAAATTGAACTTGTGAAATTCACCGAACTGAAACACTTCAAAAAGAAAAAGCATTAGTCTGGTAAAGACAAATCAAAATTAATTCCTCCTCCTTTTTCCCCAGTGTTTGAAGAAAAGCCGAAATACCCTCCTAGTCCCTCTCAAGCAGTCCTGCAAACTATGCCTCCCGAGGATTATTCCTACAAGCAGTCCATTATAAATTTGTTCAGAAACATTCCATTTGTACTTTTGCTGATCAGTTACGGTAAGTGGTGCTGTCTGGCTGTAGTCTGGCAGAGCAGTTGAACGTGGGCTGAAAGCACATCGAGTTTTAGTTGTGCTGGTGGTTGTTTATGGGGGAGGGAGTGTCAAACTTTTACGTGTTCAGCAGCCAGTGCTGGAAAAACTGACAGGATTCAAAGTACCGTTTGTTGGTCTGGTGAAGAGATTTTACCTGGCTGATAAAAGGTTTTGCCTGTGATGTGAGTCTTAAATATGAGAAGATTAACTCTTTGAGGTAGCAGATCTGCAGGGCTACACTTGGAATGACTGAAGCTTTTCTTTTGGTACTGCAGGTATTATGACTGGGGCATTTTATTCTGTCTCCACATTATTAAACCAGATGATAGTAACTCATTATGAGGTAAGTTTCTTGGATCTTCTTTGGGTTTTTTGTGTTAGTTTTTTTTTTTTTACTGTACATTTGCAAAGGTGATGGTTATTGTTATGTAGGTGCTACATGCACTCAGAGGTTTGGTTTCCTTTGTATCCCACTACCATACAGCTATGGGACTCATAGGAATGTTTGTTTGCACTTGATAACTGCCAAGAGGTCTGAAATTGCCTCTGGGTGGAAGCAAGTTATTAATGAGCACCATATAAATATTTGTTGAAAGGGAGAAGAAGTGAACGCTGGGAGAATTGGCTTGACACTGGTGGTGGCAGGAATGGTGGGTTCGATTATTTGTGGTTTGTGGCTGGATTACACTAAAACATACAAGTAAGTGTGGGTAGGCACGTATGGGGCTAGGGGTAGGAGAGCGGTGCAATTGCATTAGAGAAATACTGCAACATAAGGGCTGAAGTGAACTGATGATGCAGTTCATCCCTGATCTTTTACCGGCCTTGATGGAGACTAGTTTCTGAAGCTACAGCAAAAGCTTGAAACTCTTACTGGTTCTTGGCCAAAAGAAATGAGACAGGAGAATGCAAGGATGCGAAAGGGTTTTCTGTCTGCTCCTGTCTCTTCAGGAGTGTAAGGCTAACAAGGAAAGCCCTGTATGTCCTACATACAGTGGCCAGGTGGCCCAGTGGGCTCCTTCACCTAGGAAACCATAAAGGCTGAAAACCTCCTCTGCATTGTTTTGTAAAATGGACATTGTTGATGGATTCCCGTTTTTGTTTTTTTTTGTTTGGTTGGTTTTTTTTTTTCTCATACTACTCCTGGTCCTATTAGTAAGCGTAACATTTGCTTTAATTCAGGGGATGAACTCCGTTCTGAGGTAGGAGCTCCCAGGTCCATCACCCATGGTGTGGTGCCCCCCAGGAGCGAGCAGTGCCCTGGAGCGCTGCTTGAGGTGGAGTTGTTCTCCCTTGTGACTCTTAGTACATTATGTGCAAGAGCTCTAGAAACCTAATGGATGTTAATGCTGTAGATTGGCTTTGTTTCTGCATGCGTTTTGGCTTATTTATAAGTGATATGTGCTTTAATATTTTGGATGACATCCCTAATTCCAGATTTAAAATAAATAGAACGTTGTAATAAGATTTTTGACTTGCCTCTTAGGCTTACTTTTATTGCTAATGGTGTTCAATTTGGCTACTCACTTATTGCATTATGGTCAGCGCTGCAGAATGGCCAAGAGGTACAACGTAGTGGAGAACTAAAATAGCCTTAAGGTAATAGTATCTGCTGTGATTGTGCACTCTTTGAGAGTCTGAGTAAGTCTTGTTAGCCTTGAGTGAAGCAGCCATATAATCAAGGCAATAAAGAGTTTGGGAAGGGATATATTCTCATTGCATGATATGTTTGAGTCAGAATTACATGAAGCAAATCTTATAGCTGTAGAATGTCAGTTGTTAGAGAGTAAGTAAGGTTTATGTTACTCTTCCCTGCTTCAGCAATGTGCTATGACCTTATGTTAACATATGTTATATATGACCTTATGTTAACATATGTTATATATGACCTTATGTTAACATATGTTATATATGTTAACATAACCTTATGTTAACAATGTTAATTTTTTTAATATTTTTTTTTTGGTTGGGTTGCAGGCAAACTACTTTGATTGTTTACATTCTCTCTTTCATTGGGTTGCTGGTATTTACTTTCACTCTGGACCTCGGATACCTTATAGTAGTGTTCGTGACTGGAGGAGTACTTGGGTGAGCAATTAAAGAGGACTAGAAGACTTACTGCAGTTCTGTTCAGAAACAATATTTAACTGTTTTAACTAAATGATTCTACTGTATACTCTGTTGCCGTGCTCTCAACCTATGCTTGTAGCTCACAGTACAGATAGGGCTTACTTGGGTTTCACCTTCTGTTACATCAGAATAAATCCAAAGTAACTCACTTTTCAGTGAACTTCATTTAACATTTTTATGGACCTAACAGAAATCTGTATATCATCAATTTGTTTGGTTCAAAAAGCTGTCCGCAGTAAAGTTGATTCTTTCTGTTGACCAGTGGATAAGTGATTAGAGTTTAACTGGGCAAATCTAGGAAGGCTGGTTTCTGTGCATTTTGATTAATTTATATTTTGATAGCCCAAGCAATGCGCTGGGTGCTTTGTTTGCTCAGAAGAGCATGAGCACTTCTCATAGATACATAATCTAAAAGGTGCTGAGGGAACAGTGCTGTATCCAGATACAGCAGTCAACGAAGAGCTAGAAATGTCTTGAGAATTTCAGTTTAAAGACCAACCAACCAACGTCAACTGCATTAAGGCCCTGCTCTTTCTGTCATCCATTGATCCCCTCAGCTTCTTCCACAGCAGCTTCTAGCAGCCATTCCAGTGTCCAGCCTCACTTCCTACTGGTGGTCTCTTTTTGTCCTCCAGTGCGGATGTTTGGGCTGATCAAATGCTGATGTTTGTGTAGGTCTTTAATTGAAAGTAATTGGCTTCAAGGATGAAGTGGCTTGTGGTCAGAGAAGGTTGTTTCATATGTACGGAGTGGAGTGCAGGTGGTTATGGGAAACAGGACAGATACGTTTGTCCTAAAAAGAGAGATGTAGGGGTAAAATTGTTGGGTGAGGTTGGGGGAACGTAGCAGGCAAAGCAAGTATTGAATCATGTTAGGTCTTGAAAACAAACAGTTCAGAATACAAGCTAATTCATAATACCATGTGTTTATGTTTGATTTTCTGAGCTGTAGTGATAGATGAAGGCCACACCTGTCATCCTCTTACTCTCCTTTTCAACAGGTTCTTCATGACTGGCTATCTGCCACTTGGGTTTGAATTTGCTGTGGAAATTACATACCCAGAGTCTGAAGGCACTTCCTCGGGTCTCCTTAATGCATCAGCACAGGTTATATCATTTTATTTCTTCAAGTGAAGCAATGTTCAGGAAAGTCACTCTGCTCGAATCTAAGGTGGCTTTCTTAGGCTTGGTTGCTAAGTCTCTGGTGTGTTGCTGTAGTCTTAATTTTTTTTAGTTTGGTTTCTGTAAGATGTGACCTGAAACTTTGCAAGGTAAGGTGATGACTCTTTTCTGTGTGATCCTGATGAAGTGACTTGTTTGTTTCTAGATATTTGGAATTGTCTTTACACTTATTCAAGGAAAACTTACAACAGACTATAGTCCTCGTGCAGGAAACCTCTTTCTTTGTGCTTGGATTTTTGTGGGCATAATCTTAACAGGTAATTAATCAGAAATGTAAGTAATGATTTCTGTTTAATGTAAAAATATGGATGTTTTCTTTTTGAGATAGACATCAAAAAGCTACCCAAAAATTCATGCAGTCATCTAGGGTCTGAATATGTGGCTTCCTCTCTGGACTTTCAGAAGTTTAAGTGTGGGGTTTATTTTTGGATTTTTTTTGTTTCTTTGCTTTTCACTTTAAATACTTGCTGTGCACACACCCTTTGTTTTAAGGATGATGATGCTGATATATGGACAGACATCTGTGGCCAATTCTTGAGTCATGTCTTGAATTTGAGGCAGGTGTCTATCTCCAGAGTAGTATAGTATGTGTAAACAAATACATAGATGGAGACAGTTTGCAGTTTTCCAAATGCAAGAAACTGCTGATGTATTCCTGAACTGTACCAGCGACTTACACATACTGGTACTTACAAATGTGCTGAAAGTGCTAAAACCAAGCTTTGCTTTAAGTACTTACGGTTTAAAAGCTCTTATTGTCATTGTCCATGTGTGCTTTGTGAGGAGCAAGTTCAAATTGTCAGTAAGTTCAAATTGCAAAAGAGTGAATAGAGGTATTTTGAATATGTGCTGAAAGCAGCTTCTGTGTGCTTGCGCTGTACAAACATTTCCCTTGAAATACATGTCATTGCAAAGTTGTGAACCAGCTTTCTCTTTATGTTTTTTGTTTCAGCCTTAATAAAATCAGATTTGCGAAGACACAATGTGAATTCAGGGATTATGAATTTGGATGTTAAAGCTGTAAGTGGTGACTCTTTTATCGTGATTGTGTTAGTATACTTGAATGCTTGGCTTCTCTTGGCATAATAATATTAACAGCAAAAGAGTAATTGACAAAAACTGATTATATGGCTGTTTCCTTGCTGGTTTGGAACAATAGAGCCACATGGAATGCTGCCCTCAAATATCTGTTTCTCCCCTTAACTGCCATGAAAAAAAACTAAAAGACCTTCTGCTCTCTGATTTTCCTGAATTTTAACTGGTTAATATTAATCTCTGATTTTATTGCTTGAATCTTGCTTTTTCGTATTTTCAGGTAGCATTGTAAATTGTGAAGCCTTTTTGTGTATTGGGTTAGGAGGCTGTGCTACGGATACATATTTTATTTAAAATAACCTGCAGTCCCTTTAAGTGAGGTCAGGGTCTGATGAACAGAAGTCATGCTGCAGTTTCTATACTGTGCTGCATGGAGAGCTGGGTCTGTTCTTCTGCTGAGCACCTTCTCAATTTAAATGAAGGGTGAGCATAGCACTTTATGCCGTTCAGGAGGTCTGAAGACTGTGTTTCAGCAGCTTTTCCAAGTTAACACAATCACTAGTAGAGATAAGGCTGTTGTCGGAAACTTTTTTTCAGTGCTGTGGGTTTTTTGATCATTTGGATCAAGATAATGAAGCAGCTTTTTGGAGTCAGTGCAAGATCCTCTATTGCGCTTCTTTTTATGTGTAGGTGTCTCACATATATAGCAGCTTTTGATCATCCTGCGATCAGGTGCACGCTGTTGGTGTCTGCACAAGGTTCAGAAACTGCCATGTTGGTGCTCTGTGAGCTAACTTGAATCTGAAACCTGTGCAGCCGCGTGTGCACAGTGTGGCGTCCTGTGGGTCTGCACTGGGAGGCAGTGGTCCATGACTTGTCTGTTTTCCGTTATCACCTTGTTAATTAGCTTAGATTGTCACACAACTTTATTTATATTAGCCAGGATATAACAAAAGCCTGGCGTCCTCACCCTAATATTACCATAAATAATTGAGAGCTGCCTATGTTAATAAGCTACTATAGCGCTTTTGATGATCAAGGTTTGGTATCAGTTTCTACTGTGTTTCATGTAATGGAGAAAAAACCTGAAAGTTAATCTTCTGATAAATATCTATATGCAGTACATATATACTTTACAGTTATACTAAAAAAGTCAGTTCTGTGGGTTTTGGGTTGTCATTTCATTAGAGAGAGAAGTGAAAATAGGGCTTTCTATAAATGCCTAATTTGGCTAATTAACTACATACACTATTGGAGTCTAACTTAATAATTACCCAAGAATATTGAGGTTGGGAGTAGCTTCTGCTGAATAACAGCTTAATTCCTCCTTTGTTTTTTTCCCCCCTTCTCCAGGTACCAGTTGACAGTCCTGTAGAAACTGAAAGTACTACATTAAAAATTCAGTCGGCTTTATGAAGCTGAAAGAAGGTGACTTAGAAACGCACAAGTTTGGTTGGATACTGAACAATATTAATTAGTGTAATCACTGGGTTTGTGTGTATGAGTAGTAAAATGTGTTTGGTGATACTGGTGATAGTTGTGCGGTGGAAACTGTGAAGATGCTCAGTTCATTTTGCCCAAGACACAAACAATTTACCTCTGTATGGAATATTTATTTTAACAGTTTCCAAGTTTTGCAGTTTCATTGTTAAAGAACTGTGTGAATACTTTCCGTGCTAGGGAGACATGTACATTAAGGATGCATACTTGAAAAAATCTGGAATCCTGAAGTACAGTCACCGTGATCAGAAGTATCTGGTTTTTTTTTCTTGTTCAGTCTTTGCTAGTGCATTTGGGAAGTTAGAAAGTAGGTAGCTGCACAGCTGAAGGATGTTCAGAAGTTCTTTTAAATTTTATCTGTATTTTTAATATAAACCAGTGGTTCCTTCTGGGAAACTGTCTATAGCACAATACTGAAAACAAGAGATGACTGCAAACGTGTGTGTTTCATACTGGTATCTGACGTTTCTTTTGCCTTGAAACTTCTTGATAGATATCAGAAGGTGGATAAGAGAAAACACTGTCTTACAGTGTAACAGAAAACACTGTCTGATTCAGTGTAACACTTCCAGGGAAATGTAGAGTTTCCCACTAGATGAATTGAAAAAAAACCCAACCCAACACTTATTAAATACAGTCAAAAGGAGGAGAAATGCCTTCGATATCTCTACTGGGAAGTAATTACAGGCGATGGAACACTACCACACAGGTTGCCTCCACGGAATCTTTTGAGTGCTTTCTCAGTTAAAGTGAGAGAAGTACGTGTTTACAAAGAGCTGGTGCCTTTACTTTGTAAAGAAGATCCTTGCCTCATCTTGAGTTTAATCAGTGCTGCTGAAGAAATTCCGTTTTTGTGTGTTAAACCTCCTCTGAATATTTGTGGAGTATCAGAAAATGTGTTCTTTTTTTGCATTTATTTCTCTGCGTTATGAATTGTATCACTTGTCTTGTGAAATTTTTGTGCTCGTATAACTTAAATCATGTCTTTCACAGTTAAAAGTTGTAAGATTGACTGAAAGGAAAATAGTGATATTTCACTTTGTCTCAAATATTTGCTGTTTATATCATGCATCTTAGCTAGAAAAGGAGCAGACTTCATTAACATTCACCTTGTGTTATTATGTTTATCTAAATTTGGGATGTGGATTTCTCACTGCAGTGCTTCTGAAAATATTCTCCTTGCCCTTCTGCTCTATCTACACACTTAACGAGTTGACAGCACTACAGTAATACTGAGGCCCTACTATTACTGAAAAAGTCAGACCTGAGTTAGACTTTCTGCAAACAGTTAAGCGTTAGCAGTCTTTAAGCTGAGCCTGTAGGTTCAGTACCATCAGTGATGGCATCTCTTTGAGTTCCCACAGATATAGTGCCATCCAGAAGGAGGAATCCTGCTTGAAGTTTTCTGTGGATTGTTACAATTGGGTATGGGGAACTTCTTAACTCCAAGATGGTCTTTCAGTATGATAAGTGTTGTTAAATGCTTTTCTTTTTCTTGTTTCACTGTAGATTTAGAGAATCTTTTTGTATAAAAGAACCCTATAAACTTAGCTGTCTAATCTTAGCCTCTGAACTTGATGATCTGGATTTAACATTTTCTATGGAAAATGCTTCAGATGTGGGAAGACTGAATGACAATATGCATACCAGAATAAGCTAAGCATGCTGGGAACACCCGCCTTTCCAAAAAGGGTCCGTATCTCTTTGCCAGGTCCAGTGCTAGAGGGGTGAGCTCTGCAAGAAGAGTCCTCTGGTGAAGTAGCTGAATATAGGAAAAGTAACTCATAGATATTCAAATGGCAGGCAAGAGTACGGGAGTGGAAGTAGAGGTGGTTTCATTATGTCAGTTCTTTACATTTAATGACTTGCTGTGATAGAAGCTGCCGCATCAAGGGATGTACATGTTTTCAGCCTGAGTGAGCAACGAGGAAGTTCCTGCCTTTTGGTATCTGTGCATGGCTTTTCCCTTTGCAAAAAATGATAATAATGTGTGGCAAGATATCTATGTTCTTCAGCAAGATGCAGATTCAGTAAATATTTGCGTTCATGGCCCTTGGTTGCATTGTACTTCTGCTGTTGCAAAATCTTAACAAGATAATATTTTTGTGGTTTTGGGGAAGTGTTTTCAAATGTCCAGTAGAAGGTCTTTGGCAGTATCCAGAATGCTTTCTGAGATGTCCAGTACACACTGTTCAAATTCAAAGATTGAGTTTTTTTCTTTCTTCTTAGAACTTATTTTTTAATTCTTTCCTTCACTACTAGTTTCCAGTTTCTTTAGGTATGTTCAGCTGATTATTGGAAAAATATTCTAGCCCTTCTGGCTCCTTGTGTTTTTTATCTTCTGCCAAGTTACTCGGCTACCCTCTGAAAAGGTCCAAACAAGATTTTGGCATGCTGGAAACCCAGCTGGGTCCCTGAAAAGAAAATATTCCTAATAATGAAGGCTTTATTACATCCTGGATTTAATACTCCCCCTCTAAAAGGAGCTTGAAAGTTGGAAACCTGGGGGCTATTTCCAGGCTACGATAAAGTATTTAAGTGAAAGGCTCAGCAGCAAAATAAAGAGCAAATAGAGAACAAACCAGAAGTTTATGCAGTAATCTTATCTGTCTGTCAAGAGACTGAGGTTCTGTCTCATGGCAGAAATAAAGTTGGGGTACTTGGGGCTTTAGTGTTTTTGCATTTAAATTTTGTTTTTAAACAAACAACGTCCACCCGATCAAACAATTCCATCTGGAATTGGAAATAGGGTTTCTAACTCTCTTAGCCTTGAGGTTCTGGCTCAGACCTCCATTAAGAGCAGAGGTGGGGTCTAAAAAACATAACTACTTGAAGAGGTAATCATTCAATGTCAACTATCACAGGATGCAGTAGGAAACCAAGTGAGGAGAGGCATCCCAGTCCCATGCATCAGCTTTGCTTTTCAATATGCTTTTCTTTTAAGTGCTTCAAGAGAACTCTAGAGGATGCAAGAGGACTCATGTAATGGTGAGCATAAGCAAGGGGGCTGCCCCCAAGTTCCCAGGGGCCCACCAGGGTGTGTAATTGCCAACTTTCAGCTAGAAGATTCAGAGATTAACCTTTAAAATAACTCTGTCTTTCTTTGTTTCTTCCAGATCTTGTTAAACTTTTGCTAACTTCAGTGGGAGACACCCAGAGAACGTTGACCCATTTTTATTTAGGATTCCTAACATGGCCTTAAAACCCTCATTTCTGTTTTCTGGGTGTGAAAATACCAGATCTGTAAGGCACAATCTGAATTGTTGCAATTGGGAGCTCTCTTCTTCAGCTTGGTAGATAAGTCCTTCAGAGCACGCACTTTGGAGATAAGTGCTTGTCTTTAATAATATCTCTTTCTGTTGCTGAATGCTCGTGTTTTACGAGGAAGAAAGAACAAGGGAAGAAGTGGGACAATACATACGAATAATTTCAGATTAATAGGGCTTTTCTAACTTCATCCTCTTGGTCATCTCTTTTGTTCAAGGCAGTCTGTTGTTTCAGAGACAATCACTGAGTGTGTAATTAGAGCTGCCAGCCCATGTTGCCTAATGAAAAAATGCTTTTTGAGAAATCTTTGGACTATCTTGTGCATCTACAACCAAGTGAAATTGTGTTAAGCTATAAGCATTTACAGCTTTCATTTTTCCATTCTGTGAACTCTTGAGTTTTCCTGTGTGAATGGGAACGGGTGACCTTTTTGGTTCCTGTCTTTCAATATGTGTACGTAGCATGTTCTTAAGTGTTATAGGCTACTAATGATTCATAAACCACAAGCTAAGTTATTGTATCCCATGTGATTTCCCCACCACCACCATTTGATCTGAAGTCTGTGAAGAGGGAGAAGTGATGTTAATGCATGAACTAGAATGAATTAAGCAAAAAAATATTCCTAAGAGAAATGTATTTCCATGTAGGACCCATGTAATTTACTGCTCTTGTCTTTTTTCTTCTCATGAAGATGGAAAATATTTTTGCTGTAATATTTCAGTTCTGTTAGTGTCTCATTCTTTGTTTCAAGAAAAAATTAAAAGTTCCTTATGAATATTCTCTGATTGCAATATTGTACGTATGTGTATATGTGGGTGGCATCATTCCTTACTATTATATGTTACTAATAAAGTGTGTAACATGTAACTTGATTGGAGCCAAGATTACCATTTTTGACAGCTGCTGATACAGCTGATGGTCTAAAAATGATTCTTTTTTTTTCCTTAGAAGCTGCCATTTAATGTAGGAAAATTTTATAAGTGAATGACGTAGTGTGTCATTAACAAACTTGCATGCACACGTATATGCAGAGTGCATGTATGAAGGGTATATAAATGTCTTTTACACAAGAGTATTGGCTTACAGAGAAATTTTCTCAGGGCGTGGAATTAAAGCATTAGCATCAGTAGTTGAGTTGCACTGCTCTAACACAGTGATTTCTTCTCATTTGCTTTGGAAAAGATCTGTGAGGAAAAGAAAGTGCTGTTCACCCCTAAAGCAGAGCAATCTGCAGGCAGTTCCTTAAGGGTACTGCAAATATTATTTTAACAAAGCACCCAGCTTTAAAGAGATTATCTGGGGAGAGAGAGTAGAATAACTTCTTAGAGAGTATAGAGTGTGCCACTCAGTTATGGCACAACTTTTGTTTTTAAAACCAGAATTGTCTTCAGTGGGAGCACAGTAGGACCCTTATGAATACTCTGCAAGGGTTCTGTCACTTACTCTCAAGTGTTTAGCCCAGCACATCAGCTATGAGCCAGGTAAGTCTGAGGAGCCTCCTTCAAAGAAATTAGAAAATGTTTGTTATTTGGTTTTATGTTTTTTGTTGCATATTTTTTTGTAGTCCCAGTTTTGTGGAGAAGGGAGATTATCTCAGCTATTTTTATGTAAGAGATTCTTCACAGAAGGAGGTTGCAGGTGCTGCAGAGCACAGAAAACACAAGCCTTTTGTCATAAAAGAATGCTCACATCCAGTTCAAGGGTGGGTTGAACTTTCAGATGGGCTCTTCATTTTACAACCAGGACTATAGGGTCATATTCCTCTTATAGTATCTCCATGAAAGCTGCAGGTTATATTTCTATTTAGAATCATAGAATGGTTTGGGTTAGAAGGGACCTTAAAGATCATTGAGTTCCAACCCCTGTGCCACGGGCTGGGACATCTCCCACTAGACCAGGTTGCTCAAATTTAGCATTTCAATTTAAACATTCCTACAGCTAGGAAGGAACAATCACAGCAAATTATTATTGCCTTAAAGTAATTTTTTTTTTTTTTTTTTTGTCAGATGCTTAGTCTTTCTTGAAAGAAAACACCAGAAACCTCATCAGGTAGGTGGGAGATGTGTAGCCATCCTGACTACGATTACTCAGATAATTGTTTCTATAGTTGGGAGGAGGCCCCATGTATCCAAAGCTAACAAGTGTTACCCCTTCCAGAAAGGGATGCAGTTTGTGCGTGGGTAAAACAGGCAGGTGCTTAACAGTCCAGCTGCTCCCTAGGCTGGAAAGGTTTCTTAGGAGCCTGCTAGATTTCCTTCTGGCTGTGCTACACAATGAGCTAACCTTATCGGACCATGGTCTAAATCAATATTTATATTTTCAATTAAACAACATCTTTCAGAAGACAAAACAATAATATCCTGAACTTTGTAGAAAGGATATGTTCAGCAGGTGTGTCACAGTAAAATGTACTAGCAATGGTTAGGCATAGTTACCAATTCGTGAGTAACTATGTATATATTTGTGAGTAACTGGCTTATACCTGTGTAAGATCAGATGTGGTCAAAATTCAGCCTCTAGGGCGCCACCTTCCAGTGTTTTCTCAATAAACTGCTTCTGCTTGTAACAATGCTTAGGCCATTAAAAAAGATTGTAAATAATATCTAAAGGTCATTGTCAGCATTGTGACTTTGTGTTACAAGTTCTAGAAACAGATAACAAAACCCTACAAAAGCTATAAACTAGCTTTTTGGTTAAAGGTGCCTTGTGTGAGCCCAGAAGTGCTGTCACTGTGGCTGTAGCTCAGCAGGTTGGAGGTCACCAGCTTTGTAGATGAGGCAGTGAATATGCATCCTTGCGAGCTGATTTTGGAAAACGGGAAGGTGTAATTAGAAGCTACCTTTTTCCATGCCTGGGTGACCTTGGTTTATGTCTCTTTTATTACTGTAATGATAATTTCTTACTGTTTTGTCTCTCTTTATATTTTACCTGTGCTTGTATGTGCATCCTGAAAAAATACCTTGTAAAAGCCATGTGAAAAAGAGTCTCGGATGAGACTCTGTCAGTTGAGTAAAATATCATTGGCATTATTGGACATAGCAGCTGAAAAGAAAAGCTTTGCCTGAATAAGAAGAGTAAAAATACTGAGAGAGAATGGGATATCTGGATGATAGTTTAGTTCTCTATCTAGATGTTCCTTAAAGAAGAAATTGGCTTTTGCCCTAGAAAATTATTTTGAAAGTTTTTTCTTCAACTGACTTGTAGGACCAAAATTGATCTTTAGTCACGCATCTGCTTGGCTTTCAAAAGCTAGATAGGGAACTACTAAACCCAAGATCTTGATGAGCAGCATGACTTAGGGATGTCAGGGGCTAACTCTGGTTCTTAGAGCAGTGTGAAAGTTGTTGGGAAAAATCCCAGGGAAGCATTCAGGGTTTCAAGAACGTTTCCTAGCCTGCGCTAGGCTGAACCAGAAACTTCCCAATTTCTTTTTTCAGAATGGGGCTGTCCTAAGGTTTCTCAAATCACTAGTTTGGATAAGGTAGAAGAGGGACTGGAGATGAACGCATAATTAGTTATTCTTCTAGAAATCAAATTGTCCAGCCTGCTGCCAAGAGAAAAGGAAATTAAAATATAACAATGCAGTTTCTAAGCCTGTGCATACTGTTTTCTCCATTAATTCCTGGAAGGTAACTTGATTTCTTCAGAGTAATTCATCAGCTAATTCTGAGCAACCCCACAGGTGTTAGACAAAACCTACATCCTGTGCTGAATGAAAAGGCGTTATCCCACTAGGGTGAGAATGACTCACCCCTGGATGATTAATTGGCTCCATGGGACTTGAATTTGTGTATCTTCTGCTCCCAAAGAACAACTAAAATTCACTTAGGTCCTAATGCTAAAAGCCTGAAATTCAGTTAGAAGCTAGTGCCTAAAGCCTAGAAATCCCATGATTTCTCATCTTGTCACTGCTCCACAGAAGCTTCAGAAGGGTAGAGGAGCCCTTGAAGGCTCAGCAGCTCAACAAAGTTACCCGAAGCAGACTGTTACCAGGGGGGATATGGAGGCCCATCAGCTTTTGGGGAGCAGAGTGCCCCATGCTCGGTGTGATTTTCCTCTGACCTACTCCATCTGCTTAGGCTCGAGCTGTAAGAATCCCATGAGGGTTTAAATGTCGTGTGAATGAGGAGGACAGAGAGCATTATGGGGCCTCCTTGAAGTCTGCAGTTTGTATGATCACACTTAGGATGTTCCTGGTTTTGATTTCAAAGTTGGAAAATGCTCCGTAGGCTTCTTGAGTTTGCTACTTACCTCTGAAAATGAGTATCATTCATGTGATGGCAAATAATGAAGATGACTGAAAAAAAATCATTTTGCTGCAGATGACTATAGTTCCTTTAAGAGCTCTAAGTTTTTAATTGACCACAATGTTTGAACTTTACTTTCACCTTCAAGCATTTCTGTGGTGTTTTTACTAGTGTTTAGTCATTCTCTAGAGAGGGGAAATCTTAATCTGCAGAGCACTGCCTTCTAGGGATGCTTGAAGCAATGCTTCAGATCAAAAGCTGTTTTATGAAATCATCAGTGTCATAATGATATCTTGTCGTACCATGGCATTGACAACCGTGAATTTCTCTCTTTCCAAGTTTCACACAGCAGCTAAATTGAAGGGCTTGTGGTGTTTGGGCTTGTGACGTCTGGGCTTGTGACATATTCTATTGTTAAACTTAATAACTTTTTCAGTCTGCTGTCAAGTACTGCCTGCAAAGACAGGGCATTTGAGGAACTTTAATACATAGGAACAATGTTTGTTCAGAGCCTTTCCTAACTGGTGTCATACTAATCCTAGAGGGCACAGGGTATCCCGTAACAGAACTATGTTGCTTAATCAATTTCTAAACAGCACCAACAATTATGCTTCTAATCTTAATCAGGCAGGAGTTTTATTGCAGTCCACTCTTTCCCTGCAGGTGGGGATGACTCAGGTGCTCACTTGGCAGTGGAGGTAAGTCCTGAATCTCAAGACCTTTGGTGCCACTGCAGCTCCCCTGTGACAAGGGCTGCAGGTGCTGACGACTGCTGAAAAGAGATCCCGTTTCTAGAAACAGATTATTTTTAGCCACTGCCTTTCTTCACTATCTGTACTTTTATTATGCAGTTCCCCTGAAAAAAAGTGATTGTGCTGGGTAGGTTACCCTCTGACTAAAGGTTAAAGAAGTAATGAGTCCAAAAAAAAGATGGATTGCTGAGATTTATGAAAAGTTACATTAGTGTTACCTTGTTTTTATAAGTAGAGCTTGCTGCAGAGACCAAATCATGTGATATGCCGGTAAGTAAGACCTTTGCAGCAAATTGTATTGACGTAATTATTTCCCCAAGCTACAGCAATATTTGAGACTGAAACTTTGGAACAAGACAGAAAGAGTAAGGCAGGTTAATAGGGACATTGATGTTGTACCACTCAGAAACAACAGTTTCATCTGTGTCTGATGCTATTAGTTGTAGATGGGAGTGAGGTGACTATAGTAAATATGGAAGAGGAATGGATATTTCACTGTCAGCAAAGGCTCAAGCCAAGTAGGACATGCTGACCTGCAATGGGGCTGGAAAGAGAAAACTTACAAACCTGTTCTGGGAAAGGCCTGATTTATAGGTTTTTCCTCTGCCACTTTGATTTTTTTTTTTTTTTTTTTAAATGCTGGCAATCTTGCCTGTTGGATTAGGCTGAGATCAACTGGAGCCTAGTTAAACAAAGCCATCTAAAATAAACACTGTAGTGATTTGCTGTGGTAGAATTACTGCAGGATGTCCTGGACTTGCTCAGGCAGAAATCAAAAGATGTTGCTGATGTTCTTCATTGCTAAAGGCAAAGTAGCTGATGGGAGTTTTTTCTGCTAGACCATTGTGAAATAACTAGTGTGTTAAGAGTTTCCAGAAAGGGCTACCTTGGGGAAAGCTCCAGGGAAGCACACCCTCAAGCATTCTTTTTGTAGCCTTTTTTTTTTGTCTGCTTTACATATTTATTTTCCCAATGATAACATTGATGAATACGTAAAGTTGTGGTTCTTAGAGATTACGCAAATCACTCCTGCAAACTTGCATCAACAGCCATTCCCATATTACCATGGTTACATCCTTATCACAGTTTAACCTTGCATTTCATTACTAAACAAATCCCATTCCAGCATGACTTCCAGTTTAGGGAAAAGTCCCAAACAAACAAGTTTTATTTTCCTTTTCAAGGATCAAACGAGGTCACCGTGGTCCTTTCAGGAAAGGGGCTAATGTTTGCATAGCAATAATGCAATTCACTTAGGGCAGGCAAACATTCTCAACCTATGTTTTCCTGCTTCCCTTCTGCAAAGCTGAAGTACCTTTGTAGCGTTAACCATTTCGGACTGCTGCTGCTTTTCTGGACATACAGTGGTTCCTAAATTCAGAAAAGGCCATTAAGATTGCTTGGCCTGGCTTTAAGCAGAACAGTGTGCCCAAGTTGGGGACAACTGTAAGGTACTCAGGCTTCATGCTTTTGCACTGACTGCTGCCAGCCAGAGGTACTGGACATATTTCCTGCTCCACCAGTAACCAACCTGCCTCTCATATGCTCAGTGCTGGTACAGGGACCTTCAGTGAGCGCGGAGCACTTAGCATCCACTTTTGCTGACCTGGGTAACAGCACTGGTCCAGATCTATCATGCCGCCACCGGTTTGCACCTATCTGATAGAAGGAAGGAGGAAAAGATAAGCTGTCAAGCTTTTTGCTAAGGTGCTGTAAGACCATTCCTTGGCTATTGCTTCCCAGCCCCCCTTGGGCAGCAGCACATTTGAGCACCCCTTCTTGCAGAAAAGCAAACCTCAGCTGTTCCCAGGGGGGCTGGAACAAGGTGAGCAGTGTCTCCTGCCCCTGCCAAGAGGGCTGCTGGGCCAGCTCCCTGCTGCTTGCCTGCAGAGGCACCAAAGCAAATGCACCGGGAGCAGCTTTGTGGCATGACTGTGGCACTTAGAAGGGCGCTGAAGTGGGCTGGGACCAGGGGAACCGCCACACAGCCTGGGACAGAGAGGTTGGGAGGCCTGGCTGTACAGACAGGGATGGCCAGGCAGGGCAGAGGCAGTCTGCCAACCAGCCCATCTTTTGCTGCCGGTCTTGCTCCACCTCTGGGTTTGGTGCTTTACTTGTGTGCTCTGGCAGCCAGAGTGGCATTCCCATTCACAGTGAGGTGTATTTTAACAGGGATCTGTTAGCTGAGTTGGGGCAAGGCCTCACTGAGATCTTACAAGAAGCTGGAGCTGTGCTGGCAGAGGACCTGCAGAGCAGAAAACCACTAAATTTCAAAACAGCAGAATAGGAGCATGGGCAGTGCATGAGACCTCACAGGCACTCATCACACCAGTGGTCCTTCCCCACTCCGACCGTAGCTCCCTGCCCTGTGGCTGGGTCAGGCTGGAGCTGCTGACCAGGGAAGCCTTCTGCTGCTCGCTCCTCACACCTGCACCGAGCCAGCAAGAAGGGCTGCTTGGAAACAATGGGTAATAGAGGAAGTGTTTTCCCAGATAAGCCCAAATAAATACAGAAATTAGCTGCCTGTGTACGTGTGGAATATCACAGGGCAGTGAGGGCTTGCTATGTGGCAGGGATGAATTTGTTGCTGTGTGCAAGAAGGTGCTTGCTGGGGAAGAGGCTAGTGGGACTCCTTGGGGGGTGCAGAGGTGATGCTTTAGAGAAGAAATCTTCTTGGAAAAAGGACCAATGCTGGTATCACCTTGCTGCCATGGTACAATTAAGAGCTATTAATTTTCCCGCAGTTGGTTGTGTAATTGCGCTGCAGGGCCTTGTGAATGCTGCATTTAAATTAGACTGCAATTGGAAATAATGAAGGTTAAAACCCTCTTACATGATTTTATGATCAAATTAGTTCCTTCGACCCAGAAAGCAGCTGTGGAAGCAACAAGTGCCGCATTAGGAACAAGACCATAGGTTCGAGGTGTTATTCAGAGCTAGCTTTAGAAAGGTACCTCCATGCAAAATGACTGAATTTCAAAATCAAAAGGCTCTGGCAGTCTGGAGCAGAGGCTGGGCATCACCCTGGGTGTGAGGGGAAGGGCAGCTCTGGCAGGGTGGAGGAAGAGCTGTGAACAAAGTGGGGAACAAGGCAGCTCTGCTGAGAGCTATGATACCAAAATTAGGTGTTCCTACAAGGTGAAAGCCATCAGATGCTGAGGGGATGCAGAGGGGCACACTGCATATCCTACCCTGCTCTTACTCATCTTGAATGTCTGTACATAACTAATAGCAGGGAGAGTTTGGGCTAAACCAAGACAGCATTCTTCTATTTTTACTCTTAATTTGTAGCTGGGAAGAGAGTAATTAAGACTTTCTCTTAGTTGTAGGGACATGGAGACTCTGCTTTTATTCCCTTAGACTGTTGTTTCAAAGCCGCCGTTAGCTTCAGGACCTCAGCTAACTTCTGCCCTGCCTGCCCAGCCCACAGTTGGCCTTGGATGCACTGGCTGCCTCTGGGAGTTCAACTTGTCCCTCTTCAGCCTGAGCATCAAGGAGGAGCAGGTAAGATTTTTATTTTTTTTCTTTTGGTCCTGATCGGAAGGAGTCTGAGTGCTGTAAAGGGCTGCTACTGACAGCACTGTGGTGTTCCAACCTTTCTGTGCCCCTTACCTGGCAAGGGAGGGTCCTTCTCTCTGGCATGGAGCATGCCTTGGCATGATGGATGCAGAAGGCTTTGAACTGCAAAGCACAGAGCATCACTCTGGTCTTCACCCTTTCAGGGTGGTGAAGGAGTGGGTGGGTGTAGGAAAGCATGATCTGGGCCATGGAGCAGCACTGAGCGAGGCTGTGGCAGCCTCACCATAGTTGCCTGTTCCAACAGTGAACAAGGCTCTGGGACATATGTGACTGCCAGCTTGTGTATCAGCATCCTTGGTGATGACTTTCTGCTGTGCAATTCCAGTGCTCCAGGCTCTGTCACACACAGTGTGCCCCTGGGCTGCTCACACATGGCTGCCACCACCCACACAATCCCATTAGTCCTAAGACCCAGGTCTGAATGATTTTCAGGCTTTTGCCTGGCTCTGCTCCCAAGAACTTGCAGACTTTCTCAGCCTCTCTTTCCCCACAACGCCTTGCCTGAGCCTCCCTCTGCTCCTCGAGAGCCCTCTCCTCTGTGGCTGCAGCCGTCTGCAGCCTCTCTGGGTCTCTGTGCTTTTTCAGCTCCCATCTGGAGCTCATCTTGGTACTCTCACATCTTGCTGATGTGCAGCCTCATCTGTGCTCCAGAAGGAGAGAGGGGATTGTGCTTCCCCTGGGATCCTGCTCCAAAACCCAGCGGGACTGTGTGGATCACCTCTGGCCAGTGTGGATGCACATTTGTCCTCCAGCTGCAGTTTTTGCCTGATAATTAGGGAAATGCAGGACATAGCAGAGAGGGTGAAGACTTCACAGCAGCTCTAAACCTACTCTGACCTTCCCTCCTCTCCCCCAGATTGAGTTGCCATTTACACAGAGGCTCCGTGTTCAGCTCGGGGGGTCCCCTGACCAAAGTCTCCTGGGCTGAAAGCTGACGCTGGGCCAATTGTGTAAGCCAAAGCCCTTGGTTTGCTTTAGCTGATGCAACAGCCTTTCTCCAGCCTCCCTTACGTTAAACCTTCTGATGAGATTCAGGTGTACCATGCGGCCAGGATGCAGCAGGGAAGATTACTGGTAGGGCTCAGAGAGACGTCAACTCCTGCAGAGAGTGATTAGCAACTCAACTTACACCGTGGCTCCCAAGAGCCTCCAGGAAGCTGATTAGGGCACTGGAGAGATTTATTTATGGTGAGAGATGGAATTCAGTACTTGCTGATGCTGAGGAGATGCACAGGTATGCACCAAGCCTGGCTGGGAGCAGGGGAGATCAGAGGGGCAGTGATACCCGAGTGCATAGGCAGGGTATGGGAATAACCTTTCTCAGACTATTATTTCTTTCTGATGGGGAGTCACCTCTAGCTCTGTATTAGGCTGACACTATTGTGCTTGATATAAAATGCTAAAAAAATCCCTCTGAGCATGGAAATAAGCATCAGGGAACTGAGCCAAGTGGTAGAGATGGCAGCAGCAACCAGGGAGTCATCTGCCTGGGAGGTGCTGCAAGGCCACCAATGCGGCTGGGCAAAGCCCTTGGGGGAAGAGATGGGTTCCCTGTTGCTCTCATCCACAGCTCCATCACACCGGGCACGGGCAGAGGAGGACCAGATGCCTTTGTTTCTGTCGTGCCAGCGGCAGGTGCGGATGTGAGGCAGGTGCCTCTGACTGCTGCAGGGGACTGAGGCAGGACATCGCTGCCGTGCACACTACCGGACCACTCACTCAGCCCTCCGGCAGTCTCTGTGGCAGCAAAACACTCAGAAAAAGGCCCCCACTGTGACTTGCCCAGCAGCCCTCGCCTCCACGCTGGGGATCTCGCTGCCATCATCATAGCACTCAATGGTTAACAATGAATTTTCCGGCTCTCTCAGGAAGAACGGAACATCCCAGCGCTCTCCGATGAAGAGTTTGATCTCCAGGTGCCCCTCACGCACAGCGGGCCGGGTGGGCGGCTGCGGGCAAAGGGGGCTCAGCCTGCGCCGCCCGGCTCCGGTGATCCGGGCTAGCCCGGCAGGGGGCGCCTCCCTTCAGCGTCTCCGCCAGTCACGGCTCGTCCCGCCCCCCGAGCTCCGCCCCTCTTTGTTGCGGCCGCCAATGGGAGCGCGCCGAGGGCGGGCGGGCGGCCGGTAGCGTGGTAACGCGGCGGCATGGAGCGCGGCGTGGGGCGCGCCCCCAGCGGCGGCCCCGGGAGCACCCGCCGTGCGGCGGTCGGCAAGGCGGGGGGCCGGTCGCGGAGCGCCCAGCCGCGGGCGGCGGGCGGCGGCGGGAGCGGGAGCGGCGGCGGCTCGGAGGAGGAGGAGCAGCGGGACGGCGGGTCCCTCTTCTTGGTGAACAAGAGCGGCTTCCCCATGGACGGGCAGACCTGGGAGCGGATGTGGGGCCACGTGGAGCGGGTGCACCCCGACGGCGGCGCCGTGGCGGCGGCCATCCGGAGCGCCGCCCGCCTGGCTCGGGTAAGGCGAAGCCCCCGCCTTCCCCCTCCCCCGACCCTGCAAAAACGAGGAGCCCGAAGGCGGGCAGCCCGCGGCGGCCGGGTTTTGTGGGCGTCGAGGGGACGGGGAGACGCGAGGGCTGGGCAGGGGGGTGCCGCGCCTCGGCCCCGGGGATGCTCCCGGCCCCTGCGAGGGGAGAGCGGGAGCGTCCGCTCTTCGAAAATACACCAAACGGGCTGTGGGATGCTTAGGAGCTGGAGCTGGTGTCTGGGCAAACAAGTAGGAAAAAAAATAAATAAATACTGTTTTGAGAAAAAAGCGGAAAGCAAGAATTAAAAGAAATCTTCAGGGACTGAACAAAGTGCTTTGTGCAATTTGAAGCGCGTTTTGCTCAGCTTTTTTGGAACACAGGCATTTCCTCAAACACAGCCTTGCTCCTGAAACGTAATAAGGGATTTAAAACTCAGACATTTCATTTCCAGTACATGGAAAGATTCCAAACGCTTTTGTGTTGTACGTTCCTTGGTACAAGCTTCAAACAGCTCTGCCTGACCCGAATCTTTTCTTCTTCCTCCAGCCAGCAAACAAAATGTTGTTGTCTGCTGATGTTCCAGGGCTTCTCACCGCTGCGCTGCATTACTGATCACAATGTCTTTAATGCTGTCGGCTTTGGCAGGCTTTGAGCTCGATTCGCTCCTCCCACCGAGCGGCATTAATCTGAGCTGACCGCTGAAGTCGGCATTGATTTGTACCTGGTTGTCAGTGATATGAAGGTTTGTTCTTTATGTGGGGTAGAAAGGAAAAATTGTGTGCATGGAGAAGTTGAAAGCGTATTGAGTAGGGCCACCTTGCGAAGGCTCTTGTCAAGGAAGATGCAAACTGAAAGGGCCTTTCATGTGTCTTCTGCAGTGTTTAGTTCAGCCTAAGTGCAGAAGGGGCAATCTCTGTTCTCTCTGTTCCCCCACTTCCCTTGTGCTGGCACCAGCCTTTGTGTGGATCGGGGAGCAGATCTAGTGAAAGAATAATCTGGTTTTGCTGGGTTTGTTTGCGGTTCCCTGGTGTGGTTCATCTCAAATTTGCACAAGCACTTGAAGTAGAAATGAAGGGGCAGGGAGAGGGCAGAACTTCTCGTTTCAGCAGCGCGACCAGCTTACACTAGTCTAAATAGCCTGCAGATATATTTGGTGTTAGGAGATGGCAGAGCACATGCTGGACTTGTTTTCCTTCCCTTGCTTTCCAGCTCCAAAGCACTCTTACTGGTGATACCCATAGTGACTGACAAAGCATCTGATAGAGACGTGCTCGTGGCTGTATGCTCCCTACCCGAGTGCCCCAGAGAGCATCACCCGTAGCTTCTTCTTTGGTGCTGAAGCACAAAGCTGACTCAGTGCAACATGTGCTGAAGCTGGGTAGGAGGAAAGATGTTTTGCAACTTGCTTCGATAAATCATTTGATGTTAGTTACTGGCTCCTGATAGGTGGAGGGTGCAGTAGAAGAGTTGTATTGAGTTCCTCCAGCACTGTCTGGCAGCAGACTCCCTGTTGCAGTGATTAACTTCTTGAAGGGCAGAAAGGCTTGGTGTTCGCTGTGACTTATTAGCCCTTGCTGGCTAAGCCTGGGACCTCTGGGGTCAGAGGGTAGTTTAAGGACCACCTGGTCCTTTTTAAGGTGAACCCAGCTCAGGTGAGCAAATGAAGGGTGGGAGCAGGTTTGTTTACTATAAAGTGGTAGTGGGTTGCTAAAGTTGTGATGGTAATTTCAGGGTCAGAATAGGAAAGTGAGGGGAGAGTTGTTCCTTAAATTATGGTAGAGCTTTTTTAGTTGGCTTTTGCCGCTGGGTATGTGGAAACCTGCAAAAGGCCAGGTAGTGCTGATTGGGAGTGTTGAGAGAAATTTGTGCCTGTGAGAAGACGGTTTGTAATCCGCTTGCATCGGTAGTTGGAAGCTGAGTGAGTGGTCTGTGCAGCTGCTCCATTTTTTGCATCTGATCTGTTCTTAATCCCTAGTGATGGGAGAGAGTTTTCATCCCCTCCCCAAGAAGCTCCGCTTGATTGCTCTAATCATCTTGGTATTAGTCTCAGTGATCATACATGCAGAGTGGTAAGTAGCTTCTTACTGTATCAGCAAGGCTGCCCTTACTGGAACAAATGCAAACTGCAGGCGTACAGGGCTGCATCTCTCCTGGGAGGAAGAGTCCCCATGAAAAGCTGGCTTGTCTGCAGGAGGGGCAGTTTCAGAACCTGAGGGGTCCCTTGGTTGCACACCCCACACACCCCCCCTCTGGCTTTTGGCTTGAGCTCTGGGAAGGGTGCAGGCTCCTGGTTTGGAAGGGCTGTGCAGTCCTTTATGTGGTCTGTGATCTTGGAGATCTTAGAGAATTAAATCTCTTGTCAACTTTGAGGGCTCCAGCCTGCCAGCTTCATCCATGCTAAGTAACTTGTAGGGCGAGCTAGCAGAAAATTACTTTCTGGTCATTAGATGAGACACAGTAGAGTCAGGCAAGGCAAGTTTCACACAGGATGTCTGTGGTGAACTGAGACTACAGCATTTTCAGCCGCAGGATGATGGTCTCCAGCTCTACCATAAGGTCTTGCACTGCACTGACTCTGGAGCTGCTGCTGCTTGGAAATAAATACTGATACTGGGTCAAGGCCCTTTCATCTGCCTAGTCCCTGAATTTCACTCGCTTTATAAATTCATGTTCTGTAGTGCTGTTTGTCTGTGTTTCCACTCAGCGACTCTGGCCTCCTGCTACAAACCTTTGTTGGCTCCTGTAGGTAGCTGAAGCACCAGAAGTTGGAGGGCTGCAGCCTCAGCCACAACAATGTCACGCTTTTCTTCTCTTGTGGTATCGTGGTGTAGCCCTGGCTTCTCATCGGTGCTCTTGTAGCAGGGGCAGGAACTTGTGGGGATTAAAAATGGGTGTTGTTTGGAGGGAGTGGGAGCGGTGGGTGGCTCTGCAGCACCTGGCCTGGCTGGTGACATGGTGCCATGTACTGCCCGCCTGGCCCTGGAAAGAGGAGAGCGGTGTGCTGTCCTCCCCAGGGGAAGACCACTAGCTACTTCTCCCCCATTGCTTGAGATCTGTAGGGGCTTGGGCCTCCTGGCTCGGCAGGAGAGCATCAGCCATTGGGAAAAACCTAGTTCCCTTTGCCCGAGTGTGCCCCGGTGGTTGACACCATCATCCTCTGCCTTGGAGATGGGGAAGCATCTCACCTGGAGGTCCAAACACAACCACTGTGGCGAGGGTGGCCACTCTAGGTTACAGCAAGGGCTACGTCCCTCTGCACTGGTGCAGTCCCTATGGGATGCTGTCCTGTCCTACAGCTGGGTGAGGGCAGGGGCTTCCATTTTACGGAGGGCTGGGAAAGGGGTGCTGTCTCCCCGGCAGCTCTGCAGCAACCAGGACTCTCGCTGCTCCCATTGCCTTGGCCTGTCATGTATCTGCAACATAGAGGTTTGGATTTTTTTTTATCTTTGAAGTAAAGGAGTGTTGATATCAGAGCAGGAATTACTGCACCTGGAAGGGTTTGACAGGCCTGCCTTAGTTCCCTCTTCCAGCCTCTTGCTGCTCCTGAACCTCAAGCCCCCTCTGGTGCGCTGGGTCCAGGTATGCCTTCCCCTTCCTGCCGAGGGGGACAGGTGAGTAATTCGCCCAGACCAAAAGGGCCGGGGGCAGCAGGAACTTGTGGATCCAAAAAATTGCCTCTAATGAAGAGGTTAGGCCTGGAAATCATGATTTAGAAGCATTAATGAACCTTGCTCGTAACTCACACTTGTTCAGAGAGAAAACCTGCATGTGTGTGGTTGTCTCCTGTGTGGGCCTGGCCGCCTGTCTCCTTGGCATTTAATGTACTTTTCTGTGTGCTAGTAATGTAGGAATCTCTATTTTGTTTGGGTTTTTTTCATTCTTCAAGGTGTATTTGCTGTTTGGCTGCAGTAACTAGCTACATGTAGTAAGCAGTGGGTTTTGGTCATTTTGGGGCTACTGGTGCTCGCTCTCTGAAAGCAACCACGCAACCCTTCCACCCTGGTGGAGGTGGGAACCAGAGATGGACGTCTGTGCGGCAGAGATGGCCCGTGCCTGAACTTGCTTATCTGTAATTGCTGACTTGAAGTGTCTCTAGAGCAGTGATATTTCACTTTACAATCTTAAAACTATTGTAAAGACATCATGGGCCTGCAGATGCCACATGCTTTCCCTTGCACCTTTCGTCACTGCTGCCCAAGTTGCTGGTTCCTGAATTTGGGCCTGCATTAATATTTAAATAAACTACTTTTGTGAGAATTGTACTAACTTCTGTTAGCCACTCTGCCCACTTTAGTATCTGCTGACCCCGTATTTTGCAGTCTCACCCCTAAAATAAGGGGGCTTGGGACAAGGCCCTGCCTTTTTCCTGTGTGGTTACAGGCTCAGGAGCCATGTAGCTGTGGGGATTAAATATGGATTGAGGGCCCGGCTTCTTAAAGTGCTTACGTACAAGCAGATGTCTTACGAGATTTTTGAAAAAATCCCATTATGGTGCCAGTCTATATCTTTAAGTGTCTTAATATCATTAAATATCTGGGTCCCAGGTGGTCTTCTAGGTACCACGCGCTCCCTGCCCAGCAAGTGTGCTGCTGATATGCAGCAGATGGGAAGTTATGCAGCCTGGGCATCCTTGTCTCCTTTTATCTTTCTCTTGTGGTAGAGGAAACCAAACATTAGACTTGACATGGCTTCTTGGGGGAGGGAGGACAGCAGAGCCAGCGCTGGGACTCTGCTCATCCAAGCTGCCCTGTGCTAAAGGGGAAAAATGGGAAGCGTTGGCCTTCTGCGCTAGACTGCCTGCCCACACAGGGTGGTGTTTGAGGGACTTCGGTGGCTGTGACGAGCAGCCTTGTCATGGTGGGGGCCTGCCCTGGCCTCCCTGTGCCAGCAGGGATGGGGCCAGCTCTGGTGAACAGGCAGCCTCCCTTGTCAGTGAGATGGCTTTGCCCGATGCTTGAGTTCACGTGGGGTTCGAGCCATCTGTGCCACTGAGTTGCGTTGCACTAAACGCATGCTGCTGCCTGAGTAAATCACTTATCCGCGCTGCAGGGAGCGGTAACTGTCTAACCTCTTTATCTTCTTTTTTTGTGTGTCCAGCCCTCAGTGCCACCGGTGCCAAACTACAAGCTCTCCATGTCAATCCCAGAATGGCTCCAGGCAATACAGACCTACATGAAGATGCTGCAGTATCCTTCTCCAGCACGCCGTCTCCAGAGAGAAGGCTGGCTTGTGCCTGGCATGAATTAACAGGGGCTTTACCGAAACACTAGCTGCTTGCGAGGGTTTGGGATCATTTGGGGATGAAAGGATGCCTCTAAGTATTTGTGGTAGAACCTGCAGCACTGAGCTTGTCACAGCAATCCTCCGCAAGATGTAATTAACGTTAAATGATACTGAAGAATTTAACTGAAGTGACAGTGGTGGGAATAGAATTGCTTATTTTGAAGTTAGTTTAGAGGATATTATGATCAGATCGTGATGTCTGGAGACACGATATGGCATCTCGTTGTAAAGTGACTAAGGGAGAGCCAGTGTTGTCAAAACCCCTTTCTTCTTCTGTCCTGGCAGCCCCTGTGGGCTCCCTGAGGACTGCCTCCATGCTCAGCTTTCAGGGGGTGCTTGCCATGAGGGTGGGGGGACACAAACAGCTGTCCTGACCCCGAGCTGGGCAGGCTTGCCTGTGGCATGGGTGCCACCTCACATGGGGGGTTCATCAGAGATGTACACATCTATCCAGCCTCCCTATTGCTGCCCCATGCCTAATACCTGACCTTTTCCATTGCCGACGGATAATGTTGGAGGAGATGGTTGCTGGCTCAGATGTTGCTCTTCTCTCTGTTTTCTTTTTTCTATCTAAACTCTCCCTTTTTGTCTGCATATATGTATGTGTCAGGGGAAGCAGTGGGGATGAAAAATGAATGTAAAGTCCTGGTAAGGATTAAGAAAGGATATGGGTGGCAGCTGGAAGAGCATCCAAAAATAGCAGGCGTGGTTAGCCTGCTGGGGAGCAGTGGCTGGGATCAAGGCGGCAGCAGGGGCTGGAGCTGCAGCAGCTGCTGTGGGGAGGGAGACTGGGGCCAGCCTGCTCTGCAGGGGGAAGGCGCGTTTCTCTGCTGCGTGTGGGCCTCTTAGGCCAGACAGGAGGCTTGCTGCTCAGTGGGGTTGTGCTGCAGAGGAGACCATGTCATGCAGAGCTCTAAAAGTGATATTTTTATTCCCCCTCCCCCCCAGTGGTCTTGAAATCTCGTACTCTGCTACATAGCAGAAGCAGGCTGTAGTCACAGGGTTTGGATCTGTGTTCAGAAAAGCTTCGATGTGGGCTGGGGAATAGGGTCTGGGCTTCCTTTGTGGGCTAAAAGAGGCTGAATGCTTTGTTTGAAGCACTCAGAAAGGGCCTCATGAATTAGGTTTTGAAGGCAGGAGGGAAGAAAAGCCTCGTTTCTGGAGAACTCTGAACTCTAACTGAAGTCAGTTCAGAGCATCCTGGTGTGAGCTGAAGTTTTTATTTAGACCATTGGTTATACAGCCAACAGCTGTGCTATTTATGCCTTGTGAGGTACCCTTTCCCTCTGTGGGGGTCACCTGTTTCTGTCTGGTATCACCACCACAATTTTGCTGGCGTAAATGTTCTCATGGCTGTGTTGGTAACTAGGCTGGGGAGCAGATTCAACTTGAAAAATAACCTGGCAAAAATAAGTGGATGGTCTGATTACTATTTTTTTGGGAGGTGTTTTTTCTTTGTTTTTACTGGACAGGTTGGTTTCCTGACCTGTTTTACTGCATCACTGCTTGAACAGCTATGCTCAAGGAGCAGAGAAGAGGCTGCTTTTGGTGGTGATGCTGCTGTGTGGTAGCTTGCACTTCTAGGCAGGTGGTGGTGAGCTTTGGTTGATGGGTGACTGCTGACGTTCTTTGTGATGAACTTTTCTCCTATGCTTATAGCGTTAACTAATGTCAAGTTGCACTTAGCTGGTTATTTCCATTTCAAGTGCACTGTATTTTTTAGAGAATGATTTATATTTCCTGGATGTAAAAGGATGCATCTGCTGTGCTTTTGGTTTACAGGTCATATGTGAGCTATGTGGCTGACTGAGTTAAAAACTTACAAAGGAATTAAGTTCTTTCAAACCATGAATGATATTGATTGGTTTGGCCTGACTGTAAAAGCTTTCTCTTGCCCAAATAGAGACTTTTTTTCAAACTTGTAACCTAACAATGAGTGGGACTGAGAGGAAAAGTTAATTCATAACCCTCAGATGCCAAATTCAAGTGTTGTTTTAGACAAACAACCTTTTTGCTTGACTCTCCATCTAATGCCCGTTAATGTGTCATATAAAAAGACAAGTGAAAAAATTGCTTTATTTCATATGCTAGGTTTTCATCTCTGTGGCAAAACTGCTTTTGTTTTTCAACAGGAAATCAGAACTGAAATTCACCTTTTGAGCATTATTATTTCATTATTTGACTGTTCAACCTACTTTCCTTTAACAGACAAAATTCAGATACAATCACACGGGAACACAGTTCTTCGAGATTAGAAAAACCAGACCTCTAAGTGGGTAAGTGTCTCTGGAAGTGGTCTAGTGCCCTTGCCCCACCCACATCATGCCAGCTGATCACCTTGGACATTTAAGCACTGTAGCACCATGACACGGGAGGACTGTCTCCTCTGTGCCACGGCTCCTCTGGCAGCGCCAAAACTGTGTATGTTGCTGCCTTTGCAAGGAGGGTCCAGCTTGCTGCCAGGTGGCAAAGGGACCCATTGGGACCTAACAGGTGGAAGGGCTGGTCTTGCTCAGCAGCCGCATAGGAGCTGCATAGCTGCAGGCCAAAGCTGAATGCGCAGGGTTGGGAAAACCCAGTTCTTACTTGTTGGTGTTGCGTTGGGAGGGCTGGGCTGCTTTTATGGAAAGTATGTAAGTCCTGATATTCTGGTTGTGCTGTAGTGCCCTTTGCTCATGATACAAAGAGATAAATTCCTGTGCAAAATGCTGCAGGAATTTTCATGTTGTCTCAGGCGCAGTCCTTTCCCCTGGAGAATCACAATGGACCATGTACGTCATGGCCTTGCTTCTCCCATTGCTGCTCGTCTTGCTGTTCCTTCCATGTGGTGGACTCATGCACTGGTTGGTGATGAGTTGTGCAATACAAGAATGAACATGTGCATGGGGAGCCTGGCAGTAGAGAGCTGGGATCCCTTGCGTGTGAGAACCGCATCATACTTGGACAGCTCTTCAATAGGACCCAGTAAATTAGCAGGTTAGTGGGGAGGTGATGTCAACAAAATTATGCTTTTATTTTAGCTTTTATTTTAGGGTGAAATTTAGATAAGCAGAATATAATTACTCCTGTAGACTGGCCTGTCTCTGGCTGTTATTAATCTAATGGTCAGTCACTGTAAATTCCAGTTCCCGTCCCAGGTCTGCGCTTCAGGTTTTCATCTTGCAGACAGCAATCTTTCCCACTTCCTTTCTTTATGTAATGTTCACTGCACCGGTGGAACTAGTTTAGAAGAAATCTTGTGCCTTGAATGATAGATGCGTTTACAGAAGCTTAAATCAGTTTTCAGGCTGGTCACTCATTTTTAAATTTGTCCCATTACTTTTTTTCCAAGGAAGTAGAGGATGAAAATGAACTGTGCTCAGCACTCACTGCTTGAAAGGTCGGCGTCCTCCTGGGCTGGATGAAAGCCTGGCTTACGAGGATGGTACTCTTCCCTGGAAGGGAACCAAAATAGTGCTCACAGCTGGAGACGCACCCGTGGCTTTGGATCCTCTCCTAAGTGGTGCCGTTTCCCCTGCCTTAGTGTTTGCTTGGGGATTTGTGTCTGACTTCTCTCCTTGTCCTGTTGCTGTTAGGACTTGTGTGAGTGACCTGGTATGTGGTGGCAGGACTTCTGCAGAGATAAGGAGAACGTCCCTGGCAATGGTTCAACCCCTTGGGGCAGCTGCTGCCAGCCTGTCAGGCACGGTTGCCTGCACCTGGTGTATGCTGGACTTGCACAGTGTTAAGTCCTAAGACACACGCTGCATTGCTTCTTGACCTGGTGGATGGGAGTGCTGGGAGTAGTGGAGCTGTTCAGAGCACTCTTAGCTGCCCAGATCCTGTTGTATTGCAGCGGGGCTCAAGTGCTTGCCCTGTCTTGGTTTCTCCAGCTTTGAGACAGGGAAGAACATAACATGTTGGCTGCCCTGTAATGTTGAGGTGTCACTGAAGGCTTTCCTTTCCTTCATCTGGGGTGTGTGGCTGTACATACCAGCTGAGGATACCTTCTCTTGCAATTGACCTTGGTGATTTGTTCTCCTATTGCCAGGCCAATTTTCATCAGAGCTGAAAAATCTCTCAGGTGTGGGTGTTTTTTCCTGGGAGGTGTATTCCTCTTTGCAAGAAATCTGCTTCCAGTGTGGCGACAGCACGCGTCTTGTGCTGAGGCAGCAAGCGCTGCTCTGAGCAAGTTTCTGTGGTGTGAAAGGCCCTGCTCGCTGCAAGACAAAGTTTGTATTTATGGGTTGATCGGGCAAGATGTTGAATGCCTCCAGTTGCTACCAGCTCTTGGAAGTTGGGGCTGTAACCAGAGCTGTGATTTATTGATACTAAACATATTGCTTATTTCATAATATGAGGGCTCAAAGGTAATGAAAGTATTATGAGTACTTTGGCAGCCGAAGAGAGAGCAGAGGCTGGACACAAAGAAGCTGAGCACTAGATGGAAATTGAATATTCATAAATTCATGTGAAAGTGTCCTAAAGCAGCTGGAGCATATTAATGAGTTTTTCTATTACGGAGGACTAGATATTATAGAGATTTACTGTCAGCATTGGTGTGATGCATGAGAAAATAAAAATGCCTGGCTGCGATTAGGAAGAAGAGCATAAATTATCTATAGGAACTTATAACATTAAGGGACACAGGCTTGCAATAATTCGGTATTTACAATCTCTCTTAAGAAAAAGTCACTGTTAGCTATCAACTTGCTTCTAGACTGCCAGACACACGGTGGATTTGTCTAGACTACAGCTAACACTTCTGAAAATGTTAAATTTCTGTTGGCATAGCTGTGTGGGTTGGAGTAGCAGAGATGTGATCCTGCAGACTGCGTGGTGTTCTGTTGTACTGGCAAACTGTGTCTGAAAATGCATCTTACCTGTCCTGAGTTTGCTGTATTCGCACAAAATCCAGATTTACGGGTGTAGTTGCATGCACCATAGGAGTGCTTTGCTAATAGAGTATACAAGGTATCCTGACCTGGGATGGTGTGCTTTACACAGGCTTTGTGATGTGCCCTTTCCTACTAGGTAAGTAAACGGCACCCCTTGGAGATCAGCTTTACTGATCCACGCTATGTGTGTGATGTGTGTACCCATTCTATATGAGTGTTTCAGACACCAATTCAGCTGGTTTTCCTTTTCCCGTACAGGATTATGGTGGCAAAACCTACATTACAGCTTTTGTTGGTACAACCATTCTGATAAAAAATGGCACTGTTAATAGAAATAGTCATTCTTTAAAACTCCAAAGCCTAGATCGTGTAAGAGCTTTAGAAAAACAATGTATTTCTGGATATCTTAGTGGTATCTGTAACTGTGCATTCAATGCCAACAAACTTTTATTACTGCCTTTAAAAGGAGCAATAAGCCTTCAGCAAGCTTCTGTTCTAGGATGCAGGCATGAGCCACAATGAGGAACAAATATCTTTGTCCTCCACAGAGTATCTGGGGAGGTTATATGTAGGTGTGGTATTGTGCTGTACCTTCCAGTTAAGTGCCAGCTGATCAGTGGGACCTACATCTGAGGCAAAAAGTGGGTAGGTTCTGGGGACTTTGAGAAATTGCAGCTCAGAAGCTACTCTGTGAAGATGGAGAGACATTCAGTGACTGCAGATATAATGCATAATCAATTGCAATAAAAGAGCGTGATAGAAGCAGTCATGTGGGAACGGTGCAACCAAATAACAGCGAAGGAGATGGAAAATACACTGTGTTAAGGAACCCTGATGGAGCTGTAAAGAAAAAATGGTCTTATACCATTTCCAGACAATAGACTGCAGAAGGCATTTGAACATCTGTTTCTCTCACACAAAGACAGAATGTTACAGATATGGTGCTATGTTCAGCATGTGGTAGGAGTGCTTTTGCCATTGAAACAAACTGGTTTTGAGAAGATTCATGAGAGCAGTAGCTGCTCCACTGTTTTATCTCCTTTTGCTCCTGTTGGTGCCTTTCACTTCTCTCTTTGCTTCATTGGGAAGAATAAAACTGTCAGGAGCCTTAGGAAAACTTGGGAGAGGGAGGTTTTACGGACCTCATGCAAGTACCGAGGCCTAGGCAAGGAGAACTTAGTGGAAAATGTGCTGGAGGATCTCACTAATTCAAAGTTTATTGAAGTCTGTAGGAGCCTTTCTGATGAAGGTAACGGGCAACCTCTCCTCCTAAGCATGGTCATCTCTGATGTGACTTTAGTGTGATGGGTGCCAGCTACTGAGATCCTCCAGTTTTGGGCATGCTTTGAAGCTTTTTCTAACCTGTATATCAGATTGGATGCTCTAGTGAAAAATCTGGGAGCAAAAGGAATTCATGGTTCCCCTGAGATGATCGCAGTCGCTGCCATTTTAAACAGAAAGCACCCAAAAGATGCAAACCCATCTCCTCTATGGGCCTTCTCTTAGTGCAGAAAGCAAAGGAGATCATGCAGGTAGGCTTCTGAAAGCATTGAAAGAAATTTGAGTCAATTTACAAGGAAATATCACCGTCTGCCAAGGACTAGATCTCGAGGGAGGAGCATGCAGCCTGTTAGAGGCAGAAATGTTCACTGTGGTCTGGAATAGAGGTCTGCCTGGCAGACTTTAGACAGTGGTGTTAAGTGCCACGAAGAGGGAAGCTGCACTGTAGCAGTCTCCCCCAAGTTACTGGAAGAGATGGGCTGCCCCTGTGCTCACTGGAGTCTGTGGAGAGGGTGGCTTTGGGCTAGTTCCCAGCTAACCATGACACGAGATGGAAAAGTACTGCGTTAGAGTATCATGTATGTGGAGTCTGCTCAGATAACTGGAAAGATTTAAAGAAAATCCTGGAAACAAACCCTGCTCAGGCAGGGAATTGAAATGCTTACTGCTGGTTTTTTTAATTCTTCCCCCCTTTCTTTAAATATTCATTCATAAGCTTAATGGTGCAGCCTTTCTGGTTGCAATTAACATCTGAGACAGCGTGGTAAGAATGAAAAGGATGAAAGAAAATAGGAAAAGGACAAGTCAAAGCACGCTTACGATTATTTTTTTTCAAATGAGCTATGTGCTCTCTTAGAGAACAGGCAAACAACCTCCAAACCATTGATACTTCTGTTACAGGGTGTGGGGAAGATGGGTGCTCCTGTTATAAACTGGGCAAGGCAAAGATACCAGCCTTCAAACAAAAAATAAGGGAAAAGATAAGTCTAGGAACTATTTGAGTTTATCTGCAGCTTCAGGAAAAATCCTAGGGCAAATAATGAAGTGTCTGGAACATAACAAGGCACTAAGTGATACCATGAATTCGGTTTGGCATGTTTTGGTTCTGACAATTTCCTTCTATGAGAGTGTAAGAGCTTTTGTCAATCAGGGAGAAGTTGTGGTTGTGATAATTTTTTCTTTTAGTATGGTTTTTGATAGCCTCCAAATAAGGCAGGGACCTCAAGTCTAAATGAAACTATTTTGGCAGAAGGACCCGACCTGGTGAAAAACAGCAATTAGAAAGTGGTACTTAACCAGTAGCTTGCTATTGCTTAACAAAGTTTGTCAGTTGAGGTGTGCAGTCTCTGTCCCAGGTCAATGTTTTTTCATTAATGGTACAGAAAAGACTAATTGTTTGCTAATAGATGTAGTTTGTGGTCCAGGCTGGGCAAGGTGACAAGGCTTTGCAAAGTGGAATTGGGATTCAGAGTGATCTTGAAGGGTAAGAGAGAACTGGGCTGGTACAAACCGGAGGTATTTGAGTAAGGGCAAATACAGAGAAGGGATTTGGGACCAGCCAGCTGTGGGAATACACAATGGAGAGCAAAAAGCTAGTTTTGCACAGATGGAGCTGATCTTAAAAAAAACACTGGGTTTGTAGCAAAAAATATACTGAAAGTTGGACTCAGAAGGAAATAGGTCTGTTTGTATTGGTATGGTGGGCTTCACTCAGGACCATGAAATGCAAGTCAATTGAAGAGAATCCAAAAGGAAAGCAACAAACATTGCCCAAGGTCTAGAAGACATGGCCTAAGGAAAGATTTGGGGTGACAGAAAGGGGGGGGGGGTTAAAAAGAAAAGAAGAAAAAAAATCTGTCTGCTTTCTTATGTTTACAGAGGCGAGGGTAGATTACAGCCTGTCGTGTATACAAATGTCAGTTACAAGAGGAGAGATAAAAAATGGTCTCCGTGCCCACTGTGAACAGCCAAAATAGCTTCTGATTTAAATTGCAAAAAAGGAAAGATTTAGTTTAAACATGAGGGGACCTTCTTAGATACAAGGTTAAGTACAAGATAGATTAACTGTTGGGTTCCTGAGCCTTTGAGAACCCAGTTAAAAGTAGGTTGGAAAATTTTCTGTGAGGAGTGATTTAGATTTGGGTTATGCTGTCTTGGAGAGAGTGGTGGCTGGGGATTCTCCAAAGGCTCTGCTTCCAAGGCAAACATGGGGTTTAAGGCCATGCTTTATCTCAAGCTTGTTAAAAGCAGAAGAAGGACTCTCTTGGTGGTTATTGAAATGGGTCATCCGCATAAACCCTGTGCAAATGCAGAGGAAAAGCTAAAATGTTTGTGGCATATTCCGTGGGATGCTGGGATGGATGTGCGTGAGGGAATACCTGCCCTGTGGTGCAGAGGGATGCCTGTTCACTGACCACTGGTGATGCCTCCCTTGCACGGATCCTCATCACTGTCATGATCCAGAGGCCGTGGCTCCCTCTGAGCTGCCAGGTCCTGGATGGCCACTGAGCACCTGCTGCAGCTCCTATACCTAGGTGCTGTGAGGAGGAGGTGGGAGAGGAGGGGGCTTCCCGAGGTCCCTTCTGAGCTCAGCTATCAGATGATGCTACATAAGGGGAAGGGGGGGCTGCTGCTGGCCTCAGAAGGGACAGCCAAGGTACCCATGCACTAGCAGACAGCATTTTTTTAATCAAGAAAAAGGCCTCTCCTGTTCAATTTAAATCTGTCTTAATAACCATATAGCATCCTGGAGGGCTGTGCTTCAGAACCAGGCACGCGTGTGGCTTGTAAACAGAGTGTGTGTTAAATACAACTCAGTATTTAAATAGTGTGAGTGTTGCTGCGACAGGTAAGTTGGTAGTAATTTGACTGCTCATTTAGGCCAATTACTTTGAAGACTCCCTCCCTGGCTGTGGAGTCATTAGCGTTATCTCTATGCTGACAACACCTTGAAATCATGACAGCAGTGAGTTTATAAAAGCAGGTGTTAGGAGAACTGGTGCTGCACGTGGTGACGAGGCAGCTCCAGCAAGGTCACTGTGTTTGCCCACTGGCAGCAGGGTCAGTGTAAGGGTGGACCCGAGGAGGAGATGCTGGCCCTGTCCCACGGACCATCGTAGCCAGGCATACACCACACTGAAGGGCTTGAAGCTAAATGGCTTTACAACTTGAGATTTTTCTTGCCTTTGATAAGCATTCATAATTAGCTGTGGCCTCCCCCCCCGCCTTCTCCTGTGGAGTTAGAAGGTAGGAAATTCAGTGGATTGTCTTGTTCGTGGGTATCTCCCATGCATTGTCTGCAAGTAGTACTTCTCCGGATGGAGAGGGGGCTTTGCAGCGGCTACTGCTGCAGCCAGCGCTGAGGAGCCACTGTGGGGGATGAAGGGGCCCCATTGTGTGCCCGTGCCAGAGCTGCTCCCTGCTTCCAGCAGTGGGGTTTCTGTGGCCGATTGTGAGCGTGTAGGAGGCAGGCGAACTAATTTGTCTTCTGTACTGCAGGCAGAGTGTAAAGGGCGGTTGTTTACAAATGAAAAGATAATTTCTAACTTGGACAAATGGGACGCGGAATGGCTGTGACAGGCTGTAATAGCAGTGGAAGCTGTATTGCAGTTTGCAAGTCGATACAAGGTTTAAAATGCATGAGGAGGTGAATCAGGAAGTGGGAAAACCAAACTCTAATGGTTTCAGATGCATATTTTCATTATCTTCTCTAATACAAATATTTTAATCATTTAATGTCATGTTTCCTTAGATTAGGGATATGTTTACAAACCTCAGGGAAAGGGTATGGATAGAGGGGACTTCAGAATAGAAGTCATCCTTTGGTTTGGTGTTTAGCTTCTTTTTGGTTTGGTTTTTTTTGATGTGTCATTGTATATGACCTTCTGACCCTTTTTTGTCTGCTTCCAGTATTTTATTTTTTTTTTAAACTCCCTAGGATTTCAGGATCTGCTTGTGGAAGGGGATAGGATACTTGGTTGGTTGATGGTGCAGTGTCAGTCTAGCATGACAGCTTTCTCAGCTGAGCTGAGATTAGGTTGCTTGTTTCTCATCACAGTGTTGTCCCTGTCAGATAACCATACTCCAAAGATAAAAGTACAGATTTTAACTAAACTTTGTGAACTTGCAAGATCCTGGGCACGCATAGTTTCCTGCACTCCTGTGGGAAATCCCATGTTTTTTACCACTTTCCCAGCCCACTGGAGGTAGGGAGCAGAAGCAAGATGATACTTCAGTTTAGAGTAATGTGAAGTGTGTGTGTTGGTAAAGCTTTCTGCAGAGCAGACTTTGGTAAAAAGCCATTAAATTCTTGTCTGCACCTGTAGCTATAGGCTCATGGAGGCATTTATAGCTTTCAGGGGGCCATCATGTAACCATCTTCTCTCCTCTGTTTTTTCCAGAGAAGAGCCAGGGTTATTTTGAAAATAAGCAAAACTTGGTCCTGCTGTGGGAGCTTGCATGATTGCCAGCTTTTGCAGCTCAGCAGGGCTTTGTGTTACAGTCTGAAGTGATGCTCATGGAGTTGCTGGAGAGGCAGAGGACTGCATTCCTCCAACCCATCTTCAGAAGCTGGAACTGGGATGCCAAACACTCCTTTTGTTTGTTTTTCCACAGTCATCTCCAGAAGTCAACAAGGCTCTGGCAAGTTCCCGAAAAGGAGAATCAAGTTCACCGGCACCTGTTGAGATAAGAACTAGAGGCACCTGGCTTTCAGTGTATGAGAGGACCCTTTGAGTCCTGTCAACTGCTTCGACTGAAAATTTTTTTTTTTCCTGTCCTAGGTTAATGGAGACAGCAAAAGAAATGACCAGGGAGTCCTTACCTATCAAATGCCTTGAAGCAGTTATCCTGGGGATGTATCCTTTCACATGCCTGTGGCTTTTTCTACTGCAGGGCTGTTCAATGTATTATTGCCCTTCTGGGATGGTGTGTGGGATAGTCACAGCCAAAGGTGAGTGCCAGTAGCTCCGGGAGCTGCCGTGGTATTGATTGGCAAGTTGCCGAATTGCCTGGGTTTGTCAGTAGGAGCTTGGGTGCCGTGTGCCCAGTTCACAAGTGTCATGTGCTGGCCGTGCCGACTTTGCCTCCTGCCCTGGTAATCTGTGTAATGTCAGGAGCTGACCCCAAGTGCCCAGATAAGAATCTGTCTACACAATCCCTGTTTTCTTTGTTAGTATTTCTCTGCCGGTTACTGTTGGAGCTTGGTAATGTCTGAGCAACGCAGGTTCTATCTTATGTTTGTCTAATGTTTACATGGCAAAGTCGTGTTAGTTTTTGTCTCTCAACCCGCAGCTGTGCTTTGTGCAGAAACATAAGTGTATTATAGTTTAACATTTAAGCTTTACCTTAACATAATGCTTGCTTCCTATTCAGTCTTAGAAACAAAAACCAAGAAAATTTTCATTTAGAGACTGCATCACGTCTTGAACCTTTTGTGCTGTCACTGATAAATCAACCTGCATCATCCTAAAACACTAGGGGAGGGCAAGGTAGGGTTACAGGAGTAATTGTATGCCAGATACGTCTTACCACCACTGATCAAGTTTGATTTTAAAACCAAAAAAAAATACCCCAACCCAAAATAAACCCTGAAGCAAACTAGCTTCTGGCATGTCTCTGCAGTGTTTTGCTTGTTGCTGCTGCCCCCTCTCGTGGGAGAAGCATCTGGCAGAGCCCAGCAGGTAGTGCCTGGTGTTGGCTCGTGAGGGAGGGTGGCTGTTGTGGAGTGGGAAGGGGACGTGGGTTGAGCAAGTGTCATGTGTGGTGTGCGAGTCTTGATGCCGGATGCGGCCCCCGCTGTGCTAGGAGGTCTGTGGTGTGCACCGAGTGCTGCTCACAGCTCCCCCTGTGACAGGGATGAGGCATCAGGTCTGAATCTGAAAGGTGGCTCTCGCTGACAGGGCTTCCCCTGAAAATGCTGGCAGTGTCTGCTTGCAGCTAGAAGGATGGGAGTCTTGGGGGCTTGGCATCAACAAGACTCAAACTGGTGCTCTCCCAGAAACAGAAATTGTGTCAGTGGATCTGTTGTGCTTGCCCTTGTGTCAGGGTTGTATCCCAAACTATTTGGGGACCAGAGGGATGGGGGAAATAATCCCCAGGTGGAGTTGATGCTGCTCTGCAGTACTGATAAGTGTCAGCGTGGCTTCTAATGTTGTATTTCTAGCACTGAACCAATTAGTCCACGTACCACACGAGCAGAGCGTGATTAGTGGCATACAGATGATCACGATAACTTAAAAGGGTTCTTGTTGGTACGAAGTTTCAACTGTTTTATTTTCATTTGGAACGAGGACTCTTTTCTGCTTGCCTCAAACCTGACTTTTGTTCAGTTTTTTTTTTTTTTTTTGGCCTGGTGGGGGAAGCAAAATAGTTAAAAGCTATGGTTTATACTATTTGGTGTTATCTGGAGTTTCTTTGCCATCCAGAGGGACCTGTGCAGAACCTCATGGTGCCGTGCTGCATGTGCACCATGTGGGTTTTTGGGAGGCCTCTTTGGAACAGCACGTGGGGAAGTTTGCTGATTTTTCTCAGCTGTGAGATTTCAATCTTCAGCATTGCCCTCCATTTGCTGACACGGTGAGGCCAGCAGCAGTGGTTTGCTTTCCAAGGTCAGGCAGATAACAGATAAGAGATGTGCTTACCCTCTCCTGAGTGTCAAACCAATGTCTTCACATATCTCTGAGCCTGAGCATCCCTGCGTGTGTGTGTTAAACTTTGGTTCCCTTCTCTGTCTCTGGAAATGAGGTACTGCTTGTAATTTGTGTGCTGGAAGGCTTTGCCATGTTGCTTGGATACTGAAAAGAGCACAGCCCACTACAGCAGACCCTCGGCGTGAGCCTTCATTCAAAGGCCGACTCGCACAGAGCAGCTTAGCAAGATGTCATTTTAATTGAGCTGCTTGCTGGCTCGTGCAATTGCCTTTTACCATGCAACTTCTTATAAAATGCTTCTGTAATCCCTCTTGGTGCCGAATTAAATTTTACATAATTGCCTTTGTGCTAGATCTTGAGGCATTTTTATAGAGCAATGAGTTAAAATGCTGAGCTACCCTGTCTGTGTGCACCAAGGGAGGAGCTGCTGTGAGATGACCGGAAGACCGTACAGATATTCCAATATTATTTTGCAGCAATCTGCACAGATCTTCTCTGTGGAGCTGTCTGAACTGGCTTCTTATCGCTGCTTACTGCTGTTTTCTGTCGGTGCCTAACCAGAGGCATTCCTCCTGCTGTCTTCCCTGGGGCATTGCTCAGTTCACTTGTAAATCAGCTGAGTAATGGTGTGTTCAGCCCATTCTTTTTGAGCAAGGATTGAAATGACTTCTGCTCAGGAAAGGGAATAGTAAACCAAAAACTGTCAAAGGAATTTTAGCCGTGCTGTATTCACTGTATTAAAATGGGGATAGCAAAATATCAGAGGGGGAGAGGGAAGCGGCACGATGCATCCATCCTCAGGGAGTCTTGCAGAGCATGACTGTGTCGGGTGAACATAACTCACTCCCATTGCCTTCAGTGTGGCTCTACCAGTTCATGTGAGGTAATGATCAGACCCATGCAATGTATTAGACCTTCCCCCACATCCAATAACGTCATTAAATCAGGAAGAGGAGAGCAGAAATGCCTCAGGAGGGAGACATGGTTTAATAGCTTCTGTACTATGCCTTCTGTGCATTTAATTAGTGGATGGTGTTTATTACGGCTGGAGACCTGGGCCCATCCTGCTCCCTCTGCCTAGCAGGTACATCCCTGGGCTGGGAGTGAGGTTTTCAGTGGAGAGTTTGTTGCAGTCATTGCAGGATACTGATGTCCCCACACTGCCTCTCTTTGTCTCCTGCATAGTTGTCCACAGCTCAACCCACTTGCTAATTGACATATGGGCAAGGAGGGTCCTGCTGAGTATCTACAGCCCTTCTGGTAGCTGGAAAGAGCTGGGAGAGAGAGCTTTATATTCTTTTCCATTGTCATCAATCTTAAGCTAATCACCTCAGACTGCAGCTGGGCACTGGAGTATAGGCACCTCAAAACAAGTGATGCTGGCCTACCAGTCCCGCTTTGGGAGGCTGAGCCAGGTGCTCGAGCTGTTCCTTCCTTCCAGAGCTGCCCGACAGGAACATGGGCTCTCTGTACAGACAACATCCACGTGTGGGCTCGGTAGCACTCTGCCTCATGGTAAGCGATCCCAAACCTGAGATCTCAGCACTCCTGGAGCCTGTGGGAAATTCCATCATACTCCAGGCTGTGGTTGGAAACGTATCCAAGTGTTTACAGCTGGTGGTCGGAGGCCCTCTGATGTCGTGAGCGGTTGCTTGGAAAAATAGCTCTTCTGTTTTTGCTGAAGCCTCATCTGATGGTTTTGCAGCCTGAGGTTTATTTTACTCCTGTTCCACCTCCTCACTATCAGTTAGCGGCTTCAACGTTGCTAGCGTAAATAAAGCTGCCTCCTTGCTCCTCTCGGCCTGCTCTCGGTCCCTCCAGCTTGCTTGTGCCCCGTGGCAAAGCTTGCTGCAATGACTTGGGCGCCTGCTCACACTTCCCCAGCCCTTGCAAGCAGCAGGAGAGGAGGGGACCAGACACCCTGTGTCTTTCTGTGCTCATCTCAGCCAGACTTCAGCACAAATCACCTTTGCTGGGCTCTAAGACATGAAGCATTGCAACATCATCTTGTCCGAGTTTAATAAGGGAGAATTTCAAACTAATAAATAACAAATTGATTAGCACAAGCAGTGCAATGGGCACTCATTTGCTCAATACCAGGTTCATCCACATCTTTGGTTTGCAAGGTAGAGTGGGACTTGTAGTGGAGACACCAGGAGGTGTCAGGCGCAATGCTGGGTCTTCCAGAAGCTGGAGGAGAAGCACTTGCGACTGGGCACCGGGACAGCTGGGTGCTGGGATGTGCTTGGGCATCAGCATTGGCAGGCTGGTCTGGTCAAACAATTGATGCTGGCACTTGAACTCTGAAGCCTGAGAATGTCTTGGTTTGTTTCAAACTGCTGCGGGCTCTGCAGGGCCGTGCTGAGCTGACTTATGTTTGGGCTTTTTTCCTTTGGGACTCTGAGGAGGAGAGTCTCCCCAGGTCCCCTGCCCCTGGAGATCTCTGCGGCTCTGGGTCCCTGTTGGAGGTGCTGCAGGGAAGGGGCACGGTGCAGGGATGGCACTTGTCTTCTCACCTGCTGCTAGTGCATGAGCTAGCACAGTCGCTGCCTGTCAGCTTGGCAAAGCCACCAGGTTTTTTCCCCCCAGCTATATTGCTGTTGAAGCTGGTTTAGATACAGGTGAGCTGAAGTCCTTGCAGCATGTCCCCTCGCCTCCTGTTCAGCTGGCTGCGGTTTGTAGCAGTGGTGGGAAAACTGCTGGTGGCAAGTAACCCGAGCTGAGCTAGCCATGGGGAGCCAGCTCCTGTCCGATGGGTGCTATCAGCTGCTAACACCTATTTCCAGAAATATTCGAAGACCAGAGCCACAGTGCTGGCACATGGAAAGATCCTGCTCCAGTTAGTTATTAATAATACGAAAAGAAAGAAAAAAAGGCAAGACAGAACATTTTTTCTAAAAGTTGCTGCTGACAAATAACAAGGTGGAGCGCTTCAAGTGTCTCTTCTGGCTGGGAACTGCTCCACACTCTGCAGTGGGGGCATCTGTGTAGGGAAGGATCTGTACTGGGGGGAAGGTGTTAGAATTCACCAGGAGGTAGAGGGGAAAAAGACCTCAAAAAACCAAAAAACCACCAAACAAACCATAAAAGGGCATTGGTTGAGTCATTGTGTGAGTGTGCAGATTTAAAGAAAACCCATCCAGATGCTTTCTGCTCCAGAGTTTTAAAACCAAGGCATCGACTCAGCTAATGCCTTAACTAATTCTCTCCTTTTTCTTTTGAACTGACTAAGGATGCTGCTCCTCGTTTGCTCCACTGCCCAGGAAGGTCCAGGTGGCAGCCAGAGCACAGGTTTTGTGCCCCAAGTCTTGCTTGTATTTGAGTCTGGGATGTGAATGTCTCCCGAGTATCCAAGCTAGGTTATGTGTGAGCCTGGGTTGTGCGGGCAATGGGACTACAGGAAACACAGCAACCTGTGGCTCAGAGGGTGATGTGCTTGTGTCGACTTGCAGATCTGTAGGAGCTGCATGCTGACACGGGAAATCCTGCCCTCTCTACAGGCTGCTAGCAGTACTGGTGTGCTCAAGAAAGCCTGTGCGTTAATAGAGCCGTACTGGTTTACCCCAATAGCCTGTCACACCCAAAGCATGTTGCGTGCTTCGGGCCAGATTCTTCTCTCGCTGCTTTGACCCAAACCTGTCTCTTTCAAGATGAGCCTCCTGGCATACGAGAGCAGAATTCATCAGTTGCCCAATACACGCAGCCCTGGCTGACAGGCGTTAGTGTCTCTGTGGGGTGGAAGAAATTGCGGTTGAAGGGCTATTATGAGGCTGCAGAAGAGCTGAGAGTCAGGATGGGCAGTGTTTGGGAATCTCTGATGGATGGAGGCATGCTGTACTAATCCATTCCCATGAGATGCTGGTGAAGCTCTAGGTATTGCCCTTGTATATTTCCCAGCTGTGGAGGCAGAGAAGGGATATTGGGGTAAGAGGTGGCCAGCCAGAAGATTAGTGTCCCTCTTGTGTGATCTCCATCAGCATCCTTCAGTGCTGTTTTTCTGCTGCTTTGAGTTACACGAAGACCTGGGATCAGGAGGCCACCGGGCTTTCGTTACAGCTGCTTTTGCCCTCCTGCTCTGCGCTGCTTCTGTATTGTGGCACGTAATTTACTCCCTGACTCTCCATCCTGCAGTTACATTCCCAGCTCAGAAGTGTGATTACAGCTGTGGCATTGCTGTGTCATTGCCTTTTGTTTGCCACAATACAGCTCTCCTTGGGCAGAGCAGAAAGGAAAAGAAATAATAATGATGCATGGACAGAGGGGAAGATCTGACGTGCCTTTCCAGCCCGATTGCTGTGTATTTCATCTCGGGTGGGGACTCTCATTAACTAGTCACTCAGCAGAAGCAACATGTACCTAAAGGTTAATTTCCGCAGCAGTTGTTGCTGGGTTATTTGATGGTGGGTAATTTCCATCCTCAAAAGATTCTTTTACTCCTACTCAGTATTTAATGAGATTAAATTGCAACTTCTCTGAGGCCTCGTGGCAGAAGTGTGTATGGGTGGCAGGTGGCCACCAAAGCTTTGTGTGGACTTAATAGAAAGGCACTCGGGGAGCAGAGAGAAAACCCTTTCATAATGAGGGGGAAAATAGTGGCAATGTGTGAAAGCTTCGTAGGTGTTAATAAAAGATACTGCTTTTTCAGTTACACAGAATGATAAATACAATGGGCTTCTGCAAGAATCTGTCTGTAGGACACAAATTATTGTAACATGACTTCGATGTGCGCAGGATGCTCCTTTTAAGGCCTGGAGCAAGGTGACCTTTTAAATGAGGTGACTGTGGGCTGAATTTTCCAGTTGATGTAACTAACGGTGCTGGGCCCCATTCTGACCTTGCAGTGTATTTATAATCTTTAATTCTACCAATGGTGTGGGGTTTTTCTTGCAGGCGCTAGTCCTAATGCAGCAGTGACCCAGCAAGACCACCGAAGGCAGTGGTGCTATTTCTGTTTCATGTGAGCGTGGTTGGTATTGGGGTGAGCTTTGACAATTGCTGCAGAGTGCTCGTGTTTGGTGTCGGTGGGGCAGCAGATGGGCAGAGGTGGGCACACGTGGCCTTGGCTGGGTGAGGGGCTGTGTGTGCAGTGGGGAGGTCTGTGCTCTGCTTTGCACGCTTGTCCGGGCTTACCATCGTGCAGATACTGGCGTGCAGCAGGAGCTGAGCCCGTAGTGTTGTCCGTTCCTGTGCCTTCTAATACATTTTCTCCAGACTGCTAAAGCTGATGACATTTAGCACTGAATGGAATTAAGTATGTTTGACATTGAACCAAAGAGCTTCCCTGGGGCTGTTCTCCAAGATGTTTGCCAATGTATTTTTCTTGTATTTTTTTTGTACGGGGGTTTAATTCGTTGCTCTTGACCTCAGTTTCTGGGCAGTTCATGAATCTCTTACTAGTGGGTTCCTGTGTTCACCTGGAAGGTAAAAGTCTGACTATGTGAAATTCAACAAGCGTTATGTGGGTGAAATATCCCTGTGAGAAAATGCTTTAGAGACGGATGAGAGCTGCTGGATGCTTTTCCTGCATCTCTGTAGAGAGAAGAGGTGAAATGTGGGGTACATGCGGGGGGTCAGCATCCCGGGGAGTTGCACTGGTGGTGAGGTGTCAGGCTGGGCAAAACTGAGTGCGAATTGTGTTTTATGGTATTGGTACAAGTACAAAGGCTTTTTGTGTTCTCAGTTTCCCAGCAGCTGTCGGGCAGCCGTGCTATGCAGACAGGGGAGGATGGCCGGATGCAGTAACATCTCAGGCCATCTGGGTTGTGCGGTGGCTCTTGTTTCACTGCTGTTAAGGACCTCCTTTTTGGGCATGGGTTGGGGTGAGGAGGGGATGCTGGAGATCCCCAGAGCAGGACGCTGGTCTGTGCCAGTTCCCTCGGCTCCAGCGGGGACTGACCCCACTCCTCCGTTCTTCAGGCTGCCCCGACGCTATGCTGGCAGTGCTCCCCCTCGGGCCAGTGGCATTGCTTGGCCTGACTGCCTTGACCACGTCTGCATCCGGGGGTGGCTCTTGGGATTACAGCAGGTGCCTCTGGCTGGAGTTAACCCAGGCTGGAGTGTTCTGCTGCAGCCTTTTCTGGTCATCCCTCCTGCATTCCCCAGGCATTGGGGGGTGGTCTCAGCTGCAGCGGGGAAGGGCACCTGCTGTCCCCAGGGCCGGGTGTCAGCACGTGGAGCCAGGATGGGTTTCAGCTGTCCGGGGATTAGCAGCAGGGAGCTGCCTGCAACGTAGGTGCTGACGCAGACCCGCTTGCGTGAGGGAATCTCAGTCTCCCTGGCACAGGCCGGCAGCCTCCCGAGGAGGTGACCCGGCACCCACGCATAGTTCCCCTCTGAGATCACCTGCTACGCTGTTACGGGGCTTGGGCCTGGCCTCCGCACGTGGTGCATTTGAAATGGCCAGCCAGTGATTCAGGGGACACGTTTTGCTTTTTAAAAGCGTTTGTTCCTGACCGTGTCTCTGTGCTTAACTAATTAACTATCCGCCTGGGAGCTTTACTTTGTCACAGCAATGCATTATAAGGGTAACATGCAAAAACACTCTTGTATTGAGGAGTGGCAGTGCCGAGGGCCAGTTTACAGACGGAAAGGCAGACTGTCACCCTGGACAGGTATAAATTCAGATTATTTTATAGTGTTTGAAGATGTGGGAAAATGAGGATCAATAATCTGAGTCGTACCAAGCTCCAACATGGGAATTTGATACTAGTATCAAATGGGGGAGTTCCCACAGATCTGGGGAGGGTGGTTTCTCTTCTGGTGTGCTGACCCAAACACTGTTGGGTTTTTTTCCTTCCCCCTGAGCATGGTTAAGAGTCAGGCCCTTCCCTGTCTGAACCATTGTATCTTGTTCTCCAAGCAGTGAAATGGGCTTTGGCAGCATTGACTGTTTCTGGGGCACAGCGAGAATAAATTTGTGTCTGCAAGAAAGCACTTGTACCGGCAGTTAAAAAAGCCTGCTAAAGATGTCTTACAGGTGTAATTGTGCGTGCTCCCTTCCCAGTGCTGTTGTTGCCTTGACACAGTGCACACCAGCTACTTAACGAACGGGCAGCCCTCCGTGGAACGATTCCCCATCAGCTTTAAAACCCACTTCTCAGGGAACTATTTTCATCATGTGGTGCTCGGGATTTACTGCAACGGCCGGTATGGCTCGCTGGGCATGAGCAGACGATCAGATCTGATGGACAAACCTCTAACTTACCGAACTCTGAGCGACCTCATCTTTGAATTTGAAGACTCCTATAAAAAGTACTTGCATTCAGTCAAAAAAGTAAAAATTGGATTATATGTCCCGCACGAGCCACACAGCTTTCAGCCCATCGAGTGGAAACAGCTGGTCCTCAACGTATCCAAAATGATGCGCACAGAAGTCAGGAAGGAGCTGGAGAAGTTTGCCCGGGATATGAGGATGAAGGTAGGTCTGCGCACCTGGGCAGTGGACTTGGAGGCGGGTGTGCCTGGTCCCAAACTGCAGAGGTTGGTCTTGCTTCATGTCAGCAGGCTGACCCCAGCCTGAGGTTAAGGTGGTATCAGGTGGCTGGGGGCGTGCTTACATCTGTCTCGGTGGTTTTCCCATAGGGTTTGGTGTGAGTTCAAGCCCTTGTAGCTATTTTTCAGTTCAAAGTTCTCCCCTTCAGCCTGGAAAACACTTGAACCCATACTTGTGCCTGGCCATCAAGGAGCTATTGCCCAGTTTGCTTTTCTCACTGACTCTGGAAGAAGGTGGCTGGGAAGAACCAGTGTGCCTGGGGCTGATGGGGAGGGTGGCCTGGTCATAGGTAGAGATCTCTGCTCTTTGCACCTGAGCTGCAAGGGGTGCCATGGGACACCCATGTCAGTGGTTGCTTCTCCTTGCATGGCATGCTGGTGGGCTTATCCTGCCCACCTGATGCCCACCAACCTCAGCTAAATCACAAAATTGGTTACATGGGAAAGGTGAGGAAAGCAAATCCCCAACAGGTTGTTGCTGCCTCACTGGCTGGTTGGACTGAAGAGCCTGAAGGGAAATGACGGGGAGACAGGGCAGGCTGCCCGGAGGCTGGAGGGTTTGGCTGCCCTTGTGGATGAGGGGTGTCCCTGACCGTGCCTCTAGGGCTGGCATGGGTGAGGAGCTGGTTGTGGTCATGGTGGAAGGGGATTTGGTGCCTTTCCAGCCCGCTGCTGGCAGCGGGAGCAGAGCAGGTGTGTTGCTAAGTATAGGGCTGGCTCTTGTGGAGAGGCATGCGGCATCGCATCCAAGTTATTCTGGGTTCCCGTCCCCTGCCCTGCTGAGAAATGGCTCCTACGTAGCAGCCACGTGCCTTTTTCACTGAGGCACCTGCCCTCTCGTCCTGACCTTGAGACAAGTGTCGCCAGTGGCATTGTAGCCCCGATGTCCTCCTGCTGCCTCTCCTGCCTTGCCAAGGAGTTTTGAGGGCCAACTTGTACCATACTGTCACCTTAAGCACATGTGCTTGATTACAGATGTAGTGAAGCTTCCCCCCCATCTTCTCTATTCACACACTTTTAATACCATCTAGAGAGCAAACAGCTGAAGCAGGCTGCAGTTGAAGAAGTCCGTATGTGTAGATGATTTACTGAACTTAGTACTTGCTTTTAATAGAGGGACCACCTCTATGTGTGAGCTGAGCTGTGACATTGGGTCCAGTCCTTGTCAGTGCCTCAAGGCCAGGACCACAGCCCTGAACCCTTGAAGGCTGAAGGCCCCGCATCTGACTCTTCCCTCTAGTTAATTCAGAATGTGAGCCACTTGATTCAGAGGGCTCCTGTAGTGAGGGGGCTGACTTTGGAGGATGAGGTCTTTAAAATAGCCTGGAGTGCGAGTGTCATGCTGATGGACTTTGGAGGGATGCGGGCAAGCGTGTGTGTGGACAGGAGACTTACTGAAAAGTCCCACTGTCGCACAGAGTTCAACTGCCAGCCTGAGAGGCGATCGATCGCCTCTGTTTGCAGAGAGGAAGGCTGGAGAGAGTGATTTGGCTGTGTGAGTTTCCTTCAGCTGAGGCTCAAAGCTGGTTTTCTTATCTCTTGCTGTTGCCAGCTCTGAAGAAACCTCTGGATAAGACTTTCTTTCTCAGTTTTTTGCTGGGAACTGAATTGGTGACACTAGCTAACTTCTGCAGGGGGCCCCTGAACAGTTATCACGTGGTAACAGCTTCGGGTTCCTCTTAACCTGGGCAGGGTTTGAATAAGGCCCAAGGGACTGAAGGCTCTTTGTGTGCCATCCCCGCTACTCTGAGGCCCTTTATTTTTATTTTTTTATTTCCAGTGAATCATTGCCTTTATTGAATGCCTTTTCCTTCCCTCCCCCATCTCTTGCAGATTCTGAAACCCTCAAGTGCCCATTCTCCGATGAAAGAGAGATCACGGGGTAAGTCGTTGTCCCCTCGACGAAGGCAAGCCAGCCCTCAGAGACGGGCCTGCAGAAGAGACAAATCGTGAGTATTCCTGCTGCTGTCACTGGTGGGTCAGAAGTTGAGGGTGATGATGTGTTATTTTCCTTTACAAAACTTATATGCGTGCGCTGGCATATGTAAGAAAACTGCACCAATTATCTTGGTTGCCTGAGAGGCTCCAGAAGCCGCTGGTACTGCTGATGTCCTGGCATTGCTGTGAGCTTGCTGCTGCCCGATGGCCTCTCCATGTACTGTCCTTGGAGGCCCCAATGGCCTTTGCTCAGTTAAATTCCACTTTCACAGTCATCCAACACCCTCTTCTTTTTTCAGTCTTTATACAGTCCACTTTCTGGAGAAGTGAACCTAGCCTGGTGTGCAGGGGACCTGTGCAGCAGGGAAAGTAGTTTGATCACATTTAAGGGTGTTCAGACATAGGTATTAAACAACAGGAGAGCGTATCTGGTAGCGGTGGTGGGCTGCCCCGCTGCCATGGTCACTCAGACAGAAACTGGATTCTCTGTGGTGAGCCTTTGTACGGAGCTGTTCAGATGGTTTTGGATGTAAGGTTTTCTCTGAGGACTGCCCAACTTACAGGGATGGTGACAAAGTAAAACTTTTCTTGCCAAAGCATCAACATCAGTTGCATTGTATTCTTTGATTTTAGTTGGCTTAAAAAAGCCCAGAGCACTTTCCTTGTGCGTCGTAGCTAATAGTTTTTCTTTAACTGCGTGGGGAAGGATGTACTAACTGTGTGTAATACCTCTACATGGATAAAACTGAGCTTCCAGATCACAGGCCTTTTACAGCCACTGGCAATTCAGACTCCCATACCTCGGGTGTGGAAGAGTTGAGCTTTAGCTGTACTGCTTCATGCCAGGAAGCTGACAACTGTGAAAGCCTATACGTAACCCAGATTAGTCACATATTTATGATCATCGCTTTCTAAATAGGCTCCCAGACTACTGTCTCAGCACTTACTTATTTATTTTAAAGCAGCTAACAAAGACATTAGACTAACTTTCTAAAGATAACTTGAAGATACTTTAGCAGCAGATGATTTCACAGCAGGCTTTTATTTTTACATGTGAATTCGCACTCAGTCCACAATGCTGTACTTTGGCCTTCATCACCGAGAGCTCCTTGTTTAGTGTGTGGATAATTATAGTTGTAATGGGCTCGGCTACTCCAGACTTCAGCTCCTAGATTTGCTCTGAGGGATGGTTTCATCTTTGGATTTCTGACAGTGCTTCTGCAGTTGCTGGAGTGGGTCATGTGCACCTGGAGAGAAGAGTTAATCTTGCTGGGCTTAGAGGCTTGCCAGTTGGGCTAGTTTCCCGAGAGAGCTGCTCACGTGGCTGCTCTGCTGTGGTGGTTCCTCCTGGGCAGCCTAGCTCTTCCAGGACAGAAAGACAAGTGGAGTACTGCTGGCCTTGAGGTGGCTTCAGCAACTGTTACCTGCTCGGTGGTTCTGCTGTGTTGCTCTGTATCTAGAGCACATTATATGTTATTCTAAAATAAACCCTGGGTCACCATGATATAAGATCCAGGACCCAGCTATAGCATGATGGGGGGAGCAGGAGACCGAGAGCAAACTCCGCACACAAGGTCTTCATCTCTGCTTTGGCGGAAGGTGTTGAAGTGTCTCAGAGCGGGTGAGAGTGTCTTGCAGCACGTGCTGTGTGGCTGCGTGACAGCACTGTGGGTCCTGCGCAGCCCCCTTGCAAGCCTGGCTGGTATTCTTGGAAGGAGAAGGGGAGTGAAGGAGCTTTTGGCAGGTCCAGGGCCCTTGATCAGACCCAAGAGGCTGCTCGCTGTTAGAAAAGCGATGCCAGGGAGAACAACTGGGTTCCCGATGTTAAAATGATGCTTCTGTGCAGTGGTGCTGGTGGCTCGAAGGCTGACTGTGCCTTTTGCCCCAGCAGGAGTGATGCTGCAGAGGAGTGCGCTGCTGTAGGGACATCCCTTTTGTTTCCAAAATTGAGATATGCTGGTTTCTGCAACGGGAGGCCTCCAAGATCTGAGGGAGGAATGGCATCCCCTCATCAGGGATGAGCTGAATGATGCAGACCGGCGTGTACAGTGGTTGATGCAGGGTGAGAAATTCAGGAGGAGAAACTGGGAATTTTCTTCCATGTGTTGATGGGTCTCTGAGAACCTAGTTGCAGTGAGAGGCCTTTGTGTTACACACAGGAGAGGAAAAACTAGGCTTTAGGCTGAAATCTTAGCTAAAGAATGGCTGTGCTTATCAACACTGTGTTTTGTTTCTTTGTGGATCTCTTACATGCTGTAATTACAGCTTTTTCAAGCTCGCAGGGGAGGGGGAGAGCAGTGTTTTGCTCTAGCATGAGCTGGCAGGGGCTGAATAACACATTCACTTGAGAGGCTTCACCTGCTGATGACAAGCTGTTATTACAGCCTGGTTTTTGTCAACAGTAAAATTATCCAGGCCTGCTGGGAGAAATCTCCCAGTGAAAAATACATGAACTGGAATGGTGAACTGAAATGTCTTTGCTGAATTGTTTCTGAAGGACAAAGGCTGAAGCGGTGCTTAAGGACAGAAGTAGATTTTATAGCCTCAACCCTTTAACTTCTCATCCTGGTTCCCTACTAGTTTATTAGGTAAATTAGTGGTCGGTCGTGGCCGCTAGCAAGCCCACAATAGCGTTTTAGCCTGGAAATACAGCTACAAGGCAGATGGTGTGTTGCAGGACACGGGTGGCGATGCCATAAGCAGTACGTGCCTGTCTAGGGGACGGGTGTGTATTCAAATTGCAGCTCATTAACTGAGCTATATAATGTGCTCTTAGTCCATGTGCTCTTGGCCCACAGCTGATGTTGTCCTGCTAAAGGTGGCCAATAGATAGGATGAATAAAGAGGATGTAGGGTGGTGTGAATCTGTGTGGTAAGTCTGAAGCTTTACTGTGTCCACTTGTCCATCCTCTGAAGTCCCAAAGCAGGAGGGCGCAGTAAATTGGAAGCCACTGTGCTGGAACAGGCAACGCAGTCCTTTATCCTTAACAAAAGTGCTTGGAGCTGGAGGGGTTTGGGAGAGTTGATACAAGTTTGGAATGGAGCATCGTGCGGCAGCCTGAAGCAATCTCTGCTCCTACATGTCAGTTCACCAGATCTATTTCCTTTTAATTTCATGTTGAGGCTTAACACATGCACGCTCTGTGAGTGGCATAGCAACACTGGCCTTGGGTGCTTCTGGCCTAATTTAGCTGTTGAAAGGAAAATGGTTTTAGTCCGCTACATTAGGATGCGCAAGGGGACAGGATGATACTAGGATTAGACTCTATTAAATGTGTAAAATCAGGCAGATGCAACGCAGACAACCGATGAACGCTGCGTACCCAGGAGCTACGCACAGCTTATTCACCTGCTCATAGTCACGGCATTTCGGAGAGGAGGTGTGATCTGATGGGCCAGTACAGCAGAGGTTCCTCGCTTCAGAGGGGATGTTTGACGTCAGGGCATTTGCCAGCCAAGGTGAATAAGGGCTGTGGTGCCTCTGCTCCAACAAATCCTTTTCCTAAAACCCTGAAGAGAAACCTTACGGAGGACAGTCTGTTTGTAGCCACAAGCTAGAGAATGGTCATGGAGTGGAAATGGGCGTGTTGCCATGAGAGTGCATGGAGAGAGTGCATGGAGATTATCCAAGAGAGTCCCCACCTCTCTTGGATATTCAGAGAAGGTAGAACCATCCAGGTGTGCTTTAATCAAAACCGTATTCTGACTTAAATTAAAGGGAAGGAGATAAAAGGTGGGAAGGGGATCCCTAAATTTGAGGGATTAAGGAAGGACACTCTGCAGATTTCATACAGTGCATCTCTTGCTGGTCTTTGACTCCTGTGCAAGCTCTGGGGGATGTAGCTTGTTTTCTGGCCAGTCAAATCCCATCTGCTTGGAAGGAATAAAGCAGAAAAATCCAAACTACCATACAAAATGTTCTTCAGGTGTGATCCCTTCCTGCAAGTGAGAGAGACCAGTGAAGACACCTTCCCTTCTGTGAAGTACTTAAAAACAGAGAAACATGAGGCAGAGCGCAGGGCAGTACTGCAAAGAGGATGATGGGGTTATTAATAGAGGTGCTTGGCTAAGTGGCAAAAAACCAGGTTGCATTCAGTGTGTGACTGGGCAGAAGAGCATTAGTTGCCCTTAGCAATGTTCCCAGCTCTCAAACACTGTGCAAATTCTCATCAGAGATCTGGCGTTAGCAACTCTGCTCTTAAAAAATTCAAAATTCACTTATTGTATCACAGAATTCAAAACTATTTCCAAGGCTGTGCCACACGTGTATGCGTGTCTGTAAGTGAGCTGTAGATCCCCACCTCTTAGGGCTGCAGCTCTTAGACTGGTGTGTGCACCCAGCAAGGTGCCCCAGGCAGGACAGGGCTGTCCCTGTCCCCAGAGCCAGCCTGCTGTGTGCTGTCTCTCCTTGGCCATGCTGCCTGCCTGGAGCGGCTTCGGCTGAAACGGGTGGGAGGCCAAGTGTCAGCCTTGTGTGTGCAGACTCGCGCTGGAGCCATTACCAGCTTCACGTTGTACTACTCGGGCTTCAGCTGTGTTTTTGCAGTGACGCAGAGGTGCTGTAGGGTCTACGAGAAGAAACATGTA